>JBBCBC010000008.1:40223810-40562054 GCA_037126765.1 Stenogyne calaminthoides | reverse complement strand
TCGGGTATCCCACAAACAACCTTAATTCGACGAGGATCCAATTTACGGCTTCCTTGTCCAACACGTAGGCCGGACACCCCCAAATCTTCATGTGTCTCAAACTAGGCTTGCGCCCGGTCCACAATTCTTTGGGAGTTTTGGGAACCGATTTAGATGGCACCAAGTTTAGAATGTAGGCTGCTGATTCCTAGGCATGACCCCAGAGCGACTTGGGAAGATCCGCATAACTCATCATAGATCTAACCATTTCCAAAAGAGTTCTATTTCTTCGCTCTGCAACCCCGTTTTGTTGAGGGGTTTCGGGTGCAGTTAGCTGTGATGCAATCCCTTCATCAGACAAGTAGTTTAAAAACTCATCGCTGAGGTATTCGCCTCCACGATCGGATCGTAGAGACTTGATACATTTTTTTTCTATGATTCTCTGCTTGAGCCTTAAATTCTTTGAATTTCTCAAAGGTCTCAGATTTATGCTTCATAAGGAAAATATAAACGTACCTTGAGTAATCATCAATAAAAGTGACAAAATACTCATAACCTCCTCTTGCTTTGGTTGACATTAGACCACATACATCTGTGTGAACAATTTCTAACACTTCTTTGGCTCTATTCCCCTTGGCTCCGAATGCCCTCTTGGTCATTTTACCCTCCAAACATGATTCGCAGGTTGGAATTGGTTCAACTTGGAGACTCGGTGAACACGCTTTCTTCCAACCTTTGGATCCTCTTTGGATTAATATGTCCCAATCTTAGATGCCATAGAAGTGTCTCGTTCACGTTTTCTTTTATTGGAAACAATTGATGTGTTATAGGATGCATTTCGTGAGTGGTGTGCACAATTAATTGTATAGAGATTTTCTATCAATGTCCCGTAACAGATACACTCATCATTTTAAGAAATGATTTCATTCTTATTAGAAGAAACTAAAGTGTCTAATAACGAATTTTAGAAACCGAAAGTGAATTCTTTCTAAAACCGGGAACATAAAGAACATCTCTTAAAATTAGAACTCTGTCTTCAAAAAGATCGGTGCACTTCTCCCATCGCTTCATTTGCCACTCTCGTAAGCATCGCCGGTTTGATGAGGATCTCACCGCCATTTAAGTTGGGATCGGTTTGAACCCTTGAAGCAAACATGATTAGTGGATCTCGTATCAACCACCCACGAATGGGAAGTATACTCCGCTAAACAAGTTTCAACAACTAGTGCGTGAGAATTACCTCTCTTTCCGTCCCTTTTGAGGTTGGAACATGCAAACCTCCATTGTCCTCTTTCACCGCAACTTAAGCACTTCCATTTTCCTTGACACCACCAGCATTCGTCATCTTATCATTGCCCTTGGCAACAATTGAGTTTGATTGCTTATGGCCTTTGGTCACCCTTCTTCTTTGCCATCCTTGGCCCAGAAGATGAAGACCGAACTACTTGCCCGTCAAAGCTTGAGTTTGGTGCCCTATCAACATCTCTGCCGAGACCAAAGCTTGCAACAAATCAGCTAGCGAGGCAAAAATTGCTCAGAAACTTTTGGGCAGAGAGTGAAATACCTGAGTCTCTAGATTATAATCTGCACTCAGAACCTCAAGTTTGTTCAGATGGGCCATAAATTTTGAGGACGTAATCCCTTACGGGTTTGTCCTCCACCATTTTCAATGACGACATCTCTCTTGCAAGGTGATCGTGAGTCTCGCATTTTGACTTCGTTAGTTGGCTCATCGATTTTGGTGTGTCAAGAATCCACTTGTGCTTTTGTGCAGTGAGGGCAATTTTAATTTTTCGTTTCCAATCAATATATTTTCCATACATATTGTATTGACTTTAAGTATATAAACAGTGGATTAAAAGGTAACGACATGCTGAACTGAAATAAATAATAATATGCATAAGCATAAATATATCACAAGGTTCGATCACATGCATCATATTAAAATCTCAAAAAATATGAACATGCATCACCCAACATCTCAAAAGCGGTTTAAATAAGCCACGTGGGGTGGGTCATTATTTAAACACATTTAAGTGTTACAAACAAGAACGATTTACAAACCTTTAATATCAGATTAATAGTTGGCTCACTGACCAATATAAAATTGCGGGGGGACTTGGGGGAAGTATATGCATATCAATTTTATACCTAAGTAATAACCATGATTAAATATGAGAATTATTATTTCGCTTTGAACGAGCCTCGTGGGGGGTCATCGTCGCCATTTAGTAATAATCCACAATCATCCATTTGGAATTCATTCATGTGAAAGCTAACTTTTGGATCCGTCACGTGGAAATTTCTCAAAAGAATTCAAACAAATAAATAAATCATGGAGGTCAAAATTAATTCAATTTTATTATCCCAAATAAAATTGTCAATTAATTATTTAAACATACTTAGTAATTTTTACGGTGAGATTTTTCATTGTAACTCTCATGCAAACACATTTAAACAAATTAAATAAAACATAAGATAACGACGATAATAAATCAAGCAAAGCGGAAAAATAAACATATTGAGCAAATTATCCGGTGTCATGGTTTGATTTCTCTTGGCTTGATTTTTGGAAAAACGCCCGTCTTGAATTTCTCCCACTCATTCGTCTCAAAAGAACTCCGAGTCGAAATGCCACCTTACGCTAAGTAGCTCATAGTAGGATACACCCCAGATCCGTAAGCCCACTTAAGCCGAAGTCGACCTCGGCACCCTCAGCGAGCTTCGCGCCGGGTACTGGCATGCCTCGGCGGGTTTAGCAAGACCTCGGCGGTGAAGCGTGCATCCATGGCCTTCGTGCACCCACCGACCTTTACTCACCATGAACTTGGGGCGGCGTTCTAAGCGTCCACTCCACTTGATGCGCCCGCGCCGCGGTCGTACGATGAAAGTTCGCCCGTCGCGCCTGTATTTTTTCGAATCTTTCGCGTGCTCGGCCTAAACCTCGCCCCATACTGTCGTGCTTGTGGCGTCCACGTCGCCAAGCGTGCCTCTTTAGGACATTTCAAGACGACGACGCCGCCACGCCCGATTCGGATTTTATCCTTTAATTCTTCGTCTCCGCCTCCGTTTCCGATCCGGTTACAATTTATTTACAAAAAAATAAATAAACCTAGATCTAGACTAGTCTATTACATTGATCAAATCAAACAAATCCTAATCTACTCGTGGATTTTCTCACGAGGCAAAACGAATCCGAACGAATCGAATTAAAAACCACAATTTATATGCATGCATAAATAAACACATTAAATTCCATGACAATTGGATACCTGCAAAAAATATCTAACAATTCTACTATCCAATTTCAAATTTAATGACAACGAATTAAATTACAATTTAAAATTCAGAGCCCGAAACCGTGGCTTTGATACCAGTTGTTGGGGAATAAGTTGCACAGATCTATTCAGGATGAATATTTAAATACAAATTTAATTCTTATAATTATTACTAGCATGAATTAATCCTATATTAATTCAAATAATAATCCAACAATATTAATCATGCATATAATCAATTCACGTAAATCCTATGCATGCAGAATTTCTACGAGTTTACGTGAACGTACCTCTTGGGACGGCAATGGCTTTGATTATTAAACACACCAAAAGAACTTCCCAAGTATTCCCTTAATCCTTGCTCGACTATCCGCTGGTAGGACGCTTGCGAATAATTAACAAAAGGAAAATAAATTATGTTGCACCACCTTTGTGGATTTACTAATTTTTCAAAGACATGGAATTACTTGAGAATGAAAAGAATCATCCCTATTTATAGAGTAGAGGTGGTCGAAATTTTGGGGCAAAAACAATGTGGGAAAATCTTTTCTTGATCTCCAAGAAATCTTGAATATATCTCCTATATTCTTTTTTCCATAATTATAATATTCCACAAAATCCCACCTACTCTTGGTTATGGATATTTTCGAAAAATATAGGTCAAGATTCCAAGATTTCGATCTTCTTGAATTTATGAGATATTCTTGTATTTCAAGAAATACATATCTTTCATAATATCTTTTCAAGAAAATCAAGAAAATCTTTCTTGCCCTTTATATTTCAAAATTTTCGAAAATTTCTCTATGGATAACCAAGTGGGAGATTTCTTGAATTTAATGAGATAATCTTGTATTCCAAGAATACATATCTTCATTCCATAACAAAATTCAAAGAAAATCTTTCTCCCATTTTATCCATAAATTTCGAATTTAATGGAAAAATAAGGCAACAATAATTATTTTATTTTAAACACCTTTTTCAGTTATTGGACTATATGTTGGGCTACTTAGGGGGCCTTTAGGAGAATTAAGATTGGACCTTCCAATGGATCTTGAATTGTCAATATTGAGCCACAATATTATTCAAGCCCATAAATATTAATTAATCCCACTACATAATTAATATTGCACTATCCATCTTAACCCATATTACAGTCACTATGGCTCCCGATTATTATTTCCCGTGTTTAAGATTATCTAGCCCATTAATTAATTCAAGCCACTGAAATAGCTTTCCATTAATTAATATCTTTTGTCCTTGGTTAAGGAACGGTTCAACATTATTATCCATACCAAAAACTAGTTCCACTTGCAAGATTTGGTATGATAAAGCTTATGAACCTCCAAAGGGGCAACCGTCGAACAAGCGTACACCACGATTCTCCATTATTAAATCTTAGCAATCACACGTGACCAATAATATTGCCCAAGATAAAAAATATTGAATCTCGTTGATTCTCTACCCATGATAAGTCAAAGCAATAGTTACCAACCACAAGTGATCCTATTTAAGGAACAAAGATTAAGAAATAACGAACCACCGAGAGGTCTAATTCTTCCTTGTTCGGGTTCAAGAATTTATCCTCCAGAGGGTCCTATTCGAAGGCATCGGTCATGCACTAGTGTAATCTCTTGGTCAAGACAAGCCAATCCGAGCCTTACACTTCAACCTTTCACGATGGGTTGTTTCATTTCCATCTAGGTCGTGAATGGTGTACTTTTTAGTTACAAAGGAATTTGTTAATTTAATCTTCTGTGATCTGGTATCACTAAATTAACTACAATGTAACACGTACTATTTATTGAACATTTATGCAGTAAATATATGTAACATTCGATGATATTTAAAGCATCAGTGATAAACAATTTATTTATAATATGTGACTTTGTCTATATGGAAATTAAATCCCTACAGATTTATTTCTTATTTTGGGCCTGCTTAAGAATTAAGCCATATCTCCACTATATATACTAGTTCATGGGAAATCCAAAACACACAAGATGATACAAAAGTATTACTTCTCCATAAAACCTAGATTTAGAATTTTCCTAGCAAATCCATCTAAGTGGTTCAAATTTGTGAGAACAACTGCAGATCTGTGAGCAATTGTTACGTGGATACCATAGTTGAAGAATCCTGTCTCGAATCCATTTTCAAATTCTTGTAAGTATACTTTACGTATCCTGTCAATCAATTATGCAATTAGATGTTCGTTTTTGGTGAACTGTTTATTCCGCTACGCATGTTTTATGTGAATTACGTGCCTATAAATTCCAACACTTGCAACCCTCATTCACATGGTCACAATCAAGCTCTCCTTATCCAATTATCTCCTTTGGAAAAGTCAGGTTGAGCCAATGCTGCGATGCGATAATCTCACATCATTCATTAATGGTTCCATCGTCAAACCCTCACCGATGATCAAGGAGGAAAAAAAATGACGTGCCAAATCCAAAATTCCAGGCGTGGCACAAAAGACACGATCATGCTCTCAATTTGCTCCTTTCCTCTCTGACGGAAGAATCGATGTCCAAAGTGGTCGACATCAAGCGAGTCCGCAACATCTGGATCTCACTCGAGGCTGCGTTCAGTTAATTCTCTCCCTCCTGCGCTCATCATTTGTGTGACGAACTCCAACTGCTCAAACGGGGTTCGCCGACCATTCTTGAACACTGGCAGAAACTTCAAGGGTCTATCAGACCAACTTTTCGCCATTGGACATCCGGGTTTCAGATGTCAACAAGGGGCACTAGTTCTCCGAGGGCCTCGGACCCCACTTCGCACCTTTGCCGACGTTAGCAGATAGCGACACCCGTCACCTCGGTTTCAATGAACTTCTCCAAAGATGCGAGAACCTCTTAACCGAACGACAAGGCCATGATCTGTGATACCCCTCCACCTATTTGTTGGGGAATAAGTTGCACGGATCTATTCGGAATGAATATTTAAATACAAATTTAATTCTTATAATTATTACTAGCATGAATTAATCCTATATTAATTCAAATAATAATCCAACAACAAATCATGCATATAATCAATTCACGTAAAACCTACGCATGCGGAATTTCTACGAGTTTACGTGAACGTACCTCTTGGGACGGTAATGGTCTTGTTGATTAGACTCACCAAAAGAACTTCCCAAGTATTCCCTTAATCCTTGCTCGACTATCCCGGTGGTAGGACACTTTGCGAACAATTAACAAAAAAGGAAAATAAACTTTGTTGCACCACCTTTGTGGATTTACTAATTTTTCCAGCACATGGAATTGTACTTTGGAATGAAAGAATCATCTCCTATTTATAGAGTGGAGGTGGTCGAATTTTTAGGGCAAAAACAATGTGGGAAAATCTTTTCTTGATCTCCAAGAAATCTTGAATATATCTCCTATATTCTTTTTCCCATAATTATAATATTCCACAAAATCCCACCTACTCTTTGTTATGGATTAATTTCGAAAATTATAGGGCAAGAATCCAAGATTTGGATCTTCTTGAATTTATGAGATATTCTTGTATTTCAAGAAATACATATCTTCCATAATATCTTTTCAAGAAAATCAAGAAAATCTTTCTTTCCCTTAATTATCAAAATTTTCGAAAATTTTCCTATGGATAACCAAGTGGGAGATTTCTTGAATTTAATGAGATAATCTTGTATTCAAAGAATACATATCTTCATTCCATAACAAAATTCAAAGAAAATATTTCTCCCCTTTTATCCATAAATTTCGAATTTCATGGAAAAAAAAGGCAACAATATTTATTTTATTTTAAACACCTTTTTTCAGTTATTGGACTATATGTTGGGCTACTTAGGGGGCCTTTAGGAGAATTAAGATTGTACCTTCCAATGGATCTTGAATTATCAATATTGAGCCACAATATTATTCAAGCCCATAAATATTAATTAATCCCACTACATAATTAATATTGCACTATCCATCTTAACCCATATTACAGTCGATATGGCTCCCGGTTATTATTTCACGTGTTTAAGATTATCTAGCCCATTAATTCAAGCCACTGAAATAGCTTTCCGTTAATTAATATCTTTTGTCCTTGGTCAAGGAACTGTTCAACATTATTATCCATACCGGAAACTAGTTCCACTTGCAAGATTTGGTATGATACAGCTTATGAACCTCCCAAGGGGAATCGAACAAGCGTACTTGCACACGATTCTCCGTATTAAATCTTAGCAATCACATGTGACCAATAATATTGCCCAAGATAAAAAGTATTGAATCTCGTTGATTCTCTACCCATGATAAGTCAAAGCAATAGTTACCAACCACACGTGATCCTATTTAAGGAACGAAGATTAAGAAATAAAGAACCAATGAGGTCTAATTCGTCCTTGTTCAGTTCTGAAGAATTTGTCCTCCTGTAGGTCCTATCCAGTGCATCAGTCATGCACTAGTGTAATCTCTTGGTCAAGACAAGCCAATCCGAGCCATACACTTCAACCTTTCACGATGGATTGTTCATTTCCATCTAGGTCGTGAATGGTGTACTTTTAGTTACAAGGGATTGTTCATTTAATCTTCTGTGATCTGGTATCACTAAATTAACTACAATGTAACATGTACTATTTAATGAACAGTTATGCAATAAATATATGTAACATTCGATGATATTTAAAGCATCAATGATAAACAATTTATTTCAGTAAATAAGTCCGAAATTCAGTTTTGATTATACAAAGTAAAAGCATACTTTCCAGTATAATCCCAACAATCTCCCACTTATACTCAAAGTCTGCTTTTAAGTATACTACAACATGTCTCGTGTAGTTTCTAATTCGTGAAATCTAATGTGTTTGCTGGCCTTGTGGGCTCTTGGTTCCCTTGAATTTGCAACTACTCAAGCATTGTCACAATAAATAGTGATTCTGCTGGGCAAATTCGGAACTACATTCAAGTCCACTAGGAAGTTCTTGAGCCAAACCGCTTCTTTCGCTGCCTCGCAAGCAGCTACATATTCGGCTTCAATGGTAGAATCTGCGACGCATTTACTTTTGACGCTTCTCCATGTTACTGGCTCCTTCCTCCATGCAAAAACACATTCCGGAGGTAGATTTTTCGAGTCTATGTCCGATTGAAATCCGAGTCCGGTGTGGCCGATGGGGATTAGACTATCGATCGATAAATTAACATTCTATCCCGAGTTCTTTTTCGGATACTTGAATGTTTTTAATCGCCAGTCAATGTTCTTTCCGGGTTACTTTGATGTCTTGCCACCATGCCAACGGCAAAAGCGGATATCCGGTCTCGTTACAAAAGATTGCATACATAAGTCTTCCGACAAACCAAGCATATGGAATGCCTCTCATGTCATCTATCTCCTTTTCAAGGTCTTAGGGCACATTTTCTTGGATAGATGGATTCCATGTCCGAAAGGTGAAGCCTTTCTTGGAATCTGCATGCTCAATCGTTTCAAGACAATTGTCTATGTATGAAGCTTGCGATAAGCCTATCATCATTTTCTTGCGATCTCGAGTGATCTTGATCCCAAGGATTGCAAAAAGGCTTCCCCAAGTCTTTCATATCAAACATTTTTTGAAAGCCACGCCTTTACGCCCGATAACACCTTCACATCATTCCCGATGATAAGAATGTAGATCTCACGTATAGTACTAAGAATACCAATGCGATTCGACAGGTTTTTGTACACACAACTTTCGAACTCGTTTTGATCGAACCCATAAGACTTTATAACATGATCAAAACATTGGTTCCAAGCTCTGGATGCTTGTTTGAGTCCTTAAATGAACTTCATGAGCTTACAAACTAGGTGTTCTTGGCCTTTTTCAATGAAGCCTTGGGGTTGTTGCATATAGATCTCTTCATCAAGACTTCCGTTAAGGAAAGCTGTCTTGACATCCATTTGCCAGATTTCAAAGTCGAGATGTGCAGCAATCGATAAGAGAATTCGGATGGACTTAAGCCGGGCTATGGGCGAAAATGTTTCCTCATAATCGATCCCTTCTTTCTGAGTATAACCTTTCACCACGAGTCTTGCCTTGAAGGTTTCCACCTTCCCGTCCTGGTCCCTCTTTTCTCTTATACACCCACTTGCAACCAATGGGTTTGACCCCATTAAGTGGTTCGACTAGCTCCCACACTCTGTTATGAAACATAGAACCCAATCGGCTTTCATTCTTTGTTTGCCAAGAATCTGATCCTTGTCTTGGATTGCCTCGTCATATGTCCATGGGGTCCGATTCGTCTTGCAGGGGAATCAAGTCCGAGGACTCTCCTATTCCTATGAATCTCTCGGTTATTTCACAACCCTCCCCCCTTCTGACGAGGTTCCGGTTGTGTAAGTGTGTCGTTTGGTATGTCATCTTGTACAATTGGCATTGAGGTTAGCCCCCTTAGCTCATTTAAGGTAATCTCATACGGGTCTTCTTTTCGTTCATATAGTCTTCTTCCAAAAATCTAAAGTGGGTGCTTATTACCACCTTTTGATCTTGGGACCATAGAACATACACCCTTTTGTTCCTCGGGGTATCCCACAAACAACCTTAATTCGACGAGGATCCGATTTCACGGCTTCCTAGTCAACACGTAGGCGGACACCCCAAATCTTCATGTGTCTCAAACTAGGCTTGCGCCCTGGGTCCACAATTCTTTGGGAGTTTTGGGAACCGATTTGGATGGCACCAAGTTCGAATGTAATTGTCTTTGTTTCCAAGGCATGACCCCATAACGACTTGGGAAGATCCGTGATAACTCATCATAGATCTAACCATTTCCAAAAAGAGTTACGTTTTTTTCTTCAAGAACGCAACCCCGCTTTTGTTGAGGGGTTAAGATGCGATTAGATGAGATGCAATCCTTCATCGAGATAAGTAGTTCAAAAATTCATCGCCGAGGTATTCGCCTCCACGATCGGATCGTAGAGACTTGATCGTTTTTCCCTATGATTCTCTCGCTTGAGCCTTAAATTCTTTGAATTTCTCAAAGGTCACTGATTTATGCTTCATAAGGAAAATATAACCGCATTCTTGAGTAATCATCAATAAAAGTGACAAAATACTCATAACCTCCTCTTGCTTTGGTTGACATTGGACCACATACATACGTGTGAACGATCTCTAACACTTCTTTGGCTCTATTCCCTTGGCTCCAAATGCCCTCTTGGTCATTTTACCCTCCAAACATGATTCGCAGGATGGAATTGGTTAAACTTGGAGAACTTCCAGTGAACCGTCTTTCACCAACCTTTGGATCCTCTTTGGATTTATATGACCCAATCTTAGATGCCATAGAAGTGTCTCTGTTCACGTCGATGAACGATTTTTCTTTTCTCGGAAATAGTTGATGTGTTATAGGATGCATTTCGTGAGTGGTGTGCCTGATTAATTGTATAGAGATTATTCGATAACGTTCCATGATGAGATAAATTTATCAAAAAGAGAAATGGTAACAACTTTATTAAAAATAACCGAATATCCATCAAGAAAAAGTTTAGAAACTGAAATTAAATTCTTTCTAAAATTCGGAACGTACAGAACATCTCTTAAAATTAAAACTGTCTTCAAAAGACAGGTGCACTTCTCCCACTACTTCAGCTGCCACTCTCGTAACATCGCCCAGTGTGATGAGGATCTCACTCCCACTAAGTTACCGGGTCCGCTTGAACCCCTGTAAAGTGAAACAAACATGATCAGTGGATCCCGTATCCACCACCCATAAATGGGAGGCATACGCCGCTAAGCAAGTTTCAACAAGTAGTGCGTGAGAATTACCTTTATTTCCATTCCTTTTGGGTTTGGAACAGGCTAACCTCCAATGTCCTTTTGCACCACAGTTGAAGCACTTCCCCTTAGCTGGCTTGCTCACTCCTCCACCCTTCTTCACCTTTTCTTTGCCATTGGCAACACTTGAGTTCACTTGCTTGTGGCCTTTGTCCCTTTTCTTGTTCTTACCACCCCTTGGCCTAGAAGAAGAAGAAGGTCCATTTGCCACCAAGGCTTGGCTCTTTTGCCCCAATATCGCCTCCGCAGAGACTAAAGCTTGCAACAGATCATGCATCGAGAACTTTTGATTATTCATCTGGTAGTTCAGCCTGAACTGTTCAAAACTTTTCGGCAGAGTGTGGAGCACGAAATCGATTTGGGTCTCGATATCGTATTCTGCGCCAAGTACCTCAAGTTTGTTAAGGTGAGCCATCATCTGGAGAACGTGCTCCCTTACGGGCGTTCCCTCCACCATTTTCATAGAGAGCAAGTCCCTCATGGTGATCTGACGAGCAACACGGTTCTGATGTTGAAATATTGCTTTAAGACTAGCCATGATGTCTGTAGCGGTCTCAACGTTCTGGTGTTGGTGTTGCAACACATCTGACATAGAAGTCAAGATGGTACACTTTGTCATTTCGTTGGAACGCTCCCAGTCAACATACTCTTTCTTAACCATTTTAGTTGACTCATCTTTTGGCTTTTCTGGTTTAGGTGTAGTGAGAACCCAGTTACGGCTTTGTGCAGTGAGGACAATAGTAAGTTTTCGATTCCAATCAACGGAGTTTTCACCAGTAAGCAAATTGTCTTTAAGTATATTGAATAGTGGATTAAAAGGTTGCGACATGATGAACTGAAATAAACAATAATATGCATAAGAACAAATATATCACAAGGTTCAATCACATGCATCATATTAAAATCTCAAAAAAATATGAACATGCATCAGCCAACATCTCAAAACAGTTTAAATAAGCCACGTGGGGTGGGTCATTATTTAAAGACATTCAAGCAGGTTACAAACAAGAACAGTTACAAACCTTTAATATCCAGATTAATAGTTGGCTCCCACTTGACCAATATAAAATTGACAGGGACTTCGGGGAAGTATATGCATATCAATTTTATACCTAAGTAATAACCATGATTAAATACAGGATTATTATTTCTCTTCGATCGAGCCTCGTGGGGAGGGTCATCGTCGCCACTACTAAAAATCCACAATCATCCATTTGGAATTCATTCATGTGAAAGCTAACTTTTGACCGTCCCGTGGGGGGAATTTCTCCAAAAGAATTCACAAATAAATAAATTATGGAGGTCAAAATTAATTCAATTTTATTATCCGGAATAAAATTGTCAATTAGTTATTTAAACATACTTAGTAATTTTATTGAATCTCGTTGATTCTCTACCCATGATAAGTCAAAGCAATAGTTACCAACCACACGTGATCCTATTTAAGGAACGAAGATTAAGAAATAACGAACCACTGAGGTCTAATTCTTCCTTGTTCAGTTCTGAAGAATTTGTCCTCTTGTAGGTCCTATTCAGTGCATCAGTCATGCACTAGTGTAATCTCTTGGTCAAGACAAGCCAATCCGAGCCTTACACTTCAACCTTTCATGATGGATTGTTCATTTCCATCTAGGTCGTGAATGGTGTACTTTTAGTTACAAGGGATTGTTAATTTAATCTTCTGTGATCTGGTATCACTAAATTAACTACAATGTAACACGTACTATTTAATGAACATTTATGCAATAAATATATGTAACATTCGATGATATTTAAAGCATCAGTGATAAACAATTTATTTCAGTAAATAAGTCTGAAATTCATTTTTGATTATACAAAGTAAAAGCATACTTTTCAGTATAATCCCAACACTGTTGCCTTCTATGCCAATAGAAATCAGCCTTTTGATCGTGGGGCATCCAACTACGATCATGGTTCCTGTGGTGGTTTCTGGTAACAGGGCAATGCCTCGGGTGGTCGAGGTCGTGGTCACTCTGGTAATGGTTTTTGAAATACAAATTACCCCAACTCAAACACTAACAATGCAGGTCACTCCACTGGAAAGAAGTCGTACATCCCTCGTGTCAGATTTGTCGAGGACCTCACTACGCCAATCATTTCCCTTCCCGCTATGAAAAGGACAATACCTCATTCAATTTTTCTCACACGTTCAGTCCTATTGTTCGTGCTGCTACAGTTTGGGTAATTTTAGTAGTTGTTGTCCAACGTCACTGGCCACTGCACCAGCATGACGTCAAGAATGTCTTTCTTCATGGTGTTCTCGACAAGCCCATTCTTATGGCTCAACCTCCATGCTTCATTGATCCTCGCTTTTCCAATCACGGCTGCAAACTTAAAAAGGCTCTCTATGGACTCCGCCAAGTCCCCCCGTGCCTGGTTTGATCGTTTTAGCACTTTTCTTACTAGTTTAGACTTTATTCGAAGCAGTGCAGACACTTCTCTATTTTTCTTGCATAAATCTGAATACACCATTTTTTTGTTAATATATATTGATGATATCATTGTTGCTTGAAGAAATAGATCTGTTTTGCAGGCTTTCATTGATCGTGTCAACAAAGAGTTTGCAGTCAAAGACCTGGGTTCCCTGAGTTTCTTTCTTGGTCTCGAAATCTTTCACACTGATACTGGCTTGTTCTTAGGACAAGCAAAATATGCTCATGACATACTCACTCGAGCCTCCTTACTTGACTCGAAGCCGGTTTCCACGCCTTTGGCACCAAGGGAGTCTCTTGTTCGTACTAGTGACCCATTTAAGGATCCTATCTTATATCGCTCACTCGTAGGTGTTCTTCAGTACCTCACGATCACAAGACCAGACATCTCTTATGCTATAAATCATGTCAGTCAATTCCTTCAATCCCCAACCAATGACCATTTCATGGTTGTTAAGGGAATACTACACTATGTTAAGGGCACCACCCATCTTGGCCTCACTTTCTCTCATTCATCGGATTACACTATTCTTGGATATTCTGATGCGGATTGAGCCTGTTGTGTTGATACACGTAGCTCCACTTATGGCTACTCCATCTCTTTAGGAGGTAACCTGGTCTCTTGGAGTGCAAAGAAACAACCAACAGTTGCTCGATCGAGTGCAAAAATAATGATTGGTGCAAGTGTCCCTCATCTTTAGACAAAAACTCATATGAGACGGGGTACAACTTAGCACAAATCATACCCATTCCTCCCAAAGTGTTAAAGCACGTGCTCTCCATGAGACGGTCTCATGCAAGTGTCCCTCTTTAGTTAAATCAATTTGACCAAAAACTCGCACGTCCTATAAAAAATGGAAACGGTTTGCTTTTTTGCCATCAATTACCTATTCAATGGAAAAATATTACATTTAATTTATGTAAAATAAAGTTAATAGAGGAAAAATTAATGGTAATATATTTTATTAATAAAGTAACACTACTATATTACATTTAATTTTAAATGGTTTATTAAAAGCAGTTTTTCAGCATACATATCTATAATTTGCAACTATACACTAACAATATTTTACCATACAATTAATTTTTTTAGCATATATTAATCATTTTCAACATTACAAACTGATATTTTTATGCATCTAAACTAATATTTTTCAGTGTATAAATTTCTAAAAAGTAACCTTTGTTTTGGGACAAAATATAGGGTGAACAAGTTTCACGGTGAAACTGATTAAGGAATGTGATTTATATTACTAAATAGCGTGACTTTTTATTATAAAGGGTGTGACTTTTTACTATAAAAGGTATTACTTCATAAAAATGAAAAGTGTGATTTATATTATAAGAGAGGATATCGTAGTGATAAGCTAAAGAAAGTGTGATTTATATTCTTAAAAAAGATGCATGTGAAAAAAAAAAACTACCAACTCTTGTTTTGGGTGTGGTACTTACTCTAGTTTCACATGAATTCTACTTAACCGTATTGAAATATTTTGTTTTCAAATGTATATATTAGATCTCTATATTTATTATTATTTTTTTAGTTACTTTTTGTAATTGGATAAGCATATGTAATAACCGGCTCTTATTTTATTTTCGGAAAATGTAAAATCAATTATGTATTAGATAAATACACACATATATATATATGATATATGCGTGTGATATAATATTTTTATTGTTAATATAATATTGTTTAAAATATAATAAAAGTGTGTATTACTACTCATGTAAAAATTAATTAATTTTTAAATGTTAAAAGTAATTGGCATATGCATTTTAATATATTTTTTTAAAAATTATCCTTTTGAGTGTATATTGTTTATTATTATTTTAAAAGGTATATTAACTTTTCATGTTAGTATTAGCATTTAGCAGTACCACCACAGTGCGCGAAAATTTTAGATGCAAGAGAAGACCTCATCAATTGGAGGCGTAGAGTAGGCCATAAGGTTGTATGACGTTGTTGTCGTCTTCTTTTTTGTTGGGGGAAAATGAGAATCGTATAAAGAAAAAGAATATATATGGATGTGACAAACCATCAATATTTAACGCAAAGTCAAAGAACGGATGAGAAACCACAAGAAAAAAAAAATCAGAAAAATGATCCTCTAATTTTGTATTAGTCATAAATAGTCTTGTAAACTTTTATTTTATTAAATTTAATTTTTTTTGAACCAATTTTTGTCAGTTCGTAGGAAACTTTTGAATTTTGACAAAAAAAAAAAGGTCGGTAATATATAGTAGCGTATAAAATGACACGAAAAAAATATTGAAATAACGGGTTCAGTGGGAGGGAGAGAATTGTATAGGTCTCGACCCTCCCTCAACATAAATAACTAGGAATTAGCCACGAGAATTAATGTAATTCTTAATTTTGAAGTCGCGATTCGAGAGGGGAATGTAATGAAAACATGAAATTGATTGGGAGTTTTGCTTACTTGATGATGAGAGACAAGAGTAGTAGCGATCATCGTCGTTACAAGAATAAAAGGTTAGGTCAACGAAAAGGACTAAATTAATACCAAAATGACCAAAATTGAAAAGGTTTACGAGACGATTCATCTTTCCACTACCACCGGCATTAACTTGTTCTCATCCCTTTTCACTGGGACCGGTATTTAACATGAAGTACTTAGTAGGATATTATTTTATAGTATAATTTTATTTTCTACCCGCGTAATACATATACACGGGGTTATAACTTAAGTATGTATGATCTTGAGTTATATTTGAGATCTATAATCAGTGTTTTCATTATCGGACCGACGACTAAATCAGACGGGGCACCGTCTGGCGGTTCAATCGGTTGGACTGGTCGGATCGGTGGTCCAACCGTTAAAATGATCCCTATCAATTTAAAAAAAAAAAATATTACTTATTATATTAAAAATAAAATAAACATGCACTTATAAAATTTAACATTATAAACTTATAAGTTTCATATTGAAATAAACATAATAGAATCACGACAACACAACACAATTTAAAATATTAAAATTTAAAATAAGAATGATAGAAATAAAGATTAAATTTTAAATTAATAAAAAAATTAAAAAACTGTTTCAACCGGTTTCCCCGTAACTGGTTCCATAATCAGATCAGTTCCATAACTTGGGTTAGGTTCAATAGAATTTAAAAAACACTGCCTATAATAATAGGAATATAATGATGCCATATATAGGTAATACAAATTAATAAATTGAACAAAATCATCTTCAACTCGTGGAAAAAGGCGGCCAGGAACCACAAATCATCTTCAACTCTTGTAGAAATTGAAAGCTTCGAAGAATGCATATGGTAATTCCACCTCAAGGAATCTCAAATTTCATCAGAGGCAAGACAAGCATGGGATGTTGGCAGAAAATTAGGGCTACATTCTAAATGCTCCGACGAAGAATTGAGGTCTCATTTGGAGTTATTATAAAGAAGAGATAGCGACATTGCAAAAAAAAAAAAAAAAAAATGAAAAAGAAGGGAAGCAAAGATGGTTCCAAGGTTAATCAATGAAGGTAATGAGCTACAATATTAGAGGTTTGAAGAAGAGAGTCAAAAGAAAAGATATTCCGGATTTGATTTTCAAGAATAGAATCGACGTGGTGTGTTTACAAGAAACTAAACTGGAAGTGGTAAAGAAGAGGTTATTCAAATCCTTTTGGAACAACCATGAGTTCGATTGGGAGTTTAAACGAGTGGAGGGAAGATCCGGGGGGGGATCCTCACAATCTGAAAAAATTCAATTTTCTGTGGTAATGAGCGACTAGCACTTAAATGGACTTCTGGTCGTGAGAGGCTTCTGGAGAGAAACAGGTACCCAATGCCTGATTCTAAATGTATATGCTCCTTGATTGTTTGCTGATAAAATACTTCTTTGGGACTTTATTCTTCTTCTCGTTGAACTATTCAGTTATGCTTGTATTTGTTTGCTGAGATTTTATTTCTATCAGAGAGAGTTTTGAAAAAGTGGGCAGAAGGGAAAATATTGATCGTAGAGATATTTCACCTTTCGATGACTTTATAGTCAAAAGTGGTCTCATCGACTTACCTTTGGCTGGGAGATCCTTTACTTGCTATAGGCCTGATGGCTCTTGTAAAAGCAAACTGGACCGAATGTTGGTATATGAAGAGTGGATTCAGAACTGGCCGAACCAAACTCTAAAGGTTTTAAGCAGAACTCTATCTGATCATTGCCCTCTATACCTTCAGAGCATAAGAGATTGGAGGCCCAAACCTATCAAAATATTCAATTGCTGGTTAACGCACCCAAAATTCAAAGAATTCTTCCTCTCCAAATGGGGAAACCAGCTTCTTACTAAAGGAGAAGTTGAAGTTGTTTAAATCTGATGTGAAATGCTGGAATAAACTGGTTTTTGGGCAGCTGGAAGACAATCTGGAATCAAAGAAAACAAAAATTGATATGCTTGATAGAATTGCTGATACTTTGGGTTTGGAGGATGAGGAGATTATTAACAGAAATCACCTTTCCGCTGAACTTTTGAGAGGAATGATTGGGAAGGAAAGTATGCTTTACCAAATAGCAAAAAATAAGTGGATTAAAGAAAGGGATGTTAACTCACGTTTCTACCACAAATGGATTAACAAGAGGGCAAAATTCAATTCTTTGGAGGGGCTAATGGTCGAGTGCAGATGGATTGAGTCGGTGGTGGGGGTGAAATTTGCAGCCTTCAATCACTTCAAAAATCTATTTCATGCCAAAAATCACCCCATAATTTTCTTGCCGGAAGATCTGTTTTCAAACACTTTTGATGATTGAGACAATAATTTCTTATGTGCCGAATGCACCGAATAGAAAGTGTAACAAGCAATCTGGTGGTGTGATTTGAACAAAAGCCCTGGCCCGCATGGTTTCTCGTTCGATTTCTTCAAAAACAATTGGGACGATCTGAAATTGAAGATTATGAAGATGATGTCCGACTTTCATCGCAATGGGAAATTTGCTAAGGGCATAGACTCCTCCTTCATCGTGTTGATCCCGAAAAAAGAGAGGAGTCAAAACCTTAACGACTTCCATCCGATTTCACTCAATAGCAGCCTTTACAAGATAATCCAAGACTTTAGCTCTGAGGCTTTGTAAAGTTTTGGATCCCATTGTATCCGAAAATCAAACCGCTTTCATTGGAGGCAGGAAGATTTTGGATGGAGTTGTAATCCTCAATGAGATGTTGAATGAAGCAAAGAAGAAGAAACAAAGTAGCGTGATGTTTAAAGTTGATTTTGAAAAGGCATGCGATTCAACTGATTGGTTTTTTTTGGAGGACATGATGATTAAATTTAACTTCAGCCGAAATGGCGACTTTGGATGAAAACTTGTGTCTTAGCGGCTTCTTCCTCAATTCTTATAAATGGCAGTTTGACTGGAGAATTCAAGCATGAAAGAAGTATCAGACAAGGTGATCCTCTATCGCCTTTCTTGTTTCTTACAGTGGCGAAAGGGCTGAGCTTGTTGCTATCTAGAGCGGTCAATTTGGGTCTCTTGGAAGCCAAGATGTTCGGTAATGAAAAGTTACAAATTTCTCATTTAAAGTACGCGGATGATACTATTCTTGCTTGTACAGGAAAACTCAATAACTTCAAGGTCATTAAACATATTCTCCTATTAGTCAAACTAACCTCGGGGCTCAAAGTAAATTTCCAAAAATGCTGCCTATTGGGAATTAATGTGAATCGGAGTCTACTGGAGCAAATGGGTCAAATTTTTGGATGTGAAATTGGTCAGGCTCCATTTCCTACTTGGGGCTGAACATCGAAATTAATCATCGAAGAGCAGAGGCATGAAAGAATTTGGTAGAAAAAGTCCAAAAAGGGTTAGAGAAGTGGAGTGACAAACACATTTGGGTGACGAATTACTTTGATCCAAGTTGTTTCATCTTCATTCCCGATCTATTACTTATCCTTCTACATTCTTCCCTAGAAAACCTTGAGAGCATTAATGAGAATTCAAAGAGAATTCTTATGGGGGTTGTGATCATAATAGCAAAAAAAATTGGGTTAGGTGGGGTGAAATTTGTGTTGGGAAATAGGGTGCCCAGATCTATTCGAGGTGCAATTTAAATACAAATTTAAATTGATTTAATTATTACTAGCATGAATTAATCCTACATTAATTCAAATAACAATTAAATCACAACAACATATCATGCGTACAAAATTGCCACGTAAATCCTACACTTGCGGAATTCTAGGAGTTACGTAAGGCATACCTTTTGGCGGATTGAACGGTAAGAGAACAGTTGCACAAACCCAACGACCTTCTCTAATATTCCCAAGTCCTTATTTGATATCCCGGTGGTAGGATCTCCTTCAAATAATTTAACAAAAGGAAAAAAAAAAATTTGTTGCACACAATTGAAATTTTTCGAAAAAACACAAATTGTCGACATTTCAAAATATTTGATATCTTATCGACGCTGATATTTTTCCAAAAAATCAATTTATGTGTTGTGTTGGGGATGAAAAAAATCATCCCCTATTTATAGATACAAGGTGGGACGAAAATTTGTGTTTATTAAGGTTAGAGAAATTTCTTTGTATCTTCTCAAGATACAATCTTGAACATATCTCATATATTCTATTTCCATAATAATCACAAAATATCTTTTCTTCCCATATCCATGAGATTTTCGAAAATCTCCAAGAATAAAGAATCAAGATTTAATTTCTTGAATTTATGGGATAATCTTGTATTCCAAGAATACTTATCTCTTTCCATAAAATATTTTCAAGAAAATCAAGAAAATCTTTTCCTCTTCTTTACTCCAAATTTTTCAAAAAAAAAAAAAAAAAAAAAAAAGAAAAAATAAGCAACAATATTTCTTTTATTTTAATCACTTTTTCAATTATTGTACTTTATCTTTGAGCTACTAAAGGGGCTTTTAGGAATTAAGATTTGACCTTCCAATGGACCTTGAATTATCAATATTGAGCCACAATATTATTCAAGTCCATTAATATTAATTAATCCCACTATATAATTAATAATGCACTATCCATCTCAACACATATTACTGTAATATGGCTCCCAGTTATTATTTACCGTGTTTAAGATTATCTAGTCCATTAATTAATTCAAGCCACTGAAAACTTTATATTAATTAATATTTTTTTTGGAGTAAGAACAACTCAACTTTATTATCCAAACTGGAAACGAATTCCACTTACAAGATTTGGTATAATAAAACTTTTGAGCCCGCCAAGGGGACAAATCACGCAAGACTCTCCAAGCACACGATTCTCTATATTAATTTAGCAATCGTCATGTAATTAATATTATTGCCCAAGATATAAGGTATCGAAGTCGCAATGATTCTCTTCCCAGCATAAGTCAAAGCAATAATTATTAATCACACACAATCCTTATTAAGTGACAGAGATTAAGAAATAACGAACCACTGAGGTCTAATTCTTCTATATTCAGTACTGAAGAATTTATCCTCCTATAGATCCTATTCAGCGCATCAAAATGCTCTAGTGTAATCTCTTGGTCAAGACAAGCCAATCTGAGCCTTACACTTCAACCTTTCACGATGGATTGTTCATTTTCATCTAGGTTGTGAATTTGTACTTGTTTACAAGGAATTGCTAATGTGATCTTCTGTGATCTGGTATCACCACATTAACTACAATGTAACACGTACTATTTATGGAACAATTATTCAGTAAATATATATAACATTCAATCATATTTAAAGCAATAGTGATATATAATTTAATTTCAGTAAATAAGACATAAATTCAGTTTGGTTATACAAAGTAAAAGCACACTTTCCAGTATAACCCCAACAATCTCCCACTTATACTCAAAGTCTGCTTTTAAGTATACTACAACACGTCTCGTGTTCTACGTGACATCTAATGTCACCTACACGAACCTAATAACATTTCTCCCACTTACACTCAAAGCAGATTGACGACGCACTTGATAACCATTCCTTCCACACGTCTCTCGAATGTATTCTGAGAGGCAGACATTTTATGAAAGGATTAACTAGGTTATTCTCTGATGCGGTCTTCACCACTTCTTCATCTCATCTCTTAATGATTTCTCGTCTAAGATCTATTTTCTTCAATGTACTTGTTTGACTTGTGGACTCTTGGTTTCCTTGAATTTGCAACTGCCCCTAGCATATATTGCTAGACAAATTCGGAACTCCATCTAAGTCCCCTAAGAAGATCTAGAGCCAAACTGATTCCTTCACTGCTTCAGAAGCAGCTACTTATCCGGCTTCCATGGTTGAGTCAGTGATGCATTTCTGCTTCACACTCGTCCATTTCATGGTTACTCTTCCCAAATGAAAGCACACTATCTGAGGTAGATAGTTTCTGGAATCTATGTCTGATTGGAAATTTGAGTCCGTATAACCCACGGTAATTAAACTATGTAATTGATAAACCAACATTCTATCCCGAGTTCTTTTCAGATACTTCAGAATGTTTTTAACTGCAGTCCAATGTTCTTTCCCTAGGTTACTATAATATCTTGCTATCATGCCAACGGCAAAGCAGATTTCCGGTCTCGTGCACAACATTGCATACATAAGGCTTTCGACAGCCGAAGCATGCCTTTCATGTCATCTATCTCTTTTTGTGTCTTAGGACACATTTCCTTGGATAGATGGATTCCATGTCAGAAGGATACAAAACCCTTTCTTGGAATCCTGCATGTTGAATTGCTTCAAGTCAATATCTATGTATGAAGCTTGCGATAAGCCGATCATCCTTTTCTTACGATCTCGAGTGATCTTGATCCCAAGGATGTGATCGGCTTCCCCTAAGTCCTTCATATCAAATTGTTTTGACAGCCATGCCCTGACGTCCGACAACACCTTTACATCGTTCCCGATGAGCAGAATGTCGTCCACGTATAGTACTAAGAATACCAAGGTAGTTCCGACACGCTTCTTGTAGACACAACTCTCGAAATTGTTTTGATCAAAACCGTAGAATTTTATAACCTGATCAAAAACATTGATTCCAAGCACGGGATGCTTGCTTCAGTCCGTAGATGGACTTCTTGAGCTTGCAAACCAGATGATCTTGGTCTTTTTCAACGAAGCCTTCAGGTTGTTGCATATAGATTTCTTCTTCAAAACTTCCATTAAGGAAAGTTGTCTTGACATCCATTTTCCAGATCTCAAAATCTAAATTCGCAGCTATCGACAAGAGAATACAGATAGACTTAGGCATAGCTATAGGCGAAAAGGTCTCCTCATAATCGATCCCCTTCTTTCTGAGTTTATCCTTTTGCCACAAGTCTAGCCTTGAAGGTCTCAACCTTCCCGTCCCATCCTCTTTTTCTCTTGTATACCTACTTACATCCAATGGGTTTTACCCCGTTAAGTGGTTCGACTAGCTCCCACATTTTATTGTGATCCATTGAACCCATTTCGGCTTCCATTGTTGTTTGCCAAGAATTTGCATCCTTGTCTTGGATCGCCTCGTTATAGGACCAGGGGTCTGATTCATTGTCACCGGGGACCAAGTCCGAGGACTCTCCTATCCCCATGAATCGCTCAGGTTGTCTAACAGACCTCCCACTACGAAGAGGTTCCGGTTGTGTAAGCATTTCGCTTGGTATGTCAATTTGTACAGTTGGTATTGGGGTTTGGCCCCTCTTAGCTTGTCTAAGGTAATCTCACTTTTGGGTTTTCTTTCGTTCACATAGTCTTCTTCCAAAAATCTAAAGTGCGTACTGATTACGGCTCTCTGATCTTCGGGACCATAGAACATGCACCCTTTCGTTCCCTCGGGGTACCCTATAAACAACCTTAATTCTGAACGTGGATCCAATTTAACAGTTTCCGTGTCCAACACGTATGCCGGACACCTACAGATTTTCATGTGTCTCAAACTGGGCTTGCGCCCGGTCCACAATTCTCTAGGGGTTTTGGGAACCGATTTGGATGACACCAAGTTTAGAATGTAAGCCGCTGTTTCCAAGGTGTGACCCCAAAATGATTTGGGTAGATCCGCATAACTCATCATTGATCTGACCATTTATAAAAGAGTTATGTTTCTTCGTTCTGCAACCCCGTTTTATTGAGGTGTTCCGGGTGCAGTCAACTAGGATACAATCCCTTCATCTGACAGGTGGTTTAAAAATTCATCGTTGAGGTATTCGCCACCACGATCAGATCGTAGAAACTTGATACTCTTTTCCCTATGATTCTCTACTTGAGCCTTAAATTCTTTGAATTTATCAAAGGTCTCAAATTCTTTCGTAACATTGCCCATGGAGATGATGGTCTCACTCCCACTAAATCGTTGGATTATCCAGAATCCTTGAAACATTGAAACAAACATGATTAGTGGTTCTCGTATCCACTACCGACAAATGGGAGCATACGCCGCTAAACAAGTTTCAACAATTAGTGTTTGAGAATTACCTTTCTTCCCAACCTTTTTAGGTTTGGGACAGGCTGACCTCCGATGTCTTCCCAGACCGCAATTAAGCATTTTCGTTTATCGATCTTCTTCTTGACACCTCTTAATGTCATTTTCTACGAGAACAAATTTCGTATGGCTGTCTGATTTGCTTTATGATTCTGGTGAGTGAAGAATTCGTTAAGATCTATCATAATAGCTGCAATAGTTTCCAAGTCCTGGTGTCGGTGTTGCAACACATCTGACGTTGAAGTCAAGATGATACACTTAGCCATTTTATTGGATTTCAACCATTGCTTACGATAATACTTATTTTCCTCACAATCGTAGTCTCGGCGAGTCTAGGTTCGTCAAGGACTGACTTATGCGATTGCATGGTCAAGACAATAAATAATTTTCAATCTATATAGTTTCCTATACAACTCTATTGACTTTAAGTATATTAATAGTGGATTAAAAGGTTGCGACATGTTGTACTGAAAATAAACATACATCTTGTGTTAATATCCGGATTAACACAAGAAGAATCACATAATTCGATCACATGAATCATATTAAAATCTCAAAAAAAATATGAACAAGTATCAGCCAACATCTCAAAATAGTTTAAATGAGCCACGTGGGGTGGGTCATCATTTAAACACATTCAAGCAGGTCACAAACAAGAACAGTTACAAACCTTTAATTCAAAATTAATAGTTGGCTCCCACTTGACCAATATAAATTGACAGGGACTTCGGGGAAGTATATGCATATCAATTTTATACCTAAGTAATAACTATGATTAAATACAAAATTATTATTTCGTTTTGAATGAGCCTCATGGGGAGGGTCATCGTCGCAAGTAATAATAACCCACAATCATCCTATGGAATTCATTCATGTGAAAGCTAACTTTTGGCCGTCCAATGGGGGGAATTTCTCCAAAAGAATTCACAAATAAATAAATCATGGAGGTCAAAGATCAATTCAATTTTATTATCCGGAATAAAATTGTCAATTAATCATTTAAGCATACTTAGTAATTTTTCAATTTAAGATTTTTCATTGAACAATTCTCATGCAAACATTTTTAAACAAATTAAATAAAGCATAAGAAAATAAATAACAAACATCAAAATAAAAAATTAAACACATATTGGGCACATATATCCAATTGTCACGGTTTAATTTCTTCTTTGTCTTGAACTTGAGAAATCGTTCGTCTTCAATTTCACCCACTTGATCGTCTCGGAAAAATAATTTCGCCACATCAAACCACGTCTGTTGTTTGGCCACATCGAAGCAACCCCTTGGCGGGATGCCCTTTGCATCGATCGGCAAATCTCGACGGCGGCAGCGCCCGTGAGCATCCGTCGCGATGCCGATTCGCGTCCGTCGGCGGCAATGATTTTCAATGCGCATCCTGCTGGCGTCATCGCGTGACCACCAGCGCCGTCTTGTCGCATCCTGTGACCGCCCAACACCATCGTCGCCCGTGCTGGTGATGTGTGCGAGCGTCGCAGCTCCGGTGCGCGCGACCCTCGGCCGTGCCCGTCTTGCGTCTTGTCGAGTCTCGTCGCGCGCGTGCCTCCTTTAGCAAGTTTTCGCGCGGCGCTTTTACTTGCACAAGATGGTTCCGGATTCATCTTCAATTCCCCGCCTCCGTCTTCGATCCGATTATAATTTATTTAACAAAAATAAATAAACCTAAGATCTAGACTAGTCTATTACATTGAACTAATCAAATAGCCTAATCTACTCATGGATTTTCTAACGAGAAAAACGAATTCGAACGAGTCGAATTAAAAACCATACAATCATACGCATGAATTAATTAAAACATTAAATTACCATGACAATTGGATACCTAAAAAATGATTAGCAATTCTACTATCCAATTTAGAAATTTAATGAACAACAATTTAAATTACAATCTAAATCACAGAGCTTGAAACCGAGGCTCTGATACCAGTTGTTGGGGAACAGGGTGCCCAGATCTATTTGAGGTGCAATTTAAATACAAATTTAAATTAATTTAATTATTACTAGCATGAATTAATCATACATTGATTCAAATAACAATTAAATCACAACAACATATCATGCGTACAAAAATTGCCACGTAAATCCTACACATGCGAAATTCTAGGAGTTACGTAAGTCGTACCTTATGGCGGATTGAACGGTAAGAGAACAGTTGCACAAACCCAACGACCTTCTCTAGTATTCCCAAGTCCTTATTTGATATCCCGGTTGTAGGATCTCCTTCAAATAATTTAACAAAAGGAAAAGAAAATTTGTTGCGCACAATTGAAATTTTTCGAAAAAACATAAATTATCGACGTTTCAAAATATTTGATATTTTATCGACACTGATATTTTTCCGAAAAATTAATTTATGTGTTGTGTTGGGGATGATTTTTTATAGATACAAGGGGGGGACGAAAATTTGTGTTTATTAAGGTTAGAGAAATTTCTTTGTATCTTCTCAAGATAAATCTTGAACATATATCATATATTCTATTTCCATAATAATCAAAAAATATCTTTTCTTCCCATATCTATGAGATTTTCGAAAATCTCCAAGAATAAATAATCAAGACTTAATTTCTTGAATTTATGGGATAATCTTGTATTCCAAGAATACTTATCTTTTTCCATAAAATATTTTCAAGAAAATCAAGATAATATTTTCCTTTTCTTTACTCCAAATTTTCAAAAAAAAAAAAAGAAAAAATAGGCAAAAATATTTTTTTTTTGGGCTACTAAAGGGGCCTTTAGGAGATTTAAGATTAGACCTTCCAATGGACCTTGAATTATCAATATTGAGCCACAATATTATTCAAGGCCATTAATATTAATTAATCCCACTACATAATTAATATTGCACTATCAATCTCAACCCATATTACTGTAATATGGCTCCCGGTTATTATTTTCCGTGTTTAAGATTATATATTCCATTAATTAATTCAAGCCCTGAAATGCTTTATATTAATTAATATCTTTTTCCTTGTTGTAAGAATAGCTCAACATTATTATCCATACCGGAAACTAATTCCACTTGCAAGATTTGATATGATAAAACTTCTGAGCCCACCAAGGGGACAAATCACGCAAGACTCTCAAAGCATACGATTCTCTGTATTAATTTAGCAATCGTCGTGTAATTAATATTATTGACCAAGATAAAAGGTATCGAAATCACAATGATTCTCTTCCCAGCATAAGTCTAAACAATAATTATTAATCACACACAATCCTTATTAAGTGGCAGGGATTAAGAAATAACGAACCACTGAGGTCTAATTCTTCTATATTCAGTACTGAAGAATTTATCTTCATGTAGGTCCTATTCAGCGCATCATAATGCACCAGTTGTTGGGAAATTCGGGGTGCCCGGATCTATTCGAGATATATTTAAATACATATTTAAATTAATCAATTAATTATTAGCATGAATCAATCCTAAATTAATTCAACATAATAATTAAGTAAACAACAACAACATTCATACACGTAATTCACGTAAATCCTAAGCATGCTGTTGGGATATTTTAGTTTTGATGAATTATGCCAAAACATTATCAACTTGTGTTTTTGAAGCTAATCTACAGATAACAAGTTGAGGGGGAACTCACGAAATCAGATGAAGATGATCGAGATCAGATGAGGCTGCAGATGAGACTGATCGAGATCAGATGAGTAAGATGAGTTCCGGAGTTAAGCGATAAGTTTGGCAAAATCAGAAGATAAGAAAAGTTAAGCCGGTGATCGGAAGAATCGAAGGTCAAGTGATCGATGATGTAACGGGACTGATCGAGAAGATGATCGATGATCGGATGATCGACGGATGACCAGATCAGAAGAGGAGGTTGCAGATCAGAAGAGGAGAAGATGAGACTGATCGAGATCAGGCCGTGATCGAGATCGATATGAAGATGAGCAGATGATCAAGATAAGGCGTGATTGAGATCGGATGTCTAAAAACCGATATGCTAAACCTAAATAATCGACGATGCTATCCGGAGATATTGATCGAAGAAGTGTTGATCGATCACCGAGTGATCGGATCGATGCAAAGAAGAAATCGATAGCTTTGAAAGTCAAAAGTGACTGAAGGTCGGGATGTCTTAATTCAGAGAACCGAACTTCGGTCACTGAGTGTCAAGATCCGATCGAAAGGTCGGCCAAGAGAAGTCTCTTTGAATCAAGTATCCGAGGCTCGGATGAGAAATCTGAGACTCGGATAAACTCAAGACTCGGATAGAATCAAGACTCAAGATGTCTCTCAAGACACCGAGACTCAGAGAATCTGAATGATTCAAGGCGAGGAATCGAGGAATATAGCCGTTAGAATCAGCTGACGTGGACAATTGAGAGGAAGATAACCAGCCTGAAGAAGCTGCTGTACTTACAAGAATAGTATGGATTTGAATGTGATTCTCTCCAACGGTAACATTCAAATCCACACTATAAATACAAGGTATTTCATCATTCTAATGTGTGGATGCGTGGAGATTATAGCACGAGATGCTACAGAGCCAAAGAGAGTTATACCCAAAGCATTCCCACCCTAGAACACAAGTGTGTAGAGATACAAATATGTTCAAGAGTGTTCTAGAACCCAATCTAAGCAACCCACGATGTATCCTAAGCTTAGAGAGATTTTCCCAACCTTAGCATTGAGGCTAAACAAATGTAAGGGAAAATCTCAACCTAGTTGGAAACCAAACAAACCTTACCCAAATCAGTCGGTTAAGTTTGTAGGTGAGTGTGAACTCGGTAAACATCTAGCAATCCCGAAAGGGAGGGTAGGCAATCCCGAGTGAGGGTGATAAGTCCCGTTGGAGTGTGAACTCGGTAAACATCTGTAGGCAATCCCGTGGAGGGTGATAAGTCCCGAGGCGAACCCGAGAGGGTGATAAGTCTAGTTTGAGTGAGAACTCGTTAAATATCTAGAGGCGAGCCCGAGAGGGTGATAAGTCCAGTTGGAAGGAATTTCCCTAGGAACAGGGAGAGTGGATGTAGGAGCTTGAGTCTCCGAACCACTATACATTATTGTGTTCTTTACTGCTTTACGTTCTTATCTTGTCATATGCATTCGATTATAAGCAAAACACAACACATGAGCTTAAAACGCAAAAATCTGGAATCACCATTCCTTCACCCCTGTTTTTATATGCATCGCAATTTATGTTTGCTTCCGCACACGCAAAATGGGTTTTCCACCGGGCCTATCACATGCGGAATATAGGAGTTACGAAATTACATACCTCTTGGAGTGACAACCGTTGAGATGATGGATCAACCCAAAGTGCCTTCTCAAATATGTCCCACGTCCACGAACGTAATCCAGTGGGAGGATTCTCACGAACGAATTTTAATAAAGGAGAAAACATAAAAATATATTGCACCACCTTTGTGGACTTCTAATTTTTCGAACACATGGAATTGTGTCGAGGATGAAAAAATCATCCCTTATTTATAATACTAGGGTGACCGATTTTTTGGTCCAAATTGAGATATGGGAAGATCTTTAATTCTTGTGCAAGAAGTAATCTTGAATATATCCAATATATTCTCTTTCCCATAAATAAAATTTCTTGAATCTATGAGATAATCTTGTATTGAAAGAATACTTATCTTTTTCCATAAAATCTTTTCAAGAAAATCAAGAAAATCTTTTTCCCTTTCTTTTCCCATAATTTTCGAAAACCAAGAAAAATAAGGCAATAATATTTTCTTCTCCTTTTCATTAATTAGACTTATATTGGGCTATTTGAGGGGCCTTTAGGAGAATTAATATTGGACCTCCAATGGGCTATGAAACTTTAATATTAAGCCAAAATATTATTCAAGCCCATTAATATTAATTTACTCCACTATAAAATTAATATTGAACTATCCATCTTAATCCATATTATGATATTACAATAATATGGCTCCCGGTTATTATTTCCCATTTTTAAGATTATTTAGTCCATTAATTAATTAAGCTACTGAAAAGCTTTATATTAATTAATATCTTTGTCCTTGGAGTAAAGACAACTCAACATTATTATCCATACCGGAAATAAATTTCCACTTGCAAGATTTGGTATGATAAAACTTCTGAGCCCACCAAGGGGACAAATCACACAAGACTCGCTTGCACAGGTTGCTCTGTATTAAATCTTAGCAATTGTCATATAATTAATAATATTGCCCAAAATGCAAAGTATAGAATCGTTGTCTGACTCTAAACCCAACACAGATCAAAACTATAAATATTAAATACATGAAATCTTATTTAAGTAACAGAGGTTAAGAAATCAATAACAACTGAGGTCTAATTCTTCATCCCTTAAGTCAGTACGGAAGAATTTATCATGTAGGTCCTCTTCAGCACATCATAATGTACTAGTGCAATCTCTTGGTCAAGACAAGTCAATCTGAGCTTTGCACTTCAACCTCTACCAATGGAGTGTTCAATTACATCTAGGTTGTGAAGTTGTACTTTTATTTATAAGGAACTGTTAATGTGATCTTCCGTGATCGGGTATCACCACATTAATTACAATGTTATGTTGTACTAATATTGAACGTTGCAATAAATAATTAAAATTCATTAATATTTAAAGCAACAATGATGAAACATTTATATTCAGTAAATAAGAGTTACATGAGTATGTTATAATGTAAAAGCATACTTTCACGTATAACCCCACATTATAGTGATGCACGAGTTTAGACGATTAGGTTGTCCTTTTTGAACCTAGTTCTTGGGATCTCCAATCAGCTAGGTAAGGTTTTCCTTCATCTCAACTATTTCTTGTTAAGGTTTGTTGTGCCCGGTTTATAACTTCCGGCCAACAAATAACAATTAAAATGGATGATCAACGTAACCGAAATAACACTTAAATTTGATTACCCAGTTCGTCTTTTAAATAAGACTACGTCTTGGGGCGCCGAAGCCAGGAATTTTATTACTCTTTATCTGCCTAATGATCTAAGATTGCTCTCCTTTTACAATGAATAGCATATGAGGTATATATAGACAAAGAATTAGGTTAGAGATCTTCGTGGACTTCTTCTGTGGGCTTGCTAGGTTTTCCGCCGCCAAGGTTAGGGTTTCCCGATTTAGTCTGTGATTCTCGCTCCCGGATATGCATACCATGTTTACACTCCGCAATATCCACACCGCTAACTTACCATATTTCTTCCATATTTATCCCTTAGCAGACTTCTTGCCGAAGTCGCCCCTGACTTGCGTACCTTCTAAGTCACCTCAGACCTGTATACCTTCTAAGTCACCTTGCGACTTACATGGCCCGGGCGAGGTCATCCCACACGATATAGACACGGTGGACAGTCGTTCATATAATCAGGCCGGGAGCCGGATTAATCCATGCTACAATAATTGCCCCTCAAGTTGAGGTCGTGCGCTCGCGTCGGGGCCTCGACTTGACTCGTTATTCTATCGACATGTGGCAAGTCGACCTTGGGAAGTGTTCCCGAAGTGAATTATCATCCTTGGGGAGGCGAATCGCCGCCTCGATTCCTTTAATCGACGCGAGATGTGACGGGATTGTCATGATGGCTTGGCAGATAGGTGGTGTCAGGCGCTGCGAACCCCCCCAATTAGCGGCCACGGTGTAAGTTACGCACGACCCGTGCGACTTTATTTCCTTCGGGGGCCTTGAATTTATTCATTTTGCACTTTCGACCCCCTCCTCTTTCTCCATAAAAGGGGCGAGGGTTTTAGGCTTAAACCCTCTTATCTCCAACCTCCGCGCACCCAAACAATTCTTTAGATCTAGAGCCCGAATCTCCGATGAACTTCCGACCGAGATTGAATCAGGTAACATATTCACCCTTTCTCCAATTTTCTCATGGCATCCGGTTCCCACGTCTTCCCGCCTTCTGATCTCGTCGTCTTTGGATGACGATGATGTGGTAATAGCCCACCTCCGTCGCCACCATGGTTCTAGCTCTGCCACTACCAATGTGGGGGGGACCTCGATCACTGATGCCCCGATTGATAACAGAGACGGTGGGGGAAACGACGAAGGCGACGACGAGCAATTTTTGGCCGAGTTGGAGGAAATCACGTATCTCCCTCCATTAAATATCAGTCCTTCCCGCTCCGTTGCACCAAGGTCGGGTACATCCACATGCCCTTCCAACCCGGCCCGTAACTATGGGGCTTATGAGCGGATCTTTGACTACCCGACATATGAGGCCCGAGCTCCCTACAAGCAACCAGAGCGGAACTACAGGAAGTCGGTCAGGTCGGATTTTGCGGCATCTGACCAGAAATACAAGTTGACCCTGACTGACCGGTACGTGCGTTCTCTTCGTCGATTGTACAAAGTGCCCCGGGACGTACAATTCTATGGGCCGACCCCCGATGAGAGAGTCGACCAGCCGCCGCCTGGCATGATTGCCGTTAATGAGCATACTATGGAAGCGGGGATTCACTTCCCATTACATCCTGCCATTTCCAATCTCCTCGCGGCCTAGAATCAGAGCCTTACGCAAATCACCCCTAACGGCTGGAACTACATCCTCGCTACCATGACCGATTCAGGGGCGGGCAACTAAATCATTGCCGAGCTCTGGTGAGATCACATATGTGATGACACCGGTTGCCCAAGCCGGTGGCTACAATGTCGTGCGACTTTGGAAAGGTCGGGAGCTGGTGAGTGGGATCCCCAATAAGGTCGCCGACTAGCATCGCAAATGGTGGTTCGTCGGGGGGGCGTGGGAGTCCGTGGATCCTTCGAGCAACCTGCCCATACATGTCCCGACAGATTATGCCCATCGAGTTGAACATGGTGAGTTTTAAAATTTTTCGACTTTAAGGTTGTACTGATCTAATTCCCTTTTTATCCTGCAGTGTTTACGTCTGCTACTACCGACTTTTATTGGGACTTTTTGGAAGCTTTTAACCTAGTTAGTAACACCCCTCCAAGTTGTCGGGACGTCAATGCCCTGAACACCGAGCTTGACCAACTCAAAGCCGGCTTGTATACTTATCCGCATCACCTTAAAATTCCCTGTAAGTCCTCTCGTTGAAGACTTTACTTCTTTACAACGATTCGCTTGACTGGATTCTTCCTTGTATGTAGTTCCCGACATCCCGGTCTATCCACGCCAACCTTCCGCATCTGTGATAGCTACTCGCAAGAAGTTGGTGCTAGGGCAGATGCGACATATACCGACTTCCATCGCTCCTTCTCCAAGTTCGACCCCTTTCGGTCCTTCCACCGTCGACAAGGGAAAAAGAAAGACCATGGGGCCAACTCCGCCGGAATCCAAGCCTGCTCGGAAGAAAGTGAGGGAGGAGATCGGCACGTACCGGTCGGAGATCAACCGGGGACTAGGGATGTCGCCCCTTCGTCCGACCTCGCAGCCTATTTCTGCTCCCGAAGGAGGTCGCCACCTAGAGGATGACTCCTGGGTGGGTTGGGACGCGGACCGAGTGAGCAGGTAAGTCCAATCCCGTATGTTATTGATTTCCTTTATATTTATCAATCGTTGACGACTTGTATCATTTCGCAGCTTGGAGATCACGCCGGACAGATTCTCTCCAGAAGTGCTGAGCTTCCTGAGGTCACCCCAGCTCGTTCCGGTCGGGGTCCCTGAAGGCTAGCCCTCATATCTCACTAGGGGCCTGCAAAATTTGCCTCGGGGGTGGACGCAAATGGATCATGCCAACGCCCGTCGCCAGAAAGTGACGGGTAATCTGTACTCAGATCTCGTCCATTCCCAGAAGATGGCCTTCTTCCTGGAGAAGTCCAGCGCTCAGTTGGAGTCGGAGATCAGGAACTTGAGGAAGGCACAAGCAAGGGTTGCCGACCAGGCCAAGTCGATCCTTACTGCGGCCGAGAACTAGAAAGAGATGGAGAAGGCTAACTCCGAGCTGGCCCAAAGAATCCTGACTCTTGAAGGTCATCTGGCGAACGTCGAGGGTGAGCTCTCAGCGGAGAAAGCGAGCATGGCTCAGGTCGAGGGTGAGTTGGTTGAGGCGAAGAAGGAGCTGGTCGCCAAGGAGGCACATTTTAAGGCAATCGAGGAGCTGAATGCCAACTTCGCCTATGTGATGACATTTGTTGGGGCCATCAGGATCAGTCATGCTGCAAATCCCTCTGGCGACCTTAGCGGGCTCGTCAACGAGCTCGCCGAATACGTTTGTGACAACCCTCCTGCCCCTAGTATCCTGCTGGAGATCAAGGATCTGGAAGACATGGGCGTCGATCTTTCTTTCTTCGCCAACCCGAGTTGGATTGCGCCCCATTCCTGACACTAATGAGGCTCGGGCGGGCTCTACTGAACCGATCCCCGAGACTCCGTTTGGGATGATCCAATTTTCTCCGGAGGTTGCCGGAGGAGGGAATACAAGAGGGGAGGCCGCTGACGCCCCAAGTGCTAATCCGACCGAGATATGATGAAGGCTTTCTAGTTTCGCTTGTAAATTTTCCTCTTTTCTCTTTTTTTTTGTTGAACCTCTCATGTACCAGCTTTCGGGCCTTACTAATGAAAATTCTCTTTTTTATCCCTTCATCGTGTCGACTTGATTTTCTTATGCGACCTTTAGTTTTTGCTTAATCCTCGTCGTCTTATAATTTATGTGACTTGCTGTTCGGATATTGCTTTTAGTCGTCTTACAAAGTCGGGGGAAATCATGCCTTTTCGGGTAGTGATTTCGCCTCCAGTATGTCGAAAGTCGCACCTCGGGTGATTCACATATTATTATTTATTTGTTATATATTTTTTATGCCACCCGCTTAGTTTTAACACAGGAATTTGGAAAAGAGAGGATCATTATTATCGATTGATACAACTTGTTTACATGGATGTGAACCTACTGATAGTATTTCTTCAGGTGGGTCGCATTCCATGGATATTGGGCCTTGGTACCGTCTAGTTTCTCGAGCTCGTAGGCTCCATTTGGTAGGATCTTTGAGACTTGGAATAGGCCCTGGGATTTCTTGAAGGATGCTTTCCTTTGACTCTCGAAACTAACCTTTTTTTATTTCTTGAAATAAATTATTTATTTGAAACGCTTTAAATATGATTAAAATTATATATATTTCTCCGACCTTTGCTTGTATCTTGCATTTCTCATGTTGGCTTCTAAATTAATTTAAGAGATAGATCTAGAAGATCGCCAAGACCTCGCCGTTGTGGTAAAAAGGCCATTCGGACCCTAGATGGAGATTGGGAAAGTCGAAAGGTTGACGATGTAAAGCCTCGGTTGGTTTGTCTTGATGAGATTAAGAAGTTTCTCCTGTTGAATTTCTACAGTCATCCTATAGGACCACAACACAGAGGATAAATTCTAGCCCATTTCCTTTTTCCTCCCTCAATCTTAGCTTTGAGTGTGTGCTTGATGATTTTTTGTTCAACCGTCCTTAAATAGGATTGGGGATGGTATGGAGTTGAGAAGAGCTTTGATCTTTATTTTTGAAAAAATGTCTATTTTGAGGTCAATACTTTTTATTTTCCATTGTCGATATATGGTCACATGTGATTCCTAAGATTTAAGATGGTGTTCCGCCATATGAATTTGATGGCGTGTTCTTGATCTATAGTTCATAAATTTTATCCTCGGCAAATTTCATGAAGTGGAATCTACCGCTACTATGGATAATAATTTGAAGAGCAGAAAAAAACGAGGACAAAAGCCCAATGATGTCTATCCCCCACTTTATTTAAGTGGCTTGAATTAATTAAGGATGCTAGATAATCTTAAACACGGAGAGGCTTTGATGGAAGGGGCATATATTTGACATATATGGCATTTGCAGCAAATATGATAGCATCGGCCCTTAGTAGTGGGATTAAAAAATATATGGGCTTGAATTATATTGTGGTTTTGTATTAGATATTCAAAAATCCATTAGTGGTTTCCGATCTTAATTCGTGTATTTCGCGTAGGGAAAAGTCCAATTTGTTTTGGTGTGATAAAATAAAATAAATATTGTTGCCTCATTTGTATAATTCATCATTGATCATTATGTAAAAAAGGCTCGAAGTTTTATTTGAATTTTTGTTTGGAATGAAGATATGTATTCTTGAGACCACTTGTTATCTATTCAATGATGGGTGTCATCCGACTTCGATGTCGGGGTTTCTAAGGTGAGATTTCGAAATTAATGTTTTGGATGGGTAGGAGAGTGTCGTGATAGTGACATTTTCATTTTGGTGATCCTTGAAAAGATATTATGGAAGATATGTAAGGCATCGCTCTGAATTATGTTCTCTCGGGATTAGTTTGACATGGATCTTGTTCAATTTTTGACACAATACCTTTACGATCTCTTGGTAATTTTTTGTGGAATATCATAATGGGCCTCGTATGTTGGGATAACATATGCCAAGATTTCTATCGGGATGACCTTTTAAACACAAATTTAAATTAACAATTATTACTAGCATGAATTTACCTAAGTGAATTCAAATAATAATTAATCCAACAACAACATGCAAATAAAATTTCACGTAAAAGGTGCAAGCATGCGGAATTTCTAGGAGTTTAAAGTATCCTTCCCGGATTGAGAGACGATCCGAGACAGACAGATCAAGTATCCGGATACCCACAAAAAGTCCTTCTCAAGTATTCCCAAGTCCTCGTCAAATTGTTGTGGGTGGAAGGTTCTCCGATGAACGATTTATAAAATAAGGAAAATAAAAATATTGTTGCAATTATTTTTTGGATTTCTAATATTTCCAACGATGGAACACTAGTTGGAGATGAAAAATTCATGAATATATATAAGAGTATTTGGGGTTATCTCACCCCGAAAGTGTTGGGAAATGAATTTAATAAAGAGGATTTTGATTAGATCCCAAAACCCCTGAGTATGACATGTTCGGGATAATCTTGATAAATGAGTCGATTCGGTTTTAGAGTGTTCAAGATAATATCTCGCAGGCGTATAATATTGTCGGCAGATATAGATTGTTAGAAATCAAGACTCAAGAAGTTTCGAAGAAACTTGAAGTTTGAAGATGAAACCGAGAATCAAGACTCGTTGATGAAATTGAGAATCAAGACTAAATTATGAGATCGAGAAATCAAGACTCAAGATATGTCTCAAGACACCGAGACGGAGAATCTCGAAGGCACAAGAATTACTAAAGACTCAAGAGAATACCTCAATACTCAGATAAACCTAAATGTTCAAGTGAAAAATCGAGAATATAGCGATTGGAATCCACCGCGTGGACCAATGAGAGAGGAAGACAACCAGCTTAAAATCTTCTAGAACTTAAAAAAAGAATAGTATGGATTTGAATGTGATTCTCTCCAACGGTAACATTCAAATCCACACTATAAATACAAGTTCTTCCATCAAATTAAGTGGTGGATGCATGGAGAATATAGCACACGATGCTACAGAGCTAAGATGACATATACTCAAAGCATTCCCACCCTAGAACACAAGTCTGTAGATATACAAATATATTCAAATAGTGTTCTAGAACCCAACCTAAGCAACCCACGATGTATCATAAGCTTAGAGAGATTTTCCCAACCTTAGCATTGAGGCTAAACAAATGTAAGGGAAAATCTCACCATAGTTGGAGACAATACCAAACCCAAACCCCATTCTCGTAAGAGACAACTAGTGGTGAAGTGAGATAGTTGTTAGGCAATCCCGAGTGAGGGTGATAAGTCCCGTTGGAGTGTGAACTTGTTAAACATCTAGAGGCGAGCCCGAGAGGGTGATAAGTCCAGTTTGAGTTAGTAAACATCATTGAGGTAGTCGAAAAGCTCAAAGTAGAAAGGTTAGTAAACTACAGAGGTAGTCAGAAAACCTTAGGAAGTGTTTGAAGGAATTTCCTTAGGAACAGGGAGAGTGGATGTAGGAGCTTGAGTCTCCGAACCACTATACATTGTTGTGTTCTTTACTGCTTTACGTTCTTATCTTGTCATACACATTCGATTATAAGCAAGACACAACACATGAGCTTAAAAGAGAAAAATCTGGAATCACCATTCCTTCACCCCTGTTTTTATATGCATCGCTCGACATGTTTTGCTTCCGCACGTGCAAAATAGGTTTTCCCACCGGGACCAACAAGTGGTATCAGAGCAGGTGCTCAAAAGATTACATTTTCAATGTGATCGCCTGAGCAGATCTATTTTTAAACCTGTCTCTGATCTGATACCAACAATTGGTATCAGAGCGGGAGTTCTAAAGTTCATTAATTTCAAAGTGAACACCTGAACATATTTTTTTAAAGAAAAACCCGTTTCTTTGAAAATGAATATATTCTGATGTTTTGGCGTCATTATCAATTGAGAAATTGTTGGGATATTTTTTGACCTATGCCAAAATATTATCAACTTGTGTTATTCAAGATAATTTACAGATAACAAGTTGAGGGGGAACGAAAGAACAAATTGAGGGGGAACTCACGGAATCAAAAGTAGATGATCGAGATCAGACGAGGCTGCAGACGAGCCTGATCGAGATCAGATGAGTTAGATGAGTTCGGAGTTAAACTGATGAGTTGTGCAAAATCAGAAGAGAAGAAAAGCTAAAGCCAAAAAATCGGAAAAAAAGGGTTTGTTGATCCAAGATGAGGAAAAGAGATCGATCGAGATCGATGGTGATTGAGATTGGATATGATAACCGGGATATGATAACTTGATATGCTAACTTCGATATGATGACCGATGCTATTTCGATAATGTTGATTTTCGAAGATGTGTTGATCTAATATGACATGTTGAGGGATAATCTTGATAAAAGAAAGTGAATGAGTTAAAAGTGATCCGAGGCTCAATAAGTAAAGTGAATAGTCGAGACTCAAGATAGGTCAAGAGACTCGAGGGTCAAAAGTGTTTAAACTTGAGGGTCGAGGGTTAGAAGAATGATTATGACCAACCCGAAAGTGTCAAGATGTCCGATCGGACAAGGTCCGTTGAAGAGGAATGAAGAGCTAGAGTCAAGATCAAAGAAGATCAAGACTTGTAATTTTTTATGATGGTCCCGCTTTTGAATGTCGAAAACCCATTTATGTTAAAGGAAGCAAACATTTTCAAATCGATGCATATAAAAACATGGAGGAAGGGCAAGAGTGATCTTTTTTTTTTTTTGCTTTAAGCTCATGTGTGTTGTGTTTTGCTTATAATGAATGCATATGACAAGTATAAACATAACATATAAATAAACTAACACAACAATATATAGTGGGATGTTAGGACAACAATATCCCTACATCCACTCTCCTTCCCTAGAAGGGAAATTCCTTCAATTCGGGACTTATCACCTCCACGGGATTGCTTATAGATATTTACCTTAGCTCACTAAACAAATGGACTTATAACCCTCTCTGGTTCGCCTCGGGACTTATCACCCTCCACCGGGATTGCCTGAGATGTTTAACGAGTTCACACTCCAACGGGACTTATCAATCACTCGGGATTGCCTAACAACTACCTCACTTCACCATGGGGTTTGGTTTTTGGTGTTGTCTCCAACTATGGTGAGATAAGTCCTTACAATGATTTAGCCTCAATGCTAAGGTTGGGAAAATCTCTCAAAGCTTAAGATAGGTTAGGGTTGCTTAGGTTGGGTTCTAGAACACTCTTTGAATATATTTGTATATCTATAGACTTGTGTTCTAGTGGATGTAAAGCTTAAGTCTCTTTGGAACCACTATCATTGTTGTGTTCTTCTCATTTCCACGTTCTTATCTTGTCATTGATAATGAAGGAAGAACTTGTATTTATAGTGTGGATTAAAATGAAAAAATTGGAATTACCATTCAAATCCATTTTATTCTCTCGCTCGACATTTTTGCAGCTTTTCCAAAATAGGTTTTCTTCGGGACTCATTGGTCCACGTCGGTGATCTTAAAAGATTATATTTTCAATGTGATCGCTTGGAATCATTTTTATTCTTCTCGAGTCTTGAGATCCAATTGAGTATCAGTCTATTCGAAAGTTCACTAATTTCAATCGGACCTTGTCGATCGATTTTTTATAAAAAAACCCATTTCTTTGAAAATGCATATATTTCGATGTTTTGGCGTCATTATCAATTGAGAAATTGTTGGGATATTTTTTGACCTATGCAAAAATATTATCAATGTGTTATTCAAGATAAACATGATACCAAGTTGATGACGAAAAAGAACAAATTGAGGGGATTTCTCACGGAATCAAATGTAGATGATCGGTTTCACGATGTCGATTTCTTCTACTTCGATCGATAGATGAGTTCGGAGTTAAAACCGATCGGTATAGTCGGAAGAAGTCAAGATCGGTTTAAACCGATTAGTTCATCGAGTTAGCATAAGGTTGCAGATCGAGGTTAAGATGAGCGGTCTCAATCGAGATCGATCTTGATTGAGATCATCTTGATATCGGATATGATCGGTCTCGATATGATCTTACGATGCTATTACGATATGTTGACGAAGATGTGTTGATCTAATCTGGTCTCCGATCGGTCGCAAAGAAAAGCTTATCTTCTCTTAAAATTTGATATGAGGCTCAATAAGTTTAACCCGGAACTCATCTCAATATAGGGTCAAGAGACACGGTCAGGGACAATCGCTCGATCTCGATCATCTACTTCGATTCCGTGAGTTCCCCTCAATTTGTTCTTTTCGTTCCCCTCAACTTGTTATCTCGTAAATTCGGCGTCAATAACGATTGAGTTGATAATGTTTTGGCATAATTCATCAAAACTAAAATATCCCAACACTTTATGTTTTTGTCTTTATTTTTCTGTTAAGTTCATTGTAATCTGTAACTGCTATCATACATCAATGAAACTTTATCTTTATGCTCAAAGATAATACCTCATTATCTTTTTACATGTCTTTACTTTTGATATGCCTGAATGTTGTTTGGTGATGAAATTGTTGGGAAATTCATTGCTGAATTAATTGTTGAGAGATATACCATTCTTGTAATAGGAAAAACTGAAACCTGAGTATAGGTTAAGTGTTTTGTAACATGATGGTTTTGGCATCATCAAAAAGGGGGAAATTGTTGGGAAATGAATTTAATAAAGAGGATTTTGATTAGATCCCAAAACCCCTGAGTATGACATGTTCAGGATAATCTTGATAGATGAGTCGATTCGGGCTTTTAGAGTGTTAGATAATATCCGCACCGTATAGTCGGGCAGATATAGATCGTTAGAAATCGAAGACTCAAAGAAGTTTCAAGAAATCAAGTTTCAAAGATGAAATCGAGAATCAAGATTCAAGATGAAATCAAGTTTCAAGTTTGAAGATGAAATCGAGAAATCAAGACTCAAGTTAAACCGATATATCAAGACTCAAGCAGAAATCGAGAAACTAAAGACTCAAAGGAGAAATCGAGAAATCAAGACTCAAAGATGAAGACTCAAGATATCACCAAGATATCCGTGAAGATTCGTAAGACATCAAGACTTTGAAGACATCAAGACTCAAGACACGTAAGATGTAAAATCAAGATCAAGACCAAGGATATCAAGGAAGGCACAATAATTATCAAGACTCAAAAGAATGTATAAATGCTCAGTATAAACCTGAATGTTCCGAGGCACTGAAAATATCTATCTGAAGGATACAATACTGAGAAGAACGCGATTCCTTAGAAAAATAGATATTGCCCAAGACATTCTCATGCAGACAAAAGGAACTAAGACAAAGTGTTGTTAAGGTTATATCACTCAGAGATAATGACCAAAAAGAGCCGTTGAGTTTTTCTACCTTTAACTAGAGACAAAAGTCAAAAAGAAGAAGACAGCACTGTACCTTACTGACACTGACAGCTACAGGTCACTGAAACATGTCAGTAGTACTATGTTCCAGACTGCAAAAAGTGATGACCATCTACATGAAAAGCAGTTTACCTAAAACGTGCTAGGGAGTCTCAAACCCTAAATATAGCCGTTCATCACACACCATAAGAGGAAACTCACGAAGCTATCTCTTCCAACGGATAGTTTTTCAAGAGTGACCTTGGTGTATGTCTATAAATACTTGTGACCCTCTACATTGAAGGTTACGGGAAATTTGTAAGCAACTCAAGAGCACAAACTTATTATTGCAAGTTGAAGCACTAAAAAACCCAAGAATTTCCCAAGTGCTTTATATCGAAGAGAGCTCATTTCACTAAGCCTAGCTTGATAAGATATATCCAAAGCTTAGTCGAGATATCCTAGCCTTTGCATTTTTCTTAATTGTAAAGGATATCTCATCCTAGTTGGAAACCAACCAAGAAACCCCAAACCCTTTGTAAGGTAGTTTGAGTGTGATTGTTGGTGAGGTTGGAGTTGTAAAGATTTAGTAAACTACAAGGAGGTAGTCAGAAAGCTCAAGAGAAGAAGTGAGTAAACTATCTTGGATAGTCAGAAAGCTTGTGTGTGTTTTGACTTAGTAAACTACAGAGGTAGTCAGAAAGCTCAAAATAGAAAGGTTAGTAAACTACAGAGGTAGTCAGAAAACCTTAGGAAGTGTTTGAAGGAATTTCCCTAGGAACAGGGAGAGTGGATGTAGGAGCTTGAGTCTCCGAACCACTATACATTGTTGTGTTCTTTACTGCTTTACGTTCTTATCTTGTCATACGCATTCGATTATAAGCAAGACACAACACATGAGCTTAAAAGAGAAAAATCTGGAATCACCATTCCTTCACCCCTATTTTTTTATGCATCGCTCGACATGTTTTGCTTCCGCACGCGCAAAATGGGTTTTCCCACCGGGACCAACAGAAAGTATGCTTTTACTTTGTATAACCAAACTGAATTTTCTGTCTTATTTACTGAAATAAATTATTTATTACTGATGCTTTAAATATCATTGAATGTTACATATATTTATTGCATAATTGTTCAATAAACAGTACGTGTTACATTGTAGTTAATTTAGTGATACCAGATCACAGAAGATTAAATTAATAAATCCCCTTGTAACTAAAAAAAGTGCATTTGTTCACGACCTAGATGGAAATGAACAATCCATCATGAAAGGTTGAAGTGTAAGGCTCAGATTGACTTGTCTTGACCAAGAGATTACACTAGTGCATGACTGATGCACTGAATAAGACCTACAGGAGGATAAATTCTTCAGCACTGAATTAGAAAGAATTAGACCTCAGTGGTTCGTTATTTCTTAATTTTTGTTTCTTAAATAGGATCGTGTGTGGTTAGTAATTATTGCTTTGACTTATGACGGGTAGAGAATCAATGAGATTCAATACTTTATATCTTGGGCAATATTACTGGTCACGTGCGATTGCTAAGATTTAATAAGAAGAATCGTGTGCGAGTACGCTCGTTTGATTTGCCCCCTTGGGAGGTTCATAAGATTTATCATACCAAATCTTGCAAGTGAAATTTGTTTCCGGTATGGATAATAATGTTGAACCGTTCCTTGACCAAGGACAAAAGATATTAATTAATGGAAAGCTATTTCAGTGGCTTGAATTAATTAATGGGCTAGATAATCTTAAACACGGGAAATAATAACAAGGGAGTCATATTACTTGATAATATGGGTTAAGATGGATAGTGCAATATTAATTATGTAGTGGGATTAATTAATATTTATGGGCTTGAATAATATTGTGGCTCAATATTGGAAATTCAAGATCCAATCTTAATTCTCCTAAAGGCCCCTCAAGTAGCCCAAAGATAATGTCCAATAACTGAAAAAGGTGTTTAAAATAAAATAAATTATTGTTGCCTAATTTTTCATTATTTTCTAAAATCACAAATAAAAAAGACGGAGACAGATTTTCTTTGAAATTTGTTATGGAATGAGGATAAGTATACTTGGAATACAAGATTATCTCATTAAATTCAAGAAATCTCCCACTTGGCTATTTGTTGTGATATTTTCGAAAAATACCACAAAATTTCCCATAAGGAGAGGAAGATTTTATTTGGGAGATATTTTGGGAAATAGAATATATTGGATATATTCAAGATTGTATCTTGAGGAAGAAGCAAGTAAATTTCCCAATCACCCAATACCCCAAAATTTTCGTCCCCCCCTTAGTATTATAAATAGGGGATGAATTTTTCATCCCCAATGCAATTCCATGTGTTGGAAAAATTAAAAATCCACAAAGGTGGTGCAACATAATTTTATTTTCCTTTTGTTAAATTGTTCGCGAGTTCCTACCACCGGATTGTTGAACAAGGACAAGGGAATACTTGAGAAGGACTTTTGGTGTGTTCGTGTGAACAGGATACATCTTCTCAACGGTTGTCACTCCAAGAGGTTAGTTCACGTAAACCCATAGTAATTCCGCATGCGTAGGTTTTATGTGAACTGTTTATATGCATGATTGGTTGTTGAATTATTATTTGAATTAATATAGGATTAATTCATGCTAGTAATAATTGTTAGAATTAAATTTATATTTAAATATACATCCCGAATAGATCCGGGAAATTAATTCCCCAACAAGAGGAGGGGTGGTCAAAATATTGGGCACTTTTAGGGTTAGGAAAGATCTTTTCTTGATCTCCAAGAAATCTTGAATATATTCAATATATTTTTCTTTCCATGTGTATTTTTTCACAAAATCTCACACCTTTATTTTGGCCTATATTTTCAAAATTTTCAAGAAATAATTTCAAGATTGGAACTTTCTTGAACTTATGAGATATCCTGTATTCCATGAATACATATCTTCCATAAAATCTTTCCAAAAAAATCAAGAAAATATTTCTTCCCTTTCTTATACCTATTTTTCAAAAAATCCCAATTAAAGAGGCCAAGTGGGAGTTTTCTTGAATTTATGAGATAATCTTGTATTCCAATAATACATTATCTTCTTTCCATATAATCTTTTCAAGAAAATTCTTCTCCCTCTTTTCTTTAATTATTTTCGAAAAAATATAGAGGAAATATTGCAACAATAATTTATTTTATTTTAAGCACCTTTTATTTACTGGACTATAATTTGGGCTACTTGAGGGGCCTTTAGGAGAATTAAGATGGACCTTCCAATGGGCTTCTGAATTCCAATATTGAGTCACAATATAATTCAGCTCATTAATATTAATTAATACCACTATATAATTAATATTGCACTATCCAATCTTAACCCATATTACGGTAATATGACTTCCAGTTATTATTTCCCGTGTTTAAGATTATTTAGGCCATTAATTAATTAAGCCACTGAAAAGCTTTATATTAATTAATATATTTATCCTTGGAGTAAGGACAGCCCAACTTTATTATCCATACCGGAAAATTAATTCCACTTGCAAGATTTGGTATGATAAAGGTTTCGGGCCCACCAAGGAGACCAATCAAGCAAGACTTTTGCAAGCACACGATTCTCTGTATTAATTTAGCAACTGTCGTGCAATTAATATTATTGCCCAAGGTATTGGATATCGAAGTCGCAATGATTCTCTTCCCATTTATAAGTCAAAGTAATAACTACTAATCACACACAGTCCTTATTAAGTGACAGAGATTAAGAAATCAACAACCACTGAGGTCTAACTCTTCATCCCTTAAGTCAGTACGAATGAGTTTATCCTCTCTGTAGGTCCACTTCAGCGCATCGAATGCACTAGTGTAATCTCTTGGTCAAGACAAGCCAATCTGAGCCTTACACATCAACTTCTACCAATAGATTGTTCGGATCTATCTAAGTTGTGAAACACACATTCGTTTACAAGGAACTGTTAACGTGATCTTCTGTGATCTGGTATCACCACGTTAACTACAATGTAACGCGCGCTATGAACGGTTTGCAATAAATATATTCAATCATATTTAAAGCAACAGTGATAAACAATTTATTTCAGTAAATAAGTGTTTAATACATATGTTATACAAAATAAAAGCATACTTTCACGTATAACCCCAACAATCTCCCACTTATACTCAAAGTCTGCTTTTAAGTATAACACAGCACTTCTCGTGTAGTTCTATGTGACATCTAATGCCACCTACACGAACCTAATAATGTCTCTCCCACTTATACTCAAAGCAGATTGGCTACGCACTTGACAACCATTCCTCCCACATGTCTCTTGAATGTTTCCAGAGGCACACACTTTGTGAAAGGATTAACTAGGTTATCCTCCAATGCGATCTTAGCCACCTCTACATCTCCTCTCTTAACGATTTCTCGTCTAAGATTTTTTTCCTTCAGTGTGTTTGTTTGACTCGTGGGCTCTTGGTTCCCTTGAATTTTCAACTGCCCCTAGTAAATATTGCTAGACAAATTCGGAACTTCATCCAAGTCCACTAAGAAGATCTAGAGCCAAACTGGTTCCTTCACTACTTCACAAGAAGCTACTTACCCGGCTTCCATGGTTGAGACAGTGATGCATTTCTGCTTCACACTCGTCCATTTCATGGCTACACTTCCCAAATGAAAACACACTAACTGAGGCAGATAGTCTGGAATCTAGGTTTGATTGGAAATCCGAGTCCGTGTATCCTACTAGAAATAAACTGTCTGACTGATAAACCAACATTCTATCTCGAGTTCTTTTCAGATACTTCAGAATGTTCTTAACAACAGTCCAATGTTGATTTCCGGGATTACTTTGATATCTCGCTACCATGCCTATGGCGTAACAGATATCCGGTCTCGTACACAACATTGCATACATGAGGCTTCCTACTGCTGACGCATAAGGAATGTCTCTCATGTCATCTATCTCCCTTTGTGTCTTAGGGCACATGTCTTTCGATAGATGGATTCCGTGCCTGAAAGGTACAAAACCCTTCTTGGAATCTTGCATGTTGAAACGCTTCAAAATAGTATCTATGTATGAAGCTTGCGATAAGCCGATCATTCTTTTCCTTCGATCTCGAGTGATCTTGATCCAAAGAATATGACCGGCTTCCCCTAAGTCCTTCATATTAAACTGTTTTGACAGCCATACCCTTACGCCTGACAAAACCTTTACATCGTTTCCGATGAGCAGAATATCGTCTACGTATAGTACTAGGAATACCAAGGAAGTTCTGTCACACTTTCTATAAATACAACTCTCGAAATCATTTTGATCAAACCCATAAGATTTTATTACATAATCAAAATATTGGTTCCAAGCCCGAGATGCTTGCTTCAGTCCATAAATGGACTTCCCCAGCTTGCACACAAGGTGTTCTTGGCCTTTTTCGATGAAACCTTCGGGTTGTTACATATAGATTTCCTCGTCAAGACTCCCGTTAAGGAAAGTTGTCTTGACATCCATTTTCCAGATCTCAAAATCTAGATGCACAGCTATTGCCAAGAGAATACAGATAGACTTAAGCATGGCTACAGGCGAAAAGGTTTCTTCATAATCGATACCCTCTTTCTGAGTGTATCACTTTGCCACAAGCCTAGCCTTAAAGGTTTCCACCTTCCCGTCCGGTCCTCTTTTCCTCTTGTAGACCCACTTACATCCAATGGGTTCTACCCCACTGGGTGGTTCAACTAGCTCCCACACCTGATTATGATCCATTGAGCCCATCTCGGCTTCCATCGCAGTTTGCCAGGATTCTGAATCCTTATCTTGGACCGCCTCCTTGTAGGACCAGGCTGATTCACTATCCCTGGGGACCAAATCCGAAGATTCTCCTATCCCCATGAATCTCTTAGGTTGTCGAACAACCCTCCCACTACGATGAGGTTTTGATTGTGTCGGTGTGACGCTTGGTATATCTACTTGTACAGTTGGTATATGAGTTTGCCCTCTTATTTCATTTAAGGCAATCTCATTTTTGGGCTTTCGATTGTTCATAAAGTCTTCTTCCAAAAATCTAAAGTGCGTACTTATTACCACCTTTTGATCTTCGGGACCATAGAACATGCACCCTTTCGTTCCCATGGGATATCCTATAAACACCCTTAGTTCTGATAGTGCATCCAACTTACCAGCTTCCTTGTCTAGCACGTATGCCGGACACCCCCAAATCCTGAGGTGTCTCAGACTGGGCTTGCGCCCGGTCCACAACTCTTTAGGGGTTTTGGGAACCGATTTGGATAACACCAGATTCAGAACGTAAGCCGTTGTTTCCAAGGCATGACCCCAAAACAAATTGGGTAGATCTGAATAACTCATCATGGATCTGACCATTTCTAAGAGTGTTCTGTTTCTTCGTTCTGCAACCCCATTTTGTTGAGGGGTTCCGGGTGCAGTCAACTGGGAAACAATGCCCTCGTCTGACAGGTAGTTCAAAAACTCATCGCTGAGGTATTCGCCTCCATGATCAAATCGTAGAAACTTGATACTATTTTCCCTATGATTCTCCACTTCGGCTTTGAACTCCTTGAATTTATCAAAGGTTTCTGATTTGTGTTTCATGAGGAAAATGTACCAGAACCTTGAGTAATCATCGATGAAAGTCACGAAATACTCATAGCCACCTCTAGCATTGGTTGACATTGGATCACACACGTCAGTGTGAACGATTTGCAACACTTCTATGGCACTATTCCCCTGGGCTCCCACTGCCCTCTTGGTCATTTTACCCTCCAAACATGAATCGCAGGTTGAAAGTGGTTCTAACTGTAGGTCCGACAGCGATCCATCTTTCACCAACCTTTGGATCCTATTTAGATTAATATTACCTAATCTTAGATGCCATAGAAGTGTCTCGTTCACGTTTTCTCTTATTGCATTAAACAATTCGATCTGTTATAAGATGCATTTTGTGAGTGGTGTGCACAGTTAATAGTATAGAGATTGTTCCGTAAAGTTCCATGACATATAATCACATCTTTACGGTAAACAATAACTTGCTTAGAAAAACGAACAGAATATCCATCATTAAATAGTTTTGAAACTGAGATAAGGTTTTTGCGAAAAACTAGAAATAAAGAACATCTCTCAAAACTAAAATCTTGTCTTCAAAAGACAGGTGCACGTCTCCCACTGCTTTAACCACTACTCATGCAATACTGCAAAAAACTGCTACTTCACATAGCATTGTAGTAATGCTACTTTCGTGGAATTGCAATACCCGCTACCTTCGTAGCATTGCAATAGTCGTTACTTACGTAACATTGCCCATGTGATGAGGATCTCACTCCCACTAAGCTGTCGGGTCAACTGGGAACCCGTTACGTGAAACATACATGGTCAACAGATCCCGTATCAACTACCCACGAATGAGAAGTATACGCCGCTAAACAAGTTTCAACAACTAGTGCGTGAGAATTACCTTTCTTTCAGGCCCTTTTGGGGTTTGGAACAGGCAAACCTCCATTGTCCTCTTTCACCGCAGTTTAAGAACTTCCCCTTTGGATTTTCCTTGACACCACCGACATTCCTCATCTTACCATTGCCCTTTCCAACATTTGAGTTTGATTGCTTATGGCTTTTGGTCATCTTCTTTTTCCTGTCTTCCCTTGGCTTAGAAGATGAAGACGGACCACTTGCCGCCAAAGCTTGAGTTTGGTGCCCCATCAACATCTCTGCTGTGACCAAAGTTTGCAACAAATCAGCTAGCGAGGCCAAAATGCTCAAAACTTTTGGGCAGAGAGTGGAGTACCAAATCGATCTGGGTCTCCAGATCAATCTGCACCCAGAACCTCAAGTTTGTTCAGATGGGCCATCCATTTTGAGAACGTAACCCCTTACGGGGTTGCCCTCCACCATTTTCAGCGACAATATCTCTCGCAAGGTGATCTGACGAGTCCCGCATTTTTGACTCGTCAGTTGGCTCATCTGATTTTGGTTTGTCAAGAATCCACTTGTGCTTTTGTGCAGTTAGGACAATCATAACTTTTCGTTTCCAATCAACATAGTTTCCTATACAATTATATTCACTTTAAGTATATTAACAGTGGATTAAAAAGTTGCGACATGCTGAACTGAAATAAACAACAATTGTGCAAACACAAAATTATCACATAATTCGATCACATTGTTCATATCAAAATCTCAAAACAATATGAACATGCATCAGTCGACATCTCAAAACATTTTAAATAGGACACGTTGGGTGAACTGTCTATTTAAACACATTCAAGCAGGTTACAAACAAGAACCGTTACAAACCTTTAATTCAAAATTAATAGTCGGCTCCCACTTGACCAATATAAAATTGACAGGGACTTTGGATAAGTATATGCATATCAATTTTATACCTAAGTAATAACCATGATTAAATACAAAATTATTATTTCGCTTTGTACGAGCCTCGTTGGGAGGGTCATCGTCACCACTAATAATAATTCACAATCATCATTTTGGAAATTTATTCATGTGAAATTCATCTTTTGGCCGTTCCGTTGGGGAAATTTCTCCAAAACAATTCACAAATAAATAAATCATGGAGGTCAATTTGACGTAATTTTATTATCCAGAATAAAATTTGTCAATAAAACATACTTAGTAATTTTCGAAAGTGAGATTTTCTTTTAGACAATTCTAAATCATGCAAACACATTAAATAAATAAAATTGCACGAATTTAAAATAAGCATCAAGACTAAATAAATCACATTGGGCACATATATCCAATTGTCATGGTTTAAATTCCAAATCTTGATCTTGAGAAATCGTCCCTTCTTTTGCTTTCATCGTTCGTCTCGAAAAGCTCCCACTGAATCCGCAACAATTCTTTAAAATATCCTCCGTTTTGGGTTAGGACGACATCCGGAAAATGAGTAGCTCACGACCCGGAACCGAGTCGCATGCTCCTAGGCGCACGCCCCGGTCCTGTTCGGCTATCCTGCCCCATCACCCGAAGCATGTTCGAACGGAGCATCGCCCGGACGCACCCGCGTCCAGGGTCCCGTGCCCCGCGCCCGAAACAACCCGCCTAGGCTCGCCCGCATGCTGCATGCGTCGCTCGGTGGCCATGCCAAACAGCCCCGTCTGCATCCCACCTAGCGGTGTGCGCGGTCGCTAGGCCTTCGGCCTAGCCCGCATGCTCCGCCTTGGCTCGCGTACATCCGGGCACATGAACGTCGTCTTTAATTCTCCGTCTCCGTCTTCGTTCACGATCCGGTTCTAATTTATTTATGAAAAATAAATAAACCTAGATCTAGACTAGTCTATTACATTGATCAAATCAAACAAATCCTAATCTACTCGTGGATTTTCTCACGAGGCAAAACGAATTCGAACGAATCGAATTAAAAACAAACAATTTATTTGCATGTAAATAAGCACATTAAAATACCATGACAATTGGATACCTGCAAAACAGATCTAACAGTTCTACTATCCAATTTCAATTTTAATGAACAACAATTTAAATTACAGTTTAAAAGATCAGAGCCCGAACCAGGGCTCTGATACCAGTTGTTGGGATAACATATGCCAGGATCTACCGGGATGACCTCATAAACAAAAATTTAAATTAACAATTATTACTAGAATGAATTTACCTAAGTGAATTCAAATAATAATTAATCCAACAACAACATGCAAATGAAATTTCACGTAAAAGATCCTAGCAAGAGAAATTTCTAGGAGTTTACGTAAACGTACCCGTTGAAGAGACGATCTGAGACAGACAGGATCAAGTATCTGGATACCCACCAAAAGTCCTTCTCAAGTATTCCCAAGTCCTCGTCCAATAACCCTGGTTGAAGGTTCTCCGATGAACGATTTATAATACAAGGAAAATAAAAATATTGTTGCACCACCTTTGTGGATTTCTAATATTTTCAACGCATGGAACACTAGTTGGAGATGAAAAATTCATCCCCTATATATAAGAGGAGGGGTGGTCGAAATATTGGGCACTTTTAGGGCTAGGAAAGATCTTTTCTCGATCTCCAAGAAATCTTGAATATATCCAATATATTCTTCTTTCCATGTGTATTTTTTCACAAAATCTCACACCTTTATTTTGGCCTATATTTTCAAAAATTTCAAGAAATAATTTCAAGATTGGAACTTTCTTGAATTTATGAGATATCCTTGTATTCCAAGAATACATATCTTCCATAAAATCTTTCCAAGAAAATCAAGAAAATATTTCTTCCCTTTCTTATACCTATTTTTCGAAAAATCCCAATTAAAGAGGCCAAGTGAGAGTTTTCTTGAATTTATGGGATAATCTTGTATTCCAAGAATACATTATCTTCTTTCCATAAAATATTTTCAAGAAAATTCTTCTCCCTCTTTTCTTTAATTATTTTCGAAAAAATATAGAGGAAATATTGCAACAACAATTTATTTTAAGCATCTTTTATTTATTGGACTATAATTTGGGCTACTTGAGGGGCCTTTAGGAGAATTAAGATGGACCTTCCAATGGGCTTTTGAATTCCAATATTGTGCCACAATATAATTCAGCCCATTAATATTAATTAATACCACTATATAATTAATATTGCACTATCCAATCTTAACCCATATTACGGTAATATGGCTCCCGATTATTATTTCCCGTGTTTAAGATTATTTAGTCCATTAATTAATTAAGCCACTGAAAAGCTTTATTATAATTAATATCTTTATCCTTGGAGTAAGAACAACCCAGCTTTATTATCCATACCGAAAAATTAATTCCACTTGCAAGATTTGATATGATAAAGGTTCCGGGCCCACCAAGGGGACCAATCAAGCAAGACTTTTGCAAGCACACAATTCTCTGTATTAATTTAGCAATTGTCGTGCAATTAATATTATTGCCCAAGATATAGGGTATCGAAGTCGCAATGATTCTCTTCCCATTTATAAGTCAAAGCAATAACTACTAATCACACACAGTCCTTATTAAGTGACATCGATTAAGAAATCAACAAACACTGAGGTCTAACTCTTCATCCCTTAAGTCAGTGCGAATGAGTTTATCCTCTCTGTAGGTCCGCTTCAGCGCATCAAATGCACTAGGGTAATCTCTTGGTCAAGACAAGCCAATCCGAGCCTTACACATCAACTTCTACCAATAGATTGTTCGGATCTATCTAAGTTGTGAAACACACACTCGTATACAAGGAACTGTTAACGTGATCTTCTATGATCTGGTATCACCACATTAACTACAATGTAACGCGTGCTATGAACGGTTTGCAATAAATATATTCAATCATATTTAAAGTAACAATGATAAACAATTTATTTCAGTAAATAAGTGTTTAATAAATAGGTTATATAAAGTAAAAACATACTTTCACGTATAACCCCAACATCGTATTCCCCCGAAACTTTGCAAGCTATGAGCTAGGAGTCTGTGTGAACCTGCAGTCTTTTGACACCCATGGCAGTCGACATCTCTAGGCCGCTGATGAGTGCCTCATATTCGGCCTCATTGTTTGTCGTGGGAAAGTCGAAGGTAATGGCATTTTGGAAAGAGATGCCATCAGGACTTATCAGAACCAAACCGGCCCCCGACTTGTGGGAGGTCACAGACCCGTCCAAAAATAACTCCCACGGCGGGCTGTTTGAGCACCCGGCCTCTGAAGGGAAGGTAAGCTCGATGATGAAATCAGCTAGCGGCTGAGCTTTGATGGCAGGCCGGGGTGCGTATGTTACTCCGTATTGTCCGACCTCGATGGCCCATTTGAAGCATCGACCTGTTGTATCAGGTCGGTGAAGGACATTCCTTAGGGGTGTGGAGGTGAGGACTTCGACCTGGTGATCGAAATAGTACGGCCTTAGTTTTCTCACACTCGTGACCAGTGCGTATTCCAGTTTCTCTAGCACCGGATACCGCTGCTCGGTTTCGTTCAGCGTTTGACTGACAAAGTAGATTGGAAATTCATTCCTGTCTTCCACTCGGACGAGTACCGCGCTCAAAGCTATTTCCGAGATCGCGAGGTATAGAAAGAGTTTCTCCCCTGGAACTGGTTTCGATAGGATGGTCACGTCTGCCAGGTAGGCTTTAATTTTATCAAGAGCCTCCTGGCTTTTGGGTGTCCATTTGAACATTGATTTCTTTCGGATCTGTCGAACAGTGGCTTGCACTTATCCCCCATTCGGGAGATGAACCTGTTCAAAGCGGCCAGACAACCTGTGAGTTTCTGCACCTCTTCAGGGTACTCCCATGTCTAGAATGGCTTTGACCTTTGCTAGATTTGCCTCTATTACTCGCTTACTGAACAAATGCCCCAAGAACTTCCCCGATTCAACTCCAAAATTGCACTTTTTGGGGTTGAGTCTCATGTTGAATTTCCTTAGGATGTCGAAGGTTTGTGCGAGGTGCGCAAGGTGGTCTTCCCTCTTTAGGCTTTTGACGACTATATCGTTGACGTAGACCTCTACCGATTTACCAATTTGATCGCCAAACATGTTGTTGATCAATTTTTGATATGTTGCCCCTGCATTTTTTAGACCAAAGGGCATCCTCTTCCAGCAGTAGAGGTTTTTCTCTGTCAAGAATGAGGTGTGTTATCGGTCTGGTTCGTACATGGCTATCTGGTGATAGCCTGCGAAGGCGTCCATAAATGACATCATCTCATGCCTGACCGTGTTGTCTATAAGGTGGTCGATGTGAGGCATGGGGAAGAAATCTTTTAGACAAGCCTCATTGAGGTCGGTAAAATCGATGCAAAGTCGCCAGGTTCCGTTTGACTTTTTCACCAACACCGCATTGGCTACCCATTGTGGTTGGTCGGCCTGCATAATCAGGTCGTTGTCTAGGAACTTCTTCACTTCTTCAGCCAGTGTTGCATATTTTTTCGGGCCAAATTTCTACCTCTTTTGGGATATCGGCCTCCAAGCTGGGTCGATGTGTAGTCGATGACAGGCGACTTCCGGATCGATCCCTACCATGTCTTTGTGTGACCATGCGAAGACGTCCAAATTCTTTTTGAGAAAGTCGATGACTTCCCCCTTCAGGTCATCCGGTATCTTGGAGCCTATGATAACTTCTAGATCTGGGCGAGCTGGATCTACCTTGACTTTCTCAAGTTCCTCCCCCGGGGTTGCCCTTGAGGCATCTTGTCGGGGGTCGTCGATCTCTGCTTCGAGCAAAAACTCTTCCGGTTTGGGTCCCATTCTCGGGTCGAGGTCGCTGTGACTTCTTTTCTTACTCGCTCTTTTGTTATTCAATTCTTCACATTGTTTCTCACTATCTATTACAAGTATTTATTTGCTAGATGTTGATGCGGAATTGAAAAGAGACAAAGAGTAAATCAAATAACCTCTTGCATCAACTTGGTCACCTTTAATGGTGCCGACCAGCCCATTGTTGGTGGGGAACTTTACCAAAAATAAAAAGTGGAGGACGCAGCCTCGAATTCATGCTCAAACGGTCTCCCAAGAAAGCCGTTATAGGAACTTGGGAGGTCGACAACTAGAAAATCTAACAACCTAGTTGTTGGGGTTATACGTGAAAGTATGCTTTTACTTTGTATAAACTATGTATTAAACACTTATTTACTGAAATAAATTATTTATCACTGTTGCTTTAAATATGATTGAATGTTATATATATTTATTGCAAAAACCTTATTTTAGTTTCAAAACTAATTAATGATGGATATTCTGTTCGTTTTTCTAAGCAAGTTACTGTTTACCGTAATGATGTGTTTATCTATCATGGAATTTTGCGGAACAATCTCTATACTATCAACTGTGCACACCACTCACAAAATGCATCTTATAACACATCGACTGTTTCATGCAATAAGAGAAAACGTTCAGAAAACATGAACGAGACACTTCTCTGGCATCTAAGATTGGGTCATATTAATCTAAATAGGATCCAAAGGTTGGTGAAAGATGGTTCGCTATCAGACCTACAGTTAGAACCACTTCCAACCTGCGAATCATGTTTGGAGGGTAAGATGACCAAGAGGGCATTTGGAGCCAAGGGGAATAGAGCCACAGAAGTTTTGCAAATCGTTCACACTGACGTGTGTGGTCCAATGTCAACCAAAGCTAGAGGTGGTTATGAGTATTTCGTGACTTTCATCGATGATTACTCAAAGATCGGGTACATTTTCCTGATGAAACACAAATCGGAAACCTTTGATAAATTCAAAGAGTTCAAAGCCGAAGTGGAGAATCATAGGGAAAAGAGTATCAAGTTTCTACGATCTGATCATGGAGGCAAATACCTCAGCAATGAGTTTTGAACTACCTGTCAGACGAGGGCATTGTTTCCCGATTGATCGCACGGAACCCTCAAAGAAAGCGGGGTTGCGCAGAATGAAGAAACAGAACACTCTTAGAAATGGTCAGATCCATGATGAGTTATTCAGATCTACCCAAGTCGTTTTGGGGTCATGCCTTGGAAACAACGGCTTACGTTCTGAATCTAATGTCATCCAAATCGGTTCCCAAAACCCCTAAAGAGTTGTGGACCGGGCGCAAGCCCAGTCTGAGACACCTCAGAATTTGGGGGTGTCGGCATACGTGCTAGACAAGGAAGCCGGTAAGTTGGATGCACGATCGGAACTAAGGTTGTTTATAGGATATCCCATGGGAACAAAAGGGTACATGTTCTATGGTCCCGAAGATCAAAAGGTGGTAATAAGTACGCACTTTAGATTTTTGGACGTGAGATTACGTTAAACAAATAAAAGGGCAAACTCATATACCAACTGTACAGGTAGATATGCCAAGCATCACACCGACACAATTGGAACCTCCTCGTAGTGGGAGGGTTGTTCGACAACCTGAGTGATTCATGGGGATAGGAGAATCTTTGAATTTGGTCCCCGAGTATAGTGAATCAGACCCCTGGTCCTACAAGGAGGCGGTCCAAGATAAGGATTTAGAATCCTGGCAAACTACGATGGAAGCCGAGATGGGAGCTAGTTGAACCACCCAATGGGGTAAAACCCATTGGATGCAAGTGGGTCTACAAGAGGAAAAGAGGACCGAACGGGAAGGTGGAAACCTTTAAGGTTAGGCTTGTGGCAAAGTGATACACTCAGAAAGAGGGTATTGATTATGAAGAAACCTTTTTCGCCTGTAGTCATGCTTAAGTCCATCCATATTCTCTTGGCTATAGCTCTGCATCTAGATTTTGAGATCTGGCAAATGGATGTCAAGACAGCTTTCCCTAACGGGAGTCTTGACGAGGAAATCTATAGGCAACAGCCCGAAGGTTTCATCGAAAAAGGCCAAGAACACCTTGTGTGCAAGCTGAGGAAGTCCATTTATGGACTTAAGCAAGCATCTCGGGCTTGGAACCAATGTTTTGATCATGTAATAAAATCTTATGGGTTTGATCAAATCGATTTCGAGATTTGTGTTTATAGAAAGTGTGACGGAACTGCCTTGGTATTCCTAGTACTATACGTAGATGATATTCTGCTCATCAGAAACGATGTAAAGGTTTTCTCAGATGTAAGGGTATGGCTGTCAAAATAGTTTGATATGAAGGACTTAGGGGAATCCGGTCATATTCTAGGGATCAAGATCACTCAAGATCGAAAGAAAAAAATGATCGGCTTATCGCAAGCTTCATACATAGATATTGTTTTGAAGCGTTTCAACATGCAAGATTCCAAGACGGGTTTTGTACCTTTCAGGCACGGAATCCATCTATCGAAAGACATGTGCCCTAAGACACAAAGAGAGATAGATGACATGAGAGGGATTCCTTATGCGTCGGCAGTAGGAAGTCTCATGTATGCAATGTTTTGTACGAGACCGGATATCTGCTACGCCGTAGGCATAGTAGCAAGATATCAAATCAATCCCAGAAATAAACATTGGACTGCTGTTAAGAACATTCTGAAGTATCTGAAAAGAACTCGAGATAGAATGCTTGTTTATCAGTCAGACAGTTTATTTCCAGTGGGATACACGGACTTGTATTTCCAATCAGACCTAGATTCCAGAAAATCTACCTCTAGTAGTGTGTTTTGTCTGGGGGGAGGAGCTGTAACATGGAGAAGAGTTAAGCAGAAATGCATCGCAGATTCTACCATGGAAGCCGAATATGTAGCTGCTTTTGAAGCAGCAAAAGAAGCGGTGTGGCTCAAGAACTTCCTAGTGGACTTGTACGTTGTTCTGATTTTGCCCAGCACAATCACGATCTTTTGCGATAATGCCGGAGCAGTTGGAAATTCAAGGGAACCGAGAGCCCACAAGGCCAACAAACACATTGAAAGGAAATACCATCTTATACGAGAAATCGTTAAGAGAGGAGATATAGAGGTGGCAAAGATCGCGTCGGAAGACAACCTAGCTGATACATTCACAAAGGGTCTGCCTCAGTTAACATTCGAGAGACATGTGGAAGGAATGGGTGTCAAGAGCATTGCCAATCTGCTTTGAGTATAAGTGGGAGAAATGTTATTAGGTTGATGTAGGTGATATTAGATGTCACCAGATAATACATCAGATATGATGTGGTATACTTAAAAGCAGACTTTGAATATAAGTGGGAGATAGTTGGGGTTATAATTGAAAGTATGCTTTTACTTTGTATAACCTATGTATTAAACACTTATTTACTGAAATAAATTGTTTATCACTGTTGCTTTAAATATGATTGAATGTTATATATATTTATTGCAAACCGTTTGTAGCAAGCGTTACATTGTAGTTAGCGTGGTGATACCAGATCACAGAAGATCACGTTAACAGTTACTTGTATAAGAGTGCGTGTTTCACAACTTAGATAGATCCTAACAATCTATTGGTAGAAGTTGATGTGTAAGGCTCAGATTGACTTGTCTTGACCAAGAGATTACACTAGTGCATTTGATGCGCTGAAGTGGACCTACAGAGAGTATAAACTCATTCGCACTGACTTAAGGGATGAAGAGTTAGACCTCAGTGGTTGTTGATTTCTTAATCTCTGTCACTTAATAAGTACTGTGTGTGATTAGTAGTTATTGCTTTGACTTATAAATGAGAAGAGAATCATTGCGACTTCGATACCCTATATCTTGGGAAATAATATTAATTGCACGACAGTTGCTAAATTAATACAGAGAATCGTGTGCTTGCAAAAGTCTTGCTTGATTGGTCCCCTTGGTGGGCCCGGAACCTTTATCTTACAAAATCTTGCAAGTGGAATTAATTTTCCGGTATGGATAATAAAGCTGGCCTGTCCTTACTCCAAGGATAAAGATATTAATTAATATAATGCTTTTCAGTGGCTTAATTAATTAATGGACTAAATAATCTTAAACACGGGAAATAATAATCGGGAGCCATATTATCGTAATATGGGTTAAGATTGGATAGTGCAATATTAACTATATAGTGGTAATAATTAATATTAATGGGCTGAATTATATTGTGGCTCAATATTTGAATTCAGAAGTCCATTGGAAGGTCCATCTTAATTCTCCTAAAGGCCCCTCAAGTAGCCCAAATTATAGTCCAATAAATAAGAGGTGGTTAAAATAAAATAAATTATTGTTGTAATATTTCCTCTAATTTTTCGAAAATAATTAAAGAAAAGAGGGAGAAGAGTTTTCTTGAAAAGATTTTATGGAAAGGAGATAATGTATTCTTGGAATACAAGATTATCCCATAAATTCAAGAAAACTCCCACTTGACTTCTTTAATAAGAAATTTTCGAAAAATATGTATAAGAAAGGGAATAAAGATTTTCTTGATTTTCTTGGAAAGATTTTATGAAAGATATGTATTCTTGGAATACAAGAATATCTCATAAATTCAAGAAAGATCCAATCTTGAAATTCTTTCTTGTATTTTTCGAAAATAAGGGCCAAATAAGGTTGTGAGATTTTTGTGGAAAAATACACATGGAATGAAGAATATATTGGATATATTCAAGATGTCTTGGAGATCAAGAAAATATCTTTCCTAGCCCTAATTGTGGTTGAAATTTTTGAAACCCCTCATCTTATAAATAGGGGATGAATTTTTCATTCCCAACTAGTGTTCCATGTGTTGGAAATATTAGAAATCCACAAAGGTGGTGCAACAATATTTTTATTTTCCTTGTTTTATAAATCGTTCATCTGAGAACCTTCCACCGGGGTTATTGGACGAGGACTTGGGAATACTTGAGAATGACTTTTGGTGGGTATCCAGATACTTGATCCTGTCTGTCTCAAATCGTCTCTCCAACGGGTACGTTTACGTAAACTCCTAGAAATTCCGCATGCTAGGATCTTTTACGTGAAATATTATTTGCATGTTGTTCTTGGTTAATTATTATTTGAATTCACTAAGGTAAATTCATGATAGTAATAATTGTTCATTTAAATTTGTGTTTATGAGGTCATCCCGATAGATCCCTACACTAGTTGCCCTAACTTCACTGTTCAATGTAAAGACTAGCTCGACAGTCAGCCGAATCATTCCTGACGGCTTCACTATTGCATCACCGAAGCCTTTCACGATGTGGTCGCATGGGGTGATGTAAGCATCATAGTCCCCGAGCTGATCCAGGGTTTTCTTGAAGAGGATATTGCAGAAGGCACCCCCGTCGACCAGCCAGCTTCTGTCGACACAAGAGTTTCTATGATGTTTGCTTGATCACAAGGGGATCGACATTCGGGTAGACTATTCCAGCTTTATCCTTCTCATTGAACTTGATCGTCTTTGGTTTTTCCCCCACCAGTAAAGACCGGGCAAACACCATTTTCTTGGCATTCTCTATCTCCCTTATCTCGGTCTTCATCCTCTGTTTGGAAGAGGAAGTCGAAGAGAGTCCTCCAACTATTCTAAGGGGGAGAGGGTATGTATGACGCGACCTCCCACATTCTCGGGCATGGGCGGGATAGGTCGTTCCCCCTGCCCTATTCCCTGGTCGGCGTTTCGGGGCGGCCTCGTCAGGATGATCAGCTTGGCGACCTCTTTGAGCGCGATCGTGGTCCCTCTGAGGTCGCTTGAGAAACTCGTCCAACAAACCATCTTCGTATAGCCTCCAAAGTGGGGGGAGCAGATCCTTACACTCGCTTGTGTAGTGGCCTACCTGTTCGTGAAAATTGCAGAACTTGTTGGGATTTAGCTTGCCTTTGTTCTTGATGGGGCGAGGCGGGAGGAGTAATTCCCGCTCTCTGATCTGATTGTAAACATGTGCGGGAGTCATACCCAATGCTTCCATTAGCTTGACTGGGATGTTCTCTTCGAAGGGCTTGAAGTTGTCGGGTGCCTTGTACTGTCCCCCGGCTTTCTTGGAGCTTTTCTTAGGATCTGCGACTTCCTCATTATTGGAGAGTCGAGATTCCAGCAGCTCTGATGTGTGGATCATGTTGCTAGCTCGTCTTCGGAAGTCGGCATAGCTAGTCGGATATTCGGCGGTCATGCGCCGCCAAAGCTTGGTTCTCTTCCTGAGGCCGGAGACGGCCCAAGCAGTTTCGCCTCATCCCCTATGGGGTCTCCTTCGAGTATGAGTTTGTCGATCCTTTCAATGTAAGACCGATCTGACTCTGTATCACCCTGCTGAGTATTCATTAGAAGCTGCCTGGTCGCAGGTCGGGGTGCCAAAGCCATGAAGTGGGTCAAGAATAGCCTGGCGAGCTGTTCAAAAGTGTCCACCGAGAATGGTGGTAGCGAGGTAAACCACTGATGAGCTTGGTCGCTCAGAGTCAAAGAAAAGAGCCGACACTTAGTTGCATCGGATGCGCCCATAGAGGCCATGTAGGAATTGTACTTCGCCACGTGGACTCTTGGGTCTGTGTTTCCACTATAGCGATCCAAGGTCGCTATGTTGATCTTTCTCTGGGTAGGCACCAGAGTAACCATGGCCCCGAGTGGAGAATCCGGGATGGTGAGGATATGGCCTGTTCCTGCCGGCCCATTTTGATTTTCCACTCATTCAAGAAGTCGCTGGACTGTCCGGGTTCGTGCCAGGACCTGAGCTTCGCGATGATCCCCTGTCGGAAAAACCATCGGAGGATCGCCACAGTGGACAACTGATCCCCTCGGCAATTCATCGTGGTGCAGGTTCAGAGCCAGCGCGAGGTCACGCTCCACCTGATCAGCATGTCGAGGCTGAGATTAGGCCTCATCCTCGACGACCATTGAGACTTTTTGAACCCCTAGGTCCCCAAGTCGGTTGAACACATTGTTTGACCCCGCCAATCTCTCTAGGAGTCGACGATTCCGGACCAAAGTGTGCTTTGCCGTGTCGTAGGCCAGTTGGCCCATTGAATGTCCCTTTCTAGCCATGTCGCCCTTATTCTTTGAAGTTCCGGCGTCCTGGGCGGCCTTTTTGACCGGGGGTTGTTCTTCTTCGACGTCGAAGGCGAGGCGTTTCTTGTTGAGGATGACCATTACGGCCTTCGCGTCCTCTGGTGTTTGGACCAGATTCCACCAGTCTGGAGTGATCAACGGAGCCGCCGGGTGAGTGCGCTACGAGCTTAGAGAGGCTTCGTCACCATCACGGGCATCCGCTTCACGTCCGGTAGGGTTACTGTTGAGGGAAATTAAATAAATAGATTATTCCCGACCCTCTCTATAAGCTCGAGCTTTTAGATGAGACGGAATTTTCTCATGGTATCAGAGCCCAGGTTGTGGGTTCGATTCCCGTGGAAGCACTCCACCCATTTAAATTGTCCACTCTGTTGGGCCTCCTCTCCAGAGAGCAGAGGCAATGATTCGGCCCACGAGTGAGGGAGAGTGTTGAGGGAAATTAAATAAATAGATTATTCCCGACCCTCTCTATAAGCTCGAGCTTTTAGATGAGACGGAATTTTCTCAGTTACCTTAGTTGATCGCCATTGCTTGATCGGAAAGGTGGGTCTTCTCAGGAATTGGTGTAATTCTTCAAGAAAACATTCCCACAGACGGCGCCAATTGTTGTGCCCGGTTTATAACTTCCGTACAACAAATAACAATTAAAATGGATGATCAACGTAACCAAAATAACACTTAAATTTGATTACCCAGTTCGTCTTTTAAATAAGACTACGTCTGGGGCGCCCAAGCCAGGAATTTTATTACTCTTTATTTGCCTAATGATCTAAGTTTGCTCTCTTTTACAATGAATAGCATATGAGGTATATATAGACAAAGAATTAGGTTAGAGATCTTTGTGGACTTCTTTCGTGGGCTTGCTAGGTTTCCCGCCGCCAAGGTTAGGGTTTTCCGTAGGGTTTCCCGGTTTAGTCCACGATTCTCACTCCCGGATATGCATACCATGTTTACACTCCGCAATATCCGCACCGCTAACTGACCATATTTCTTCCATATTTATCCCTTAACCGACTTCTGGCCGAAGTCGCCCCCGACATGCGTACCTTCTAAGTCGCCTCCGACCTGCATACCTTCTAGGTTGCGTCCGACCTGCATACCTTCTAAGTCGCCTTGTGACTTACATGGCCCGGGCGAGGTCGTCCCACACGATATAGACACGGTGGACAACCATTCATATAATTAGGTCGGGAGCCAGATTAATCCATGCTACTATAGCTCAACACCATTCCCTCAGCATGAATATTATGGATTATAACCTGTAAGTCCTGCACTTGATGAACAACAGGTTTAGTATCCACCATTTTATAATCAAGAAATTTACCCACGGTAAACTTCTTTGAACCAGCATCTTCAGTTCTATACTTCTTGTCAAGGGCATCCCATAACTCTTTTGCAGAAGGAACCCCAATGTACACATTGTACAATTCATCCGAGAGACTATTCATCAAATAGTTACTACACAAGAAGTCACAATGTTTCCATGCATCAAGTGCATTCACAGCTTGGAAATCTTGTTCGTTTGGATTCTCGGGCAAATGAGGAGGATCTTCTTTCAAGAACCTAGCAAGGTTCAAAGTTGTTAGGTAGAACAACATCTTCTGTTGCCAACTTTTGAAATTCAAGTCGTTGACCTTCTCGGGCTTATCATGATGGTTGATCAGTATCGTAGTCCCCATGATTGGAATCGAAGAGGAAGCAGCTGCTGGAATGGAGGCAGACCCAGTAGCTGGAATGGATGTAGAAGGTATGGTCGATGGAAGGACATGAGCGGATTCAGAGGATTGAATGATGTTGGTATCAGCCATCTCTAAAGGATACTTATTTCGTTTTAAGACTGTAAGAAAAGATTACACCGGAGATGACTAAAAAATAAATAAAATAATAAACAAACAAAAATTGAGGCTCGTAAAATTCATGATTTCCTTAAAACAAAATACGCCCCTCACTCTTGGTGCTAGTGATTCGTAGAACGTCCATTTCCTAGGATACAACAATAAGAACAGATATGCAGTATTTAATATCCCGCTTTTCTGACCGTAAATCGTTTGACTTACACTTGGGAGAGGGACAAAAAAAAAGCAAAAAAATATGTATTTAATGAGTCTTCGAATAGTCTTCGTATGATTATCTCAAACTCATGTTTTTTCACAATGCTTGGACTGCTCTTTATATAGAACTCCAAGAACCGAAACTGTTAGATGGATTTGATGAACCATAAACATGGCTGACCAAAACTGTCCAAAATTTAAATCTGAATTTGAATTCTAATGTAACTCCTCTTTGCACTGAATTATGCTTCTGAAACTGTCATGCAAAATAAACATTTCGAAACTGCTCTGAATTTAAATAGTTACATGCACATGCTGGAAAAATAAAAGGAAATAAATTAGAGGCAAAAATCGTTTTATCTGTCCACCACCACACTGATGCGACATTCGTGTACACAGGTCACACTCACACACAAGTTCATGTCTCGAAGGTTAATTTCGGTCATGATTTGCACCCCCCCAACCCTGTTGGAATTTAGAGGCACGTAAACACGTAATACATGTGCAGCGAAAATAAACAGTTCACCAACAACAAACAATTAATTGCATAATTGAATGCGTATAAACATAAAGAGAAACCTTACAATAAATCGTACGCTATTTCTCTACTATGGTATCCTCGTAATCCCCAATCACGGACTTGCACGGATTTTCCAGAGTTGAATCCCGAGATGAATTTGCTAGGAAAATTCTAAATCTAGATCTTAAGCTAACCTGATTAGGAAATAAAATCTCTAATCTTATAAAATAAATCCTTTAGATTTATTTCTCATATATAAAATCTCTACAGATTTAATTCTCATGTATATCAAATCTCTAAGGATTTGATTCCATATATATTAAATCCTATAATAATATTCCATATATTATTATTGGGAATCCTATTTAATTAAATCCAATTTAATTAAACATTAATAATAATTAATTCCAAATTAATCTATTATTAATTAATTCTCCATAAATTAAATATTAAATCAAATTTAACATTTAATCAACCAACCATAATCCGTAAAAGGGAACTACTTGTTGTGTGACCCATAGGCCCTCATATATCGAGCGATTAGTCAAACTAACGGTCTTAATTGAACCCTAAACAATAAATCAGACATTCTCAATATATGAGGTACGTTGCGAGAAATGTGCAACTACTTGTAACTGAAACATGGGCTATTACAATTTCCTCCTTTCATTCGTGAATACTCGATTAAGTCTTGAACATGATGAAGTGTCTATTCAAATAACTTAATCATATTATCTCTAATCACTAATTGATCATGTATGTCACACTAAGTATAAGTGGACGTGCATCGGCCGATGACTTTGATCCAATTATGATGAGAAGATGAGTATTCTCTCTAAATCCACATTGAAGAATGAATCCTAATCTTGGCTCAACTACCATGCACATGCACTTCATGATGAACCCAATCCAAGCCATATCTACCCATAGACGGGTGCAAGCGTCGGTCATGGTCAAAGTTCATCACTCCACACATGTCGTGCTTATTGACCACAAGTCAAAGGAGTATCACATCGCTCCCACTAACCGAGACACCCGTAGACACATATTGTGGACTTACATCAAACGGTTTCTCGGATGGGTATACCAATACCCTCTAAGGTATTTGTGCATCCATCATGAGATTCCTAGTATCTCGTAGTAAGTGAGATCATACTACACTCTCTAAGAGTATGATGCAGATCGCACACCAATCTCAATTGCATCATCAATATCCCATTCTTGATGATTCTTGATCGGGGCTATTTGAGAATCATGCTTAAGTCATCTGAGTTCTCCCAACTTCAATGACAACAACGACTCATGTGAACACTTGTACGAATAAATGCAAACAATCAAACATAATATTCAAACAAGTGTATTGCCATACATTAATATTAAATGAACTATAATATTAAATCAAACTGAATATCATCGAGTATTATGTCCTTACAATAGATTGTCTCTAGGACACTAACACTAACAATCTCCCACTTGGACTAGAGTCAATCACCTACATGTCTAACCCCTAGACCATTAAATGTTTAGTGTGTACATGAACACTCAGTGTTTTGGTGAAAGGATCTGCCAAATTAAATATGTGGGAATACATTTCAATTTTATTTCTCCTATCGTTATGATCTCCCGGATCAAATGATAAGTCTAGGTACATGCTCGTTTATGCTTGTTGATCTTGGTTCCTTTGCTTGCGCAATCGCACCAGCGTTGTCTCAATACAACTTTATTAGATAACTGGCACTCGAAACTACCATAGTTCTCTTAAGAACTATAAAATCCAGACAGCCTTCTTGAGGCTTCTGATACAGCAATGTACTCAGCTTCGGTTGTTAAATATACGATCGACTTGCTTGGAACTATTCCAACTGACCGCACCATCATTGAGAGTGAAACACAACCTGACTGTGATTTGTAATCATCATAGTCGGATTGGAAACTTGCGTCAGCGTAACCAGTTACTACTGGTTCTGACTACCCATCTTATCGGGATGACCTCATAAACACAAATTTAAATTAACAATTATTAATAGCAAGAATTTACCTAAGTGAATTCAAATAATAATTAATCCAACAACAACATTCAAATAATATTTCACGTAAAAGATCATAGCATGCGGAATTTTTAGGAGTTTACGTAAACGTACCCGTTGGAGAGACAGTCTGAGACAAACAGGATCAAGTATCTGGATACCCACCAAAAGTCCTTCTCAAGTATTCCCAAGTCCTCGTCCAATAACCCCGGTGGAAGGTTCTCCGATGAACGATTTATAAAACAAGGAAAATAAAAATATTGTTGCACCACCTTTGTGGATTTCTAATATTTCCAACGCATGGAACACTAGTTGGAGATGAAAAATTCATCCCCTATATATAATAGGAGGGGTGGTCGAAATATTGGGCACTTTTAGGGCTAGGAAAGATCTTTTCTTGATCTCCAAGAAATCTTAAATATATCCAATATATTCTTCTTTCCATGTGTATTTTTCAAAAAAATCTCACACCTTTATTTTGGCCTATATTTTCGAAAATTTCAAGATTGGAACTTTCTTGAATTTATGAGATATTCTTGTATTCCAAGAATACATATCTTCCATAAAATCTTTCCAAGAAAATCAAGAAAATATTTCTTCCCTTTCTTATACCTATTTTTCGAAATATCCCAATTAAAGAGGCCAAGTGGTAGTTTTCTTTAATTCGTGGGATAATCTTGTATTCCAACAATACATTATCTTCTTTCCATAAAATCTTTTCAAGAAAAATTTTCTCCCTCTTTTCTTTAATTATTTCCGAAAAAATATAGAGGAAATATTGCAACAATAATTTTATTTTATTTTAAACACCTTTTATTTATTGGACTATAATTTGGGCTACTTGAGGGGCCTTTAGGAGAATTAAGATGGACCTTCCAATGGGCTTCTGAATTCCAATATTGAGCCATAATATAATTCAGCCCATTAATATTAATTAATACCACTATATAATTAATATTGCACTATCCAATCTTAACCCATATTACGGTAATATGGCTCCCGGTTATTATTTCCCGTGTTTAAGATTATTTAGTCAATTAATTAATTAAGCCACCGAAAAGCTTTATATTAATTAACATCTTTATCCTTGGAGTAAGGACAGTCCAGCTTTATTATCCATACAGGAAAATTAATTCCACTTGCAAGATTTGGTATGATAAAGGTTCCAGGCCCACCAAGGGGACCAATCAAGCAAGAATTTTGCAAGCACACGATTCTCTGTATTAATTTAGCAACTGTCGTGCAATTAATATTATTGTCCAATGTTGGTCCCGGTGCAAACAAATCTCACACGTGTATGGGGGGGGGAATACACGTGTACAGTGATTTTTTTTAAAAACTTTTTCTTCACTGTGATCAGAAGGGTCAGGTTATCCTGATAGTTTTGCCCTGAGAAGCACAAATCGCCCTGAGTCAAAGTCTATTGAGATAGTGATCCTGAGCAGCTTTCAGAAGCTTCAGATTAGCCCAACTGATCCTTAGTTTATCAGAGATCCTGAGAAGCTTGGATCAGATAATTATCTTACTGAATACTCAGTAGAGTTAGTTCAGTTTGGTAATTATCTGTTCTAGCTTATCAAGAGTGCGGAATGGTTGGCCCTAAGTTTATACTCGTTTTAGCTTGCTGAAAATCTCTTCCTTAGTAAAATAGTGGTTAAGGTTATGATCAATTTGATGCAAGTTCAGTGGATTGTTTCCAACTGAATATCAGTAAAATGTGCTTTCAGTGAAAATCATGCAACAGATATAATGCAGTACAGAAAGCAAACAACACAGAAATTATAGTGGTTCAGAGACTCAAGCTCGTACGTCCACTCTCTCTGATCTTCAGAGAAATTCCTTAACACACTTCTCCTAAAGCTTTCAGGCTGACTTACTGCAGCTTACTAACTTTTCTACCTTGAGTTTTCTGGCTGACTCACTGCAGCTTACTAACTCAACACACACAAGTTTTCAGACTACCACAAGTAGCTTACTAACTTCTCCTCTAGAGTTTTCTTGCTGACTAACCTGCAACTTACTCACTCTTTACAACTCTAACTCACCAACAAATCACACACAAACTACCTTATCAAAGGATTTGGGTTTGGGTTGGTTTTCAACTAGGGTGAGATATCCTTTACAATAAGAACAAATGCAAAGGCTAGGATATCTCTACTAAGCTTTGAATATCTCTATCAAATCTAGGCTTAGTGAAATGAGCTCTCTCCAATGTGAAACACTTGGGAAATTCTAGGTTTTTCGAGTGCTTCAATTTGCAAGAATACGAATGAGCTCTTAAGTTGCTTTGATTCCCCGTAAACTTTCAATGGTGAAGGTCACTGGTATTTATAGGCAACTTCTCCAAAGTCACTCTTTGAAAAACTATCAGTTGGAAGAGATAGCATCAAGAGTTTCCTCTTCTGGTTATTGGTAAACGATTATTTTGTGGTTTGAACACACCTTTGCATGTTTTAGGAAATATGCAGCCATGTAGCCAATCACCAATTTCTGTGAACTGAAAGATATCAGTCTAACATTTCTTCAGTGAGATGTCACTTTCTGTGTCAGTAAAGTACGTTGTTGTTGCCTCCTCATTGGTCGAAATCTTTCTTTGAACAGAGACAAACAAAACAACTCTTATTAAGTTGACCTTTCTGATCTGATATGTTCCTTAATGTCCACAAATGTCTATCATTCTGTTTGTTTGTACTAGGAATGAACATAACACTATTCCATTAAGATAGTGGTTCAGGGTCCTTTTTGTTCAGTACACAAAACAGTCTTCAGGATCTTCGGGTCTTCAGGATATTTCTGATCTTACTCAGTGTTTTCTGAGTTTTCAAGATTATTCAGAGTCTTCAGAGTCTTCAGTATACTAAAAATTCCCTGATCTATATCTGCTGACTATACATTGTGCAGATAATCTTGAGTCCTAGTGTCTATTGAAACCTGATCCTGATCACATACTATCAAGATGTCCTGATACATGTCATACTCGGGGGTTTTGGGATCTAATCACAATCTTTTATTAAATTCATCTCCCAACAATTTCTGCCTTTTTGATGATGCCAAAATCATCTTGTTACAGATATGCGAACATAATAAACCTATCATCTATTCAGGTTTCAATTCCTATAACAGATAAAGATTTAAATGGCAACCATCAATCATACATCAGTAAGATAATGAGATATTATGTTTTCAGAACAAAAGCCATCAGTAGAGTTTTTATTAATCAGAAAAGTTAAGTACAGGATACAAGGTTGATCATACTCTACTGAATATCAAAAGATAAAATACATCAGGTACATCATTCTTCTTCAGATTCAATCTCATCAGCTGGTGGGTCGAGATTGAATATTCCATAGTATCTTTTCTTCAGCTCTTCTCTTTCTTGAATGGTCTTTGCATCATTTCCCGTCAGCTCCAAATAGTTGGCTTGATCCACAAAGTCTACATGGATGAAATCGAAGTTGATCATCCCGTTTCTGAACTTGGGTGGAGGGTACTTCATCTGTCCTGGATCTTTTAACTGATATCCCAGAGTGTCAAACAGATCAAACCATTTCTGACACATATCAGTGAAATTCCTCAGAAGATATGCTATAAATGCATCATCTCTGCCAGCAATAGGACGAGGCCAAACTTGTAGAACATCATAGTTGAATACAAATTCCCTCTTGGCAAGCTCCCATTTATCATTCATCTCAATAGGCATCCACTTATCAGTATGGGCCATTGCCTCTTCCTTGGTTTTGTGCCTCTCCTCCTTAGAACAAATCTTTGGAATCCTCCCCTGATCCTCTTAGCATCTTCTCTGGCTTTTCTGGTCATCTCTGATCCTGACACAGATACCGCATCTTTTCTTTTCTTCTCAGATTCAATCATCTTTACTGAGTTGTGCCAATCCCAGTTCAGTCTCTTGGAGGCCACATCATATTCACCAAATCCCTCTTTGAAGAGTTCATCGGTTTCAGATTCTTCACTCTTATGTGCCTCAACCTCAGAGAACTCCCCGGACAATCTCCTCCTGATTGGCTTATCTGTAGTAGGGATCACTTGGGATTTTCCAGGAATAGAAATCAGGACACCATGAGCCTCTCCCATTTTGCTTGACTCATGAGCCCTCTGCCTTTTTTGTACGTTCCTGAATAATCTCAGCAGCAGCCTCAGGATGTACCGACACTTCAGGCTCTTTCCTCTTCCCTTTGGATACGATGACTTCTTCCTGGGTCAGTAATTTCCCTTCAATAGCTGGAAGCTTCGTGAGCATATCATAACTTTCCCCCTTTTTGGCATCATAGTTGACCAAAATTTGTGAAAGGGTTATGTCCATGTGCAGCTGCTCACGCCCAACTGATCGAAGTTCAGCAGCAATATGAAAATTCTCATCCTGAAGTCTCTGCAGCACATTCAGACCAGTTGCTGTATCCTCAGCAAGACCACCATAAGTAGCCTGTATCTTGCTCATGAGTGATGAACTCATTTCCTCAACAGCTGCCTTAATCAACTCTTCGGTCCTGGTCTTTGTTGTAGGGAGAATTAATCCGACTTGGTGGAAGTCGGAGATTGGACCGCCTTATGGTTAACACATTATCCGACCCTGTCCCACTGGAGCAAGATGTGAGGCGACTTCGGGAGGTCGGTAAGTCACTGGGAGTTTGTGAAGCCACGCAGATCACGGAGGTGGCTTGGTACAGCAGGGAGGTCGCAAAGTGACTGACTTGATAGGACCCAGAAGTCGGGACCTATTAAGTCCCAAGCTTAATTGAAGATAAAAATGGAAAAGTTTCGGGTAGTTAGTGAGGCGATTTCTCGGGATATAACCAGGGAATGTGTATATGTAAGCGCGACTTGCAGAACAAGAAGGGAAACCCTAGTTGGTCCATGAGGAGAAGCCCATTAATACTGTAACCTTAGTTCTGTGTCTATAAATATTACTTGTAATGTACATTGTAAAGGATCGAACTCTTAGAATCCTAGGCAGAAATAATACAAAAATATCCTGGCTTGGAGCCCCCAGACGTAGTCTATTTCACGGACGAACTGGGTAATCAAATCATGTGTTGTTTATCATTCTCGCTATTATATTGATCGGAGTTCTGTTAAAATGCTTGTTTATCCGTCGGTAACAAACCGGGTACAACAATTGGTGCCATCTGTGGGAACTACAATTCCTACGAAATCACTCTGTTCGAAGGAAAACCTATCTCATCTCTGATCAATACCGATGGCGAGCAATCAAGTCAACCTGAACGGGCAAGATCTGGACGCCCACGATGGGCGCGAAGCCTCCATGAGCTCTCAACGCTCTGGCTCCCATCGCGATAGCCAGCCAGACCCGATAATGACCCCTGACTGGTGGAACCTGGTGCAGACTCCGGAGGATGAAAAAGCTGTGATGGCTGTCCTCCACAAAAAATTCCTCGCGTTTGATGATGAGGATGTGCAGCCTCCCCTCAAGAAGGCCACCCAGGAGGTCCGACCCTCGAAAAAGAAGGAAGCACGGGCCTGAAAGGGGCATTCGGCAAGCCAACTGGCCTACGATCCGGCTAGACACGCCGTGGTCTGCAATCGCCAGCTCCTCAGAAGGCCGGCAGGGTAGAACAACGTGTTCGACCGACTTGGCGACCTGGGGGTCCAGAAAGCCCCAGGGATTGTCGAAGACGAGGTGCAATCCGAGCTTCGGCGAGCAGATTAGGTGGAGCACGACCTTTCCCTCACGCTGAATCTCCACCACAACGACCAGCCGAGGGGATCGATCATGCATTGTGGCGACCCCCCGGCGGCAAAGGCGACCACTGACTATTGCGATGCTCAGGTCGCCGCACTGACTCGGACGGTCAAGCAACTAATGGAGCGCATGGAGAATCAGAACGGGCCAGCGGGGTCAGACCCTTGCCTCATTGTCCCAGACTCCCTGCTCGGAACTCTGGTCACCTTGTCAGCTACCCAAAGGAAGATTAATGTCAGGACCTTGGATCGCTACAGTGGGAACGCGGACCCAAGGGTTCATGTAGCAAAATATAACTCGTACATGGCCTCTATGGGCGCCACTGATGTGACCAAATGTCGGCTTTTAACTCTGACCCTGAGCGACTAGGCTCACCAATGGTTCACCTCCATGCCACCCCTGTCGGTGGACATTTTCGAGCAACTCGCTCACCTATTTCTGACACACTTTACTGCCCTGGCGCCACGACCTGCGACCAGGTAGCGCCGGATGAACACCCAGCAGGGGGATACAGAATCTAATCGGTCCTATGTTGAGTGGATCGACAAGCTGATCTTGGAAGGAGATCCAATTGGGGATGAAGCAAAACTGATGGGGGCTATCTCCGGCCTCAAGAAGGGGACAAAACTCTGGCGGCGCATGACGGCCGATTACCTGACTAGCTACGCTGATTTCTGGAGGTGGGCTAGCGACCTGATACACGCAGCAGAGCTCTTGGAATCCCGACTCTCTGAGGCTAAGGAGGTTGCTGAGCCCAAGAAGAGTTCAAAGAAGGCCAACTCGCAGTATAAGCCACCCGGAAGCTTCAAGCCGTTTGAAGAAAGCATTCTGGTAAAGTTGATGGATGCCCTGGGCATGACTCCCGGGCACATTTTCACCCAGATCGGGGAACGGGAACTGCTACTCCCACCTCGCTCAGTAAAGAGTAATGGCAAACAGAACCCCAACAAGTATTGCCAACTTTCACGAGCAGACCGGGCACTATACCAGTGAGTGTAAGGACCTGTTGCCCCATCTCTGTAGATTGTATGAAGACGGCCTGCTTGACGAGTTCGTCAAGCGACCCTAGAATAATGGCGACCAGGCCCCGAGAGGTCGCCAGCAAGGAGATCGCCCACAGGAACAACAACTAGGAAGCGGGGCAAGGGGAGCGACCTGTCCCGCCCATGCCTGAGAAAGCGGGAGATCGGATGATACACACTCTCTATCCCCTAGGGACGGTCGGGGGGCTAGCCTCCAGTTCCTCCTCCAAGCGGAAGACGAAAGCCAAAATAAGGGAGATAGAGAACGCCAGGAAGATGGTGCTGCCCGTCCTCGCCGTGGGGGAAGAGTCCAGGACTATTGAGTTCGGAGAACAGGACAAGGCTGGGGTAGTCTATCCTAATGTCGATCCCCTGGTGATCCGGGCCAACATCATGGGGACTACGGTGTGCCAACTTCTGGTCGACGGGGGGGGGGGCCTTCTGCAACATCCTTTTCAAGAAAACCCTGGACCAGCTCGGGGATTATGATGCCTATATCACCCCGTGCGACCACGTTGTGAAGGGGTTTGGTGACGCTAGTGTAAGGCCCACTGGGATGATCCGACTGGCCGTCGAGCTGGTCTCCACACTGAATAGCGAAGTTATGGCGACTAGGCTGTTAGATTTTGTAGTAGTCGACCTCCCAAACTCCTATAATGGTTTCCTGGGGAGGCCTTTTGAACATGAATTCGAGGCTGCGTCCTCTACTTTCTTTTGAACATGTCACCGACTTCACATCGACCCATCTCAAAGGCTGGTTGCCCAAAAAAGGCGGAAATTCAGACCCGAGATATATGTCACTTTAGCTGAAGAGGTAATAAAGCTGCTGGATAACGACCTAATCATGCAGGCTGACCAGCCGTAGTGGGTGGCCAATGCAGTACTAGTGAAAAAGTCCAACGGAACCTAGTGGTTGTGTATCGACTTTACCGACCTCAATGAGGCCTGCCCAAAAGATTTCTTTCCCATGCCGCACATCGACCACCTGATAGATAACATGGCCGGGCATGATATGATGTCGTTCATGGACGCTTTCGCGGGCTATCACCAAATAGCCATGCACGAACCAGATCGACAACACACCTCCTTTCTGATCGAGAAAAACCTATATTGCTGGAAGAGAATGTCTTTCGGCTTGAAGAACGCAGGGGCAACCTACCAAAGACTAGTCAATCATATGTTCGCTGACCAGATCGGGAATTCGGTAGAAGTTTATGTCGACGACATTGTCGTCAAAAGCTTAAAAAGAGAAGACCACCTGTTTTACCTTGCGCAGACATTCGACATCCTCAAGAAATTCAATATGAGACTTAACCCCAAGAAGTGTAACTTCGGAGTGGAGTCGGGGAAGTTCTTGGGACACCTAGTCAGTAAGTGGGGCATCGAGGCGAACCCAGGGAAGGTCAAGACCATATTGGATATGGGGGCACCCCGAAATGTGAAAGAGGTTCAGAGACTCACAGGATGCCTAGCCGCACTAAGCAGGTTCATCTCCCGGATGGGGGACAAATGCAAGCCGATGTTCGACACGACCCGTAAGAAAGCAAAGTTCAAATGGACACACGAGAGACAGGATGCTTTTGAAAAAATCAAAACCTACCTGGCAGATGTGAGCATCTTGTCCAAACCCATCCCGGGAGAGAAGCTATTCTTGTACCTCGCGGCCTCGGAGACCACTTTGAGCGCAGTGCTAGTCCGAGCGGGGGGCCAGATCCACCTGCCCATTTATTTTGTGAGCCAGACTTTGAACGAGATGGAGCAACGCTGACCATCGCTAGAAAAGCTGGCATACGCATTAGTCATGAGTGTGAGAAAATTGAGGCCTTACTTTTTTGATCACCAGGTCGAGGTCTCACTTCCCTGCCACTGCTGAATGTGCTCCACCGACCAGACACTTCGGGCCGATGTCTCAAATGGGCCATTGATGTCGGGCAATATGGTGTGACTTATGCGCCACTACCTGCAGTTAAGGCCCAGGCTCTGGCCGATTTCTTAGTGGAACTTACATTCCCTTCTGAAGAGGAGAATTCGAGCGGTTCGCACTGGGATCTGTTCGTAGATGGGTCGGCAACCTCTCACAAGTCGGGGGCCAACCTAGTCCTAATGAGTCCTGAGGGGACCTCATTTCAGAACGCCATCACCTTTGATTTTCCCGCAATGAATAATGAGACCGAATATGAGGCGCTCATCAGCGGATTAGAAATGGCAACTGCCATGGGCGTCAAGAGATTGCAGGTCCATACCGACTCCCAGCTCGTGGCCTACCAAGTTTCGGGGGAGTACGAGGCTAGGGACGATAGGATAGCAGCCTATCAGGAAATTGTAAAAACACTGTGCCTGAAGTTCGTACAGATCCATGTCAAGCTAATACCGAGAGAGCAGAACTCGCGAGCCGATGCTCTGGCACGGTTGGCGAGCTCCGAAGGATCACCATACATGAAAGATGTCACCATAACTACACTTCCCCACCCATCCACCGCGCAAATAACTGTGACAACATTAGAAACCCCAGTGTCGAACTGGATGACACCCATCATGGAGTATCTGATAAGTGGCCTCCTGCCACCCGATCGTGTCCAGGCTCGGCTGTTGCAGTTACGAGCCGCACGATACGCAATGATCAGTGGGGAGTTATACAAGCGAGGCTTCGGCATGCCCCTACTTTGATGTATTACGCCTGAACAAGGTCAAATCATTCTCCGAGAAATACACGAAGAGGCATGCAAAAACCACACTGGGGGGGAGTCGATGGCCCACAAGACAACAAGGCAAGGATATTTTTGGCCAACCTTAAGGGCCGATGCCATCGTTTTTGCCCGCAAATGCCACAAATGTCAGATCTATGCTCCCTCCATCAAAATCGCACCAGAAGAGCTCACAAGCATCCTCAGTCCTTGGCCTTTTGAAAAGTGGGGGATAGACATCATTGGTCCACTCCCAACGGCCCCGGGATCAGTCAAGTATGCCCTGGTAGTGGTGGATTACTTCACAAAATGGGCCGAGGCTGAGGCATTGGCAACCATAGACTAAGATCATGTCATCAGGTTCATATGGCGAAACATTATCTGCAGGTTCGGGCTACCTCAGGCGATCATATCAGACAATGGAAAGCAGTTCAACGGTATTAAGATCGATGCCTTCTTCAAAAAGTGGAAGATCACGAAGTTGTTCTCTACCCCATACCACCCTCAATCAAACGGTCAGGTCGAGGCCGTAAAGAAAATCATAAAGCACACGCTCAAGGCCAAGATCGAGGGGGGAAAAGGGAAATGGGCTAGCGAGCTCCCAGATGTGTTGTGGTCATACAGAACGACCTGCAGAAATTCAATGGGTGAAACCCCTTACTCACTAGCTTTCGGAACTGAGGCAGTTGTGCCCGCGGAAGTCGACTTCCCGACCTTCCGAACCAGCCAGGTCGCTTTCGACCATAACGACGAGGCCCTAGAAAGGAACCTTGACTTACTCGAAGAAAAGCGACTGGAGGCTAACATGAGAAATGCCAGATACAAGCAGAGGTCTGAGAGATATTACAACTCTAAGGTGTGACTTCGACGCTTCAATGTCGGAGACCTGGTGCTGAAAAAGATACTCGGAGACTCAAAAGGTGCCCTCGATCCAAACTTGGAGGGCCCATTCCGGATATCGAAAGTCCTACCAAACGGGGCATACGAGCTCGAGAAAGGGGATGGGACCAAGGCCCAATACCCATGGAATGCTATTCATCTGAAGAAGTATTATCAATAGATTTACACCTTTGTAATGATCATATAGTTGTAAATAAATACTGTTGGTAACATTAATTCTCTGTTCTGTAGAAATTCCCTGTGTAGATACCAAGCGGGTCACACAGAAAGCATATGATCGATAACATACAGATCGCATGAAAGACATGACTGAAAACGTTCGAACCCGAGGTGTGACTTTAGAGATACTGGAGGCAAGATCGCCACCCTAGAGGTGCAGTCATCCCCCCGACTTTATAAGACGACTACTCAAATGTCCAAGAAACAAGTCGCATAGAAAATAAGACGACAAGGACTAAGCAAAAGTCGCATAAGAAAATCAAGTCAACATAAAGAGGAATTAAAAAGGAGAATTTCATTAATAAAGACCCGGAGGTCGGGGAGAACCCCATTACAACGGACCCGGAGGTCGATAAAAAGAAGCATTCCAATACAATACATCTATCGAAATCGAGCTAGCGACTTGGTCTATACTATGGAGCCACTCGAGCTAGCGACTTGGTCTGTACTACACTGCTATTTAGGTAGCGGCTCTCGGATGCGGAGGTCGCTGAGGAAGATGCTGCAAAACTATCAGAAAATGATGTTTTAACATCTGAGAAGTGTCAGATGCCGCAATGGGACTTCCCGTGTTAAATGAACACGAGTGTCATACATGTGGTGCAAAAAATTCAAGGGATTGTGAAGGGCATTTTGGCTTGATCGGATTCGCATATACAATACAAAATCCCTACATATCGGAAAATGCCCATCAGCACTAATTCCGTCATCACGATCGGCGCCCAAAGCACAGAGGGCCCGGAGCACCTCCATCATGGCGGCAGTAGGTCCGCCACCCTGGTGGCAGCAAAGCTTGGCATTGGCTGTATGGTCATCCTCCAATGAAGGCAACATCGGAAATGGGGGGAACTCAGGATGGACCGAATGCCATAAGCCGCGAGTGTGGAGCAGGAGAAGCTTGTCGCCGGAGGACGTTCTAAAATAGGGGGTTCGCAATAATCGCCCATAACCAAAGTTTGGGGGTGATAAGTGGGGAGGTCAGAAGAGATAAATGCAAGTTTTACATCTCAATACCCCGCCCTATTTATAGACGAAAGGCGGGGGTCAAGTTGCAAATTTCATCTCTCGAGAGCCCCATAGAGAAGCCGGCGGCGCACGTGCAGCGCGTGGGTAGAACGTGACCTCTGGTTGGTCTAATTTATGACGCCTGGCACCACTGAATACCCAGACAATCATTGTGGATTTGTCAACTGTCACATCGATTCGAAGAATCGAGGCAACGTTTCGCCTCCCCGAGGAGGAGATGTCGGCGTAGACACACTTCCCGAGTCCAACCTGCCAGAAGTTGATAAGTTGTACGAGTTCAAGTCAAGGACCCAAGACGAGCTTACGACCTCGACCTGGGGGGAATGAAATAGGTTGTTTTATTTCACAATAAGATAAACACCAGACGAGATGAAAAACGAAATGGCGATTTCCATTGATAAAAGACCCGAAGGTCGGGAGGTAGTACATCGCAAATCAAAGCCCAAAGGCCAGTACGATCATAAAAGAAAAAATAAAAGTAAGGCTACAACTTCAATCTGTCTCGGCCGGGGCAGTTGGGGGCGGGGTGCTGACCGCCGGCGGATCAACCTCCGAGCTTGATATTCTCTCCACGACGGGCTCGGAAATCATATCGACAGCTGGAGGAACGACCTTCGACCTCGGGAATTCCTCCCCAATGGGCTCAGCGACAGCATGAGGAATGGCTTCCGAGGTCGCCAACTCCTCCATCGAGGGCTCGGAAGGTGTACCTACCGTAGAGTCAGGGAGAGGGCGCACGATCTGCCGGGGTCTGGAATGAATGAGAGATCAACGCCCATGTCCTCCAAGTCTTGGATGTCCAGCAGAACATCGGGGGCCAGAGGGTTGGCCCGGACGTAATCCCGTAGGTCGGCGACCAGCCCAGTAAGGTTGCAAGAAGGGTTCGCCTGATGACATTGTTGGGGAATAAGTTGCACAGATCTATTCGGGATGAATATTTAAATACAAATTTAATTCTCATATTTATTACTAGCATGAATTAATCCTATATTAATTTAAATAATAATCCAAAAACAAATCATGCATATAAATAATTCACGTAAAACCTACGCAAGCGGAATTTCTACGAGTTTACGTGAACGTATCTCTTGGGACGACAATGGCTTTGTTTATTAGACACACCAAAAGAACTTCCCATGTATTCCCTTAATCCTTGCTCGACTATCCGGTGGTAGGACGCTTGCGAACAATTAACAAAAGGAAAATAAATTATGTTGCACCACCTTTGTGGATTTACTAATTTTTCCAGCACATGGAATTGTACTTGGGAATGAAAGAATCATCCCCTATTTATAGAGTGGAGGTGGTCGAATTTTTAGGGCAAAAACATTATGGGAAAATCTTTTCTTGATCTCCAAGAAATCTTGAATATATCTCCTATATTATTTTTCCCATAATTATAATATTCCACAAAATCCCACCTACTCTTTGTTATGGATTAATTTAAAAAATTATAGGGCAATAATCCAAGATTTGGATCTTCTTGAATTTATGAGATATCCTTGTATTTGGATCTTCCAATGGATCTTGAATTATCAATATTGAGCCACAATATTATTCAAGCCCATAAATATTAATTAATCCCACTACATAATTAATATTACACTATCCATCTTAACCCATATTACAGTCAATATGGCTCCCGATTATTATTTCCCGTGTTTAAGTTTATCTAGCCCATTAATTAATTCAAGCCACTGAAATAGCTTTCCGTTAAATAATATCTTTTGTCCATTGTGAAGGAACGGTTCAACATTATTATCCATACCGGAAACTAGTTCCACTTGCAAGATTTGGTATGATAAAGCTTATGAACCTCCCAAGGGGGCAAATCGAACAAGCGTACTTGCACACGATTCTCCTCCAGATAAATCTTAGCAATCACATGTGACCAATAATATTGCCCAAGATAAAAAGTATTTAATCTCGTTGATTCTCTACCCATGATAAGTCAAAGCAATAGTTACCAACCACACGTGATCCTATTTAAGGAACGAAGATTAAGAAATAACGAACCACTGAGGTATAATTCTTCCTTGTTCAGTTCTAAAGAATTTGTCCTCCTGTAGCTCCTATTCAGTGCATCAGTCATGCACTAGTGTAATCTCTTGGTCAAGACAAGTCAATCTGAGCCTTACACTTCAACCTTTCACGATGGATTGTTCATTTCCATCTAGGTCGTGAATGGTGTACTTTTAGTTACAAGGGATTGTTAATTTAATCTTCTGTGATCTGGTATCACTAAATTAACTACAATGTAACACGTACTATTTAATGAACAGTTATGCAATAAATATATGTAACATTCGATGATATTTAAAGCATCAGTGATAAACAATTTATTTCAGTAAATAAGTCATAAATTCAGTTTTGATTATACAAAGTAAAAGCATACTTTCCAGTATAATCCCAACAGACATATTCGGATGGCACCCGCAAAGGCCATCACGTACGTAAAATTAGCGTTCATCTCTTTGGCGACCTTGAACTGGGCCTCCCTGGTGTCCAGCTCCCCTTTCACTCAGGCCAGCTCCTCCCTCAGACCGGCCTCCACCTCGGCCACCCTCCTTTCCGCCTGAATCGTCTTCAGCTTCTCGGCCGCCAGCGCGGTCTCCGCCCGGGCTAACTTTAGCCTCTCCTCAGCTAGCCCACTCTCCAGCTCAGCCAGGCGACCCTCGAGGATCAAGATCTGCAGAAGGTACTCCGCATTGGTTTTCTCCAGCCCCTTCTGGGTCTCGGCTGCCGCCAGGATCATTCCGGCCTTATTAGACACTCGAGCCTGTGACTCGTGGAGACATCGGAGTTCGGTTTCAGCTTGGGCGCTGGTCCTCTCCAAATAAAACTCCGCCTTAAGAGTGTGGACCATGGCCGAGTACATGTTGCCCGTTAGTTTTTGGCGGCGGGCGTTATCGTGATCGGTAAGTGTCCATGCCCGGGGTAAGTTATACACACTACGGGAGATATACCTCGGCCACTTATTGGTGAGGTCGGCCGAAGTGAGGGGAGGGCTCCTGAGGAAGCTAACCACCTCGGGGCAGAAGTCGGTGGGGCCGAGCTCAGGACTGTAAAAGAGAGCCGAGCAGTCAGAGCTATGAAATTAATATGAAAAAGGTCATGCGAATCGTGTTAAGGACTTAATCATTCACCCGCTCCTCCTCCCAACCTAAGAAAGAGTCATCATCATCGTGTCGGCCCCTCCTCCGGGTTGGCGAGGCAGGCCGCGAACTGGCAGGAGGCGAGGTCGGGGGCGAAGTGGCCGACTACAATCGGGGGCGGACTCGATCTTTCTTTCCCAGACCCCTGTTGATTTCAGACTCATAGGTCAAAATCTCCTCCCTCACTTTCTTCCGAGCATGCCAGGAAGTTGGCGGAGTCAACCCTGTGGCCTTCCTCTTACCTTTGTCGACAGCAGAGGGGCTAGTTAGGACCGAGCTTGGAGGGGCGACCTCGGCAGGAGACAGCCTCGGAGGGGCGCTCTCGGAGGCCACCAGCTTCCTCATTTTTCCCAGAACAGACTTCTTGCGGGAGGCCATGACGTCCGCAGGGGGCTTACAGTGGTAAATGGGGATGTTGGGAACTGCAAAAACGTGAGAGAAGCCAATCAGTAAGGTCAAGATTGAAAAATGTAATAAGCACATAGTAAGGGAACTTACAGGGGATGTTCAAATGGCGCGGATAAGTATACAGGCCGGCGTTGAGTCGATCAAGCTCGGGGTTCAAAGCGTTCATGTCCCGCCAACTCGGTGGAGTATCACGAACGATGTCAAATGCCTCTTTAAAGTCCCAGTAAAGGTCGACAGTGGTGGGTGTGAAAACTATAAAAGAAGAGGAGAATTAGCTCAGTACGGGTGTCTAAGTCTGAAAAAAGGTGACACTCACCGTGGTCGACCCGATGGGCATAATCAGTTGGGATGATGATGGGCAGTGTGCTCGAGGGGTCCACAGACTCCCACGCCCCCCCAACGAACCACCATTTATAATGCCACCCCTCAATCTTGCTCAGGATTCCACTCACGAGCTCCCGACCTCTACGGAGCCGCACGACATTATAGCCTCCGGCCTGATAGATGGGCATCATCACATATTCCACCTCGCCTGGGGTTGGAAGCCGACGCAACCCGGCCTGCCCAAGAACGGTCATTGTAGAAAGTATGTAACTCCATCCATTATGAGTGATCTGGGTCAGACTCTGATTCCAAGCCGCCAGTAGATGGGAGATCGTCGGGTGAAGCTAGAATCGGATCCCGACCTCCATTCTCTGTTCATTGACCGCGATCATCCCAGGCGGTGGTTGGTCAGCACTCTCGTCAGAGGTCACCCCATAAAAATGCACGTCCCAGGGGACCTTGTAAAGGCGGCGGAGGGATTGCACATAGCCGTCGGTGAGAACCGACCTATTCTTGTCGTGCGATGCCACGAAGTCCGGCTCAACCGACTTTCAAAAGTTGAGGGCAGGCCTCTTGTATGGGGCCTGGGCCGCATAAGAATCATAGTCAAAGGCCCGCTCGTAGGCCCAGTATTTCCGGGCTTGGTTAGAAGGCCCAGACCTCTCCTCCCTCACCGGCGCGGTCACACAAAGAGAACTCGGCTCCAGGGCAGGGATAGGTGTGATTTCATCTAACTCCATTAAAAATTGGTCATCATCCCCATCGTCGTCTCGACCGGCGCCGGAAGCACCAACGGTCGGAGGCCTAGCGGGATTAAGGGCGGCTGTTTATGTTTGGTCGCGGTGGTATAACTCGGCGATCGCCGTGGTGTCATCGTCGGATGATGTTGAGACCAGGAACGGAGGGGGCATAGGGGCAGATTTAGAACCGAATGCCATTGATGTGAAGTAGAGAGAACGATTACCTGAAAAGCGATGGGATCTTAGAAATCTAGCCGGAGAGGCAGGCGCAGAGGCTCGGATGTTACAGTTTTCAGAAGCAGGAAAAAGGGAGGGCTTAAAGGTTGGAACCCTAGGCCTATTTATAGGGAAGGGCGGGGGGACAAAAGTGGAAATTCGAACTTTCGGGGTCCCCCGTGGAAGTTAAGGCTATGTGGGTAGTACGTAGGAGGCAAACGATCACTGGTTGGGCGGACTCGCGGCTTGAGACGACACCCGCCTACTGTACCATCAGTACAGTCCTGTCACTTGTCGTGCCGATTCAAGAAATCGAGGCGACTGTACGACTCCCCAAGGACGAGGGTTTGACTCGAGTGCAGGTCCCGAGATCGACCTTCCATAGGTCGGCAAACATCAATGGTTCAAGATAAGATCTCAGAGCAAGCTTGCGACCTCGTCTTGAGGGGTAATTGTTGTAGGGAGAATTAATCTGACTTGGTGGAAGTTGAAGATTGGACCGCCTTATGGTTAACACATTATCCAACCCTGTCCCGCTGGAGCAAGATGTGAGACGACTTCGAGAGGTCGGTAAGTCGCTGGGAGTTTGTGAAGCCACGTAGGTCACGGAGGAGGCTTGGTGCAGCAGGGAGGTCGCAAAGCGACTTGATAGGACCCGGAAGTTGGGACCGATTAAGTCTCGAGCTTAGTTGAAGATAAACATGGAAAAGATTCGGGTAGTTAGTGAAGCAGATTTCTCGAGACATAACCGAGGAATGTGTATCTGTAAGCGCGACTTGCGGAACAAGAAGGGAAACCCTAGTTGGTCCATGAGGAGAAGCCCATTAAGACTGTAACCCTAGTTCTGTGTCTATAAATATTACTTGTAATGTACGTTGTAAAGGATAGAACTCTTAGAATCCTAGGAAGAAATAATACAGTAATATCCTGGCTTGGAGCCCCTAGATGTAGTCTATTTCACGGACGAACTGGGTAATCAAATCGTGTGTTGTTTATCATTCTTGCTATTATATTGATCGGAGTTCTGTTAAAATACTTGTTTGTCCTTCGGTAACAAACCGGGTACAACAGTCTTCATCAAGTCTTCCAACATACTTGTCCTCAACAAGTACTTCTTCTCCATCAATGCTAACACATCTCTAGAAATATCCCCCAGTCTTCCATGCATCTCAGTAAACTTATTATCAATAGATGTAGATAATTAAGTTACCTGATCTGCCTTAGACATTGATGTGCTCATAAAATCAACCATGGCTCCCTGAGAAGTTTGAACTTCAGTAATCTTGGTTACTTGATCAACCAGAGGCTCAAGCTTAGAAATCTGTTCAACAATGGGCGGTCAGCTTCCCCAAGATAGGTGTGAGATCAACAACATGTGTTGGAGGAATGGGAATTTCAGCATCTGTCTTCACCCTTGTATCAGACATTTCTTTGATCTCTACCTCAGGTTCCAATGGGTATTGGGCAGTCTGGCCAAATGTGATCATTTGCAATGAAGGAGCATCCTGAACTTGTTCCCCCTGAAGTGTAGCCTCAACACTTGAACCATCTTCCTTCTGCTTCTCTTCTGGAATATCTTTCTCAATTCTGTCCTGATTCTGATCATCTTTGTCCTGACTTCCTTCTCCACCTTTATCCTGAGTGGCTGGCTCTTTCTCAGCAAGTTTCCTCAGCACGAGTTGGTCAAACTCTGTTGGCTTTATCCTGAGCCTCTTCTTTCCTAACCCTGAGAAAGCATCAAGCTCCGCCACCTCCTCAGCCCAATATTCCTCACCTCTGAAGTTGCCAATCCTGAGCATCATAGCAAAAGATTGATTGACAATCAACATTGCGGTCTTCAGTCTGAAAAACATGTCCTGAAGGTCAGGGTATTTTTCCAACACTGGATATTTGTCAAACACAAATCTTTCTGCTTTCAGCCTCCACTCTTTCTCTTCTGCCTCACCTTTCCTGAGTTCAGGACCAGGTGCCTCCTCTTCAGAGCTAGAATGAGCCTCTGAAGGAATGGAAATATATGGCTCTGAGGGTTGTGTGGGTGGGAGGGTCATTTGACTGTCTTCAACAGGTTTTTAGAACCTGCGAAGATTTCTCGGGTAATCCTATCATCGTCAATACTAGTACCAAGTACTTCACTAAAGACGTCCTCCTCTCCTGCATCTTCTAAAGGATTTAGGTTCTGAGTGGTCTCTGCCGCAGTTGCCTGAGAGACAGCTTTGACAAGTGTATCAAGACGGGATTTTACTCCCAACTCTTGTTCCCGAATGGTTCTGAGTTTCTTCTTCTTCTTCTTCTTTTGCTCCTCCTGAGCCTTCTTCTTCTCACCAATTTCCCTCTTTACTTTAAGTAATTCAAGGGATTTCTTTCTTCTTTCTTTCTCTTTTGACGCTTCAGGAAGTTTTACTAATGCTGTCCTGACTGGTTTCTGGACAACTTCAGCAATGACCACATTATCTTGATCAGAATTAGAATCGACCTGATCCTCAGGTTCCTCCTGAGCCATCGAGCCCTGGCTGCCTGCAAAACGGTCCAAAATATCTTGTTCTCTTCCAGACATATACAATGTTGGATCTCCTCCATTATCGTTTAATTCAAACTCTGAATTAATATCTTCTAAAGAGAGTATCACCTGTTTGGTGCAAACCACCTCCGCTTTTGATTTTGCATAAGTTCCAAAACTTAGTTGCGAAACCAAACCACCACGTCCTCCTTCACGAAGGTTAACAAAAAATTGTAAAACCTCCTAGGATAGTTCGGAATCCAGCATATTGCTCACCACTCGTGACAATCCAGCCATCCGCAGCATAGTTAGAGCTTCTTCTTCAACCATAGTATCTTTATTATCGATCATGGCTACTACGTGTTCAAAATACGGCTTCTCTGTTTCCGCAAGAACCTTGATCATCGAGTAATTTGGGAACTCCATTTCGAGAGAATTTTCGGGGTAGTGAGAAATGAGGGTTTATGATGAAAATGGTTTTTAGGATTTTGAATCGTTTGAGTGTAAAAAATGATGAAGGAAGGTAAACAGTTGGTTTATATATGATTTTGAAAATCATATACCAAGGGCTGTGATTAAATCTCGAAACAATATAATGAACGGTTGAGATTTAACCAGATTTTGAGGAAAAATTTAGGAGTATGGTTATTTTTGGCTAATTTTCTGGACAATAGGCTGTTGGGGTTATACTGGAAAGTATGCTTTTACTTTGTATAACCAAACTGAATTTCTGTCTTAATTACTGAAATAAATTATTTATCACTGATGCTTTAAATATCATTGAATGTTACATATATTTGTTCAATAAACAGTACGTGTTACATTGTAGTTAATTTAGTGATACCAGATCACAGAAGATTAAATTAACAGTCCCTTGTAACTAAAAGTACGCTGTTCACGACCTAGATGGAAATGAACAATCCATCGTGAAAGGTTGAAGTGTAAGGCTCAGATTGGCTTGTCTTGACCAAGATATTAAACTACTGCATGACTGATGCACTGAATAGGACCTACAGGAGGATAAATTCTTCAGCACTGAATTAGGAAGAATTAGACCTCAGTGGTTCATTATTTCTTAATCTTCGTCCCTTAAATAGGATCGTGTGTGGTTAGTAATTATTGCTTTGACTTATGACTGGTAGAGAATCAATGAGATTCAATACTTTATATCTTGGGCAATATTACTGGTCACATGCGATTGCTAAGATTTAATACGAAGAATCGTGTGTGAGTACGCTTGTTTGTTTTTCCCCCTTGGGAGGTTCATAAGATTTATCATACCAAATCTTGCAAGTGAAATTAGTTTCCGGTATGGATAATAATGTTGAACCGTTCCTTGACCAAGGACAAAAGATATTAATTAATGGAAAGCTATTTCAGAGGCTTGAATTAATTAATGGGCTAGATAATCTTAAACACGGGAAATAATAACTGGGAGTCATATTAACAGTAATATGGGTTAAGATGGATAGTGCAATATTAATTATGTAGTGGGATTAATTAATATTTATGGGCTTGAATAATATTGTGGCTCAATATTAGATATTCAAAGTCAATTAGAAGGTCCAATCTTAATTCTCCTAAAGGCCCCTCAAGTAGCCCAAACATAATGTCCAATAACTGAAAAGGTGTTTAAAATAAAATAAATTATTGTTGCCTATTTTTCCTAATATTTCGAAAATAATAAATAAAAGAGGGAGAAAGATTTTCTTTGAATTTTGTTATGGAATGAGGATAAGTATTCTTGGAATACAAGATTATCTCATTAAATTCAAGAAATCTCCCACTTGGTTATTTATCTTGAGATTTTCGAAAAATATGAAGAAAATAAGGAAAGAAAGATTTTCTTGATTTTCTTGAAAAGACATTATGGAAGATATGTATTCATGGAATACAAGAATATCTCATAAATTCAAGAAGATCCAAATCTTGGATTCTTACTCCTTATTATTTTCGAAAATACCATAACAAAAGGGAGTTGGGATTTTTGTTGAATATTTTAAATATGGAGAAAAGAATATATTGGATATATTCAAGATTTCTTGGAGATCAAGAAAAAGATTTTCCCATCTTATTCATGCACAAAAATTTCGACCAACACCCCTCTATAAATAGGGGATGAATGTTTCATTCCCAAGTGCAATTCCATGTGTTGGAAAAATTAGAAATCCACAAAGGTGGTACAACATAATTTTATTTTTCCTTTTGTTAAATTGTTCGCGAGTTCCTACAACCGGATTGTTGAACAAGGATAAGGGAATACTTGAGAAGACCTTTTGGTATGTTCATGTGAATGAGATCCTTCTTCTCAATGGTTGTCACTCCGAGAGGTTAGTTCACGTAAACCTGTAGTAATTCCGCATGCGTAGGATTTATGTGAACTGTTTATATGCATGATTGGTTGTTGAATTATTATTTGAATTAATATAGGATTAATTCATGCTAGTAATAATTGTTAGAATTAAATTTGTATTTAAATATTCATCCAGAATAGATCCTGGCAATTAATTCCCCAACATAGGCAAGTAGCAGTTTATAGGTTGACAAATGGATGTTTCTCGGAAATCGAGGCGACTGTTCGTCTTTTACAGTCAAAGGTACTTCAAACATTCCCGCTTTAAAAGTTCAGGCCTTTTTGTCATTTATTTCATATGATTATTGAGTAACCCTTGTGGAATAAATGCTACTGAATTTAATGCATGTATCAATATAGCTTCAGGATTATTTGAATACATAAATCTTACTGAATATTGATCCTGACAAAATTTCGTCCTGAGTCTCAGTTTCCATCCTGAGATTATTTTGTCCTGAGTTATTTCTCCTGAATAACTACATGCTCCTGAAGGACTTCTCCCTTCAGTGAAATTCATTCACCTGGATCCAACATCCCTAATTCTACTGATAGTTCCTGAAATCTTGATTCAGTCAAAGGTTTAGTCAAGATATCAGCCCTCTGTTTATCAGTATGAATCTTCTCCATCCTTATATCCTTCTTTTCAACATGATCTCTGATGAAGTGATGTCTGATATCAACATGTTTACATCTAGTGTGCAATACCGGATTTTGTGTAATAGCAATTGCACTATTATTGTCACAAAATATAGGTACTTCATTGGCTATAATCTTATAATCCCTCAATTATTGTCTGAGCCAAAGAATCTGTGCACAACAGCTTCCTGCAGCCATGTACTCAGCTTCAGTAGTACTGGTTGCTACTGAGGTTTGTTTCTTTGAAAACCATGATATCAGTTTACTTCCAAGAAATTGACAAGTTCTTGTAGTAGACTTCCTGCAATTCTACATCCTCCATAATCAGCATCTGAATAACCAGTTAATTCAAGGTTATCATCAGATGGATACCATAATCCTCTATTCACAGTGCCTTTAAGATATTTCAGAATCTTTTTGGCAGCCTCCATGTGACTAGCCTTAGGATTAGCTTGGTATCTTGCACATATCCCAACAACAAATGTTATATCAGGCCTACTTGCAGTGAGATATAGTAATGATCCAATGATCCCTCTATAATCAGTGTGATTTACTGATTTGCCTTCAGGATCAGGATCCATCTTGTAGTTAGTATTCATAGGAATTCTAACTGCATTGCAATTCTGTACACCATACTTAGCAATTAGATCTCTGGTGTATTTTTCTTGATTGATGAAAATTCCTTACTTAGTCCGTTTCACCTGAAGTCCAAGAAAGAAATTCATCTCCCACATCATAGACATCTCAAACTTTCCTTTCATCAGGGTAGAAAACTTCTCACACAACTGATGATTTGGTGATCCAAATATGATGTCATCCACATAAATCTGAACTAGTAAGATATCCTTTCCATCTTCTATCCTGAACAAAGTCCTATCAACAGTTCCTTTTATAAAACCATGGTCAGTAAGAAACTGAGAAAGGGTATCATACCATGCTCTGTGTGCTTGTTTAAGACCATGCAAGGCTTTCCTGAGCCTGTAAACTTGGTCATTCTGACAAAATCCTGGAGGTTGTTCCACATAAACTTCTTCCTTAAGCACACCATTCAGAAATGCACTTTTCACATCCATTTGATATACTGTGAATTTCATGTGGGCAGCATATGCAAGAAACATTCTGATGGCTTCTAGTCTTGCAACAGGTGCAAAGGTTTCATCATAATCCAAGCCTTCTTCTTGGGAGTAACCTTGTGCAACTAGCCTTGCCTTGTTTCTTACAATGTTGTTGTTGTCATCTCTCTTGTTCTTGAACACCCACTTAGTCCCAAACTTCATTTCTTGTGAAATGATTCAGCTCTTCTTGGATAGCAGTAATCCAAAAAGAATCTTGAAGAGCTTCTTCAATCTCAGTCGGTTCTTTTTCAGATAGGAAGCAACATAACAAACCACTTTCACCATGGAACCTTATAGTTTTAACTCCTTCTGATAGGTCACCCACAATCTGACTTGTAGGATGACTATCCAACCATCTTATCCTATATATTCCCCCTTCAGTTGTATCCTCAACATCAGAATTGTTAGGTTCAGGTAATTCTTCAAATTCAGGGAACAACAGAAAAGGAGAGAGTGAATCATCTTCCTCAAGGGAAATTCCATTCAGAACATCGTCAAAGATATTTGTTCCCCCTTGGTTGATAGATTCAGAGTTTGCCTCAGCTGTGACCATATCTTCATCGACATTACATACCTGAGTCTGAACTGGTGTATGTTCAGATTGGTCAGCTTTAGTGTATTGGCTTTCCTTCAGTGGAGAATTTCCATCCTGAGTCTCACCATCCTGAGTATTTCCATCCTGAACTTCTTTATCTGAGTCTGATTCACTCCATTCATAGAAAGTGATTGACTTCTTCTTTTCAGGTTCAGAGGATGTTTTATCATTCTTTTTCAGGCTAAGTCTGGTGATTCTCTTGGTCAGTTCTCCTGAGTCATGTTCCTATTTCTTCTGAACACAAGTAGATTCATCAAAAACAACATGAGGTGTTTCTTCCAAAATAAGAGTCCTACAGTTGTAAACTCTGAAGGCTTTGCTGACTTCAGAATATCCTAAGAATATTCCTTCATCAGCTTTGCTATCAAAAGTTTTCAACTGATCTTTACCATTATTGTGTATGAAACACTTGCAACCAAACACAAGAAAGAAAGAAAGAGACAAGAGGCTTCCTTTCATTCCACAGCTCATAAGGAGTTTTTCCTTGATTCTTGGTCAGCATGGATCTGTTCTGAGAGTAGCATGCAGTATTGATAGCTTCAGCCCAAAATCTCTTAGGAATATCAGCTTCAGCAATCATTGTTCTTGCAGCTTCTTTCAGAGTCCTATTTCTTCTTTTAGCAACACCATTCTGTTGTGGAGTCCTTGCAGTTGATGTTTCATGAGTTATTCAATTTGTTGTACAATAATCAGATATAATATGGTTGATAGATTCAGTTCCTTGTCATTAGTGCTTACAGGTGTCACTAGACCAAAAAGATCCATATGTAACAGTTGAAGTATTCTGTCAGTAGAAACTTCTACTTTGCTTTTGAATGATGCTCTGATTTGTTTTCCTTTTTGACAAGAGTCACACACATGATCCTTACTGAACACTTCATTGGGTAACCCCCTCACAAGTGCTAATCTTGCAAGTTTGTTCAGGGTTTTGAAGTTTAAGTGATTCAGCCTTTTATGCCACAACCAACTGGTGTCAGTAGAACTTTTTGCAACCAAACATGTATCTTTAGGAGATAGTCTCCAATCAACAAGATACACATTTTCTTTTCTAGTACTAGTCAGTAATATCTGTTGTGAAGCATTATCTTTCACATAACATAAGTTTTTTGAGAACTCAACACTGAATCCTTTGTCACAGAATTGACTGATTGAAAGCAAGTTATGCTTTAAACCAGACACATAAGAAACACAATGGATATGAACAGAATCAACTTCAAGAGTTCCATATCCTTCAGTCTGTCCTTTGGAGTTGTCTCCAAATGTAATCTGAGGGTCTTTTTGTTCAACATAGTCAGTGAGTAATTGCTTATATCCTGTCATATGTCTTGAACATCCACTGTCCAGATACCATGTAGCAGGAGCCAATTCATTTCCACTCATCAGGGCTATGTTGTCTTCATTCACCTCCTTCACCTGAAAAACAGATCAGGTCTTAGGTACCCGTTTGGTGTAGGGTCCTACCAGGTTAGTTGTACCTTTTGGAACCCAAATCTGCCTGATAATTCTAATTACTTTAGAGTGGCTGATTTGTCTCCCATAAACATCTACATACACATTCACCACCCTAGGTGCCTTGGCAGTACCCTGTGTATGAGTGTCAGCCTTAGCATGAACATGAGCCTTAGAGTTCTTCTTGGGTTCAGGCCTTTTATTCAAATGCTTTGGCCTTGGTGTAGCTGGTCTCTGTCTCTGCTGACTTGGGTTCAGGAAACCTTTACCCTTAGGCAAGTGGGGTTTAGGTTGCCTGTACTGAAATTGTGGTCTTTCAGTAATCTGAGGACTTGGTCTTTTCAGTTGAGAATATCTCTGCTGAGTGTTTCTCTTCTGAAAATTCCTCTGATGGTTCAGTGCAGATTTCTTCAGGTTGGTATTCTTAGCCTGAGGCTTTTAAGTACTGGCCTGAAAATTTCCTACTGAGTTTTTAGGTTTTCTAGCCTTTTCCTGAGGTTTGGGCTTTCTTCCCTGAACCTTCAGTTTTTCTGAAACTATGGGTCCTTTACCCTTGTCTAAAACTCTGGGTTGTTCTTCAGTAAGAAGATTAGTACAAGCCACTGGTTTAACAAAGACAGTCTTAGTGCTACTAGAAGCAGCATTCAGAAGACCTTGTGAGGTTCCCCCTGGATTATATCCCAATCCAGCCTTTATAGTTGCAGGTCTTTGGTAACTCTGAATTTCATCTATTACTTTAGATGCAGAATTCAATAGAGCTAACTTTCTCTGCGCACTATCCTCACTTTTCTTTAGAGTTTCATGCTTCTCAAAGAGATCATTGAACTCAGTTCTGATAAGCTGAATCTCCTCAGTGGATTTCTCTAATTTTCCATTCAGGATCTCTATCATCTTCTCTTTTTCTGAGAGTTGTACTTTTAGAACATCTAGTTCATCAGTAGTTCCCATTAATTGAGAATTGATCTCAGCAGTATTAGAGTCTTTCCACTTCAGATTCTCAGCAATCAGTTCCTTATTCTGCTCTTGAGTTTTTGTGAGCAGTTCTTGTAACACAGAATAGTCCTTCATAAGATTCTCAAAAGAATCCATCAGGTCAAAGTTACTGGTTACAGTTGAACTTGATAACTCATGTGCTTGTATAGGAGCAACAACAGAGATAGAAGAATTTACCTCCTCCATAGCAACAAGGCAGACATCATCACTGTCACTATCTGAGAATATCTCATCTGAAGAACTGGATCCTTCTTCAGATTGTTCTTCTTCTTCAACAATCATAGCCTTCTTGCTAGAGATCTTTATGTCTCTCTTGGCTTGTCTCTCCTTTCTTTCTTTGGCACTCAGCTCAGGACAGTCATACTGGAAGTGACCTTTCTTTTGACAGTTATAGCATCTGTTGGTATCATCATCCTGATCACTTTCCTCCTTGGTCTTGGAGTCCTTCTTCTTGGATGAGGAACATTCAGCTTTGTGGTCCTTCCTTTTCTCAGTGGATCTGTCCTCAGCCTCTGAGTTATTCCTGTTCTTGTACCTGTGGTTCCTGTAATATTTCTTATATTTTCCATATCTGTTATTGAGTCATTCAAACCTCCTTGCCATCAGTACTAGCTAATCCTCTAGCTCATCCTGATTTTTGGCACGTGAGTTCTCAGACTCTCTAGATTTACAGGATTTCTCTTTGGCTTTGAAAGCCACATTCTTGCTAGGTGAAGAATCATTTTTGCCATCAGATTTCTTAGTTTTCTTGTCAATCACAAACTCATAAGCTTTCAGTTCAGAAAAAACTTGTTGGTATGGCATGGAATCAATATTTTTGGTGTTTTCAATTACCACATCATGTATATCCCATTTCTTAGACAATCCTCTAAGAATTTTCAGTGTCACTTCTCTCTGTGGGTATCTTTTCCCAAGAGCATTCAGATCATTCATAATGCTAGTAAATCCGACTTCCAGTTTGTCAATGGATTCACCATCTTCCATTTTAAAGCTATCAAACTTTCCAATAGCAACAGAAAGTTTGTTTTCTTTAATATTATCTGTGCCTTGACACATGATAGCAAGTGTGTCCCATATTTCCTTTGTTGTTTCACAGTGAGAAATCATCCCCATAACACCATCATCAATAGTGCTATATAGAGTATCTTTAGCAATGTAGTCCAAATTGACTAATTTTCTCATCGGGGAGTAAGTTGATCATCGAGGTTTTGGAAATTCATCTCGGGATCATTCTTGGATGTCGATGAATTCAGGATTCACAACAAGATATTTGAATGGTCCTTCATAAACCATCTCCACATTCTCTCATGTTTGGAATACAGATGAAGCATTCTTAGTCTCCAAGGCATGATAACATATGAAGTTTCTTAGAAGGCATGATGACTGCGTCTTGTAATATATCAGCAATAAGATCTATTCAGTAGACCACCAAAGTCTTTCAGGAAATAGACTATGGCTACCAAAGCAAGTGGTCAAAATGAACCACTGCTCTGATTCCACTTGTTGGTCCCGGTGAAAACGAGTCTCACACGTGTATGGGGGGGGGAATACACGTGTATAGTGATTTTTTTAAAAAACTTTTTCTTCACTGTGATCAGAAGGGTCAGGTTATCCTGATAGTTTTGCCCTGAGAAGCACAAATCGCCCTGAGTCAAAGTCTCATCGAGACGGTGATCTGGCGACTTTCGAGCTTCAGTTAAATTTAAACTGATCCTTAGTTTATCAGAGATCCTGAGAAGCTTGGATCAGATAATTATCTTACTGAATACTCAGTAGAGTTAGTTCAGTTTGGTAATTATCTGTTCTAGCTTATCAAGAGTGCGGAATGGTTGGCCCTAAGTTTATACTCGTTTTAGCTTGCTGGAAATCTCTTCCTTAGTAAAATAGTGGTTAAGGTTGTGATCAATTTGATGCAAGTTCAGTGGATTGTTTCCAACTGAATATCAGTAAAATGTGCTTTCAGTGAAAATCATGCAACAGATATAATGCAGTACAGAAAGCAAACAACACATCAATTATAGTGGTTCAGAGACTCAAGCTCCTACGTCCACTCTCTCTGATCTTCAGAGAAATTCCTTAGCACACTTCTCCTAAAGCTTTCAGGCTGACTCACTGCAGCTTACTAACTTTTCTACCTTGAGTTTTCTGGCTGACTCACTGCAGCTTACTAACTCAACATACACAAGTTTTCAGACTACCACAAGTAGCTTACTAACTTCTCCTCTAGAGTTTTCTGGCTGACTAACCTGCAGCTTACTCACTCTTTACAACTCTAACTCACCAAAAAATCACACACAAACTACCTTACCAAAGGATTTGGGTTTGGGTTGGTTTCCAACTGGGGTGAGATATCCTTTACAATAAGAACAAATGCAAAGGCTAGGATATCTCTACTAAGCTTTGAATATCTCTATCAAATCTAGGCTTAGTGAAATGAGCTCTCTCCAATGTGAAACACTTGGGAAATTCTAGGTTTTTCGAGTGCTTCAATTTGCAAGAATACGAATGAGCTCTTGAGTTGCTTTGATTTCCCGTAACCTTTTAATGGTTAAGGTCACTGGTATTTATAGGCAACTTCTCCAAGGTCACTCTTTGAAAAACTATCCGTTGGAAGAGATAGCATCAAGAGTTTCCTCTTCTGGTTATTGATGAATGGTTATTTTGTGGTTTGAACACACCCTTGCATGTTTTAGGAAATATGCAGCCATGTAGCCAATCACCAATTTCTGTGAACTGGAAGATATCAGTCTGACATTTCTTCAGTGAGATGTCGCTTTCACTGTCAGTAAAGTACGTTGTTGCCTCCTCATTGGTCGAAATCTTTCTTTGAACAGAGACAAACAAAACGACTCTTATTAAGTTGACCTTTCTGATCTGATATGCTCCTTAATGTCCACAAATGTCTATCATTCTAGTTTGTTTGTACTAGGAATGAACATAACACTATTCCATTAAGATAGTGGTTCAGGGTCCTTTTTGTTCAGTACACAAAACAGTCTTCAGGATCTTCGGGTCTTCAGGATATTTCTGATCTTACTCAGTGTTTTCTGAGTTTTCAGGATTATTCTGAGTCTTCTGAGTCTTCAATATACTAAAAATTCCCTGATCTATATCTGCTGACTATACATTGTGCAGATAATCCTGAGTCCTAGTGTCTATTGAAACCTGATCCTGATCCCATACTATCAAGATGTCCTGATACATGTCATACTCAGGGGTTTTGGGATCTAATCAAAATCTTTTATTAAATTCATCTCCCAACACCCAAGATATAGGGTATCGAAGTCGCAATGATTCTCTTCCCATTTATAAGTCAAAGCAATAACTACTAATCACACACAGTCCTTATTAAGTGATAGAGATTAAGAAATTAACAACCACTGAGGTCTAACTCTTCATCCCTTAAGTCAGTGCGAATGAGTTTATCCTCTCCGTAGGTCCGCTTCAGCGCATCGAATGCACTAGTGTAATCTCTTGGTCAAGACAAGCCAATCTGAGCCTTACACATCAACTTCTACGAATAGATTGTTCGGATCTATCTAAGTTGTGAAACACGCACTCGTATACAAGGAACTGCTAACGTGATCTTCTGTGATCTGGTATCACCACGTTTACTACAATGTAACGTTTGCTACGAACGGTTTGTAATAAATATATATAACATTCAATCATATTTAAAGCAACAGTGATAAATAATTTATTTCAGTAAATAAGTGTTTAATACATAGGTTATACAAAGTAAAAGCATACTGTCACGTATAACTCCAACAATCTCCCACTTATACTCAAAGTTTGCTTTTAAGTATACCACAAGATGTCTGATGTATTATCTGGTGACATCTAATGTCACCTACATCAACCAAATAACATTTCTCCCACTTATACTCAAAGCAGATTGGCAACGCTCTTGACACCCATTCCTTCCACATGTCTCTCGAATGTTAACTGAGGCAGACCCTTTGTGAATGGATCGGCTAGGTTGTCTTCCGACGTGATCTTGGCCACCTTTATATCTCCTCTCTTAACGATTTCTCGTATAAGATGATATTTCCTTTTAATGTGTTTGCTGGCCTTGTGGGCTCTCGGTTCCCTTGAATTTGCAACTGCTCCGGCATTATCACAAAAGATCATGATTGTGCTGGGTAAATTCGGAACAACGTCCAAGTCCACTAGGAAGTTCTTGATCCACACCACTTCTTTCGCTGCTTCACAAGCAGCTACATATTCAGCTTCCATGGTAGAATCGGCGATGCATTTATGCTTAACGCTTCTCCATGTTACAGCTCCTCCCCCCAGACAAAACACACTACCCGAGGTAGATTTTCTAGAATCTAGGTCCGATTGGAAATCCGAGTCCGTGTATCCCACTGGAAATAAACGGTCTGACTGATAAACCAACATTCTATCTTGAGTTCTTTTCAGATACTTCAGAATGTTCCAGGATTACTTTGATATCTCGCTACCATGCCTATGGCGTAGCAGATATCCAATCTCGTACACAACATTGCATACATGAGATTTTCTACTGCCGACGCATAAGGAAAGCCTCTTATGTCATCTATCTCCCTTTGTGTCTTAGGGCACATGTCTTTCGATAGATGGATTCCGTGCCTGAAAGGTACAAAACCCTTCTTGGAATCTTGCATATTGAAACGCTTCAAAATGGTATCTATGTATGAAGCTTGCGAGAAGCCGATCATTCTTTTCTTTCGATCTCGAGTGATCTTGATCCCTAGAATATGACCGGCTTTCCCTAAGTCCTTCATATCAAACTGTTTTGACAGTCATACCCTTATGTCTGACAAAACCTTTATATCTTTTTCGATGAGAAGAATATCATCTACGTATAGTACTAGGAATACCAAGGCAGTTCCGTCACACTTTCTATAAACACAACTCTCGAAATCATTTTGATCAAATCAAAACATTGGTTCCAAGCCCGAGATGCTTGCTTAAATCCATAAATGGACTTCCTCGGCTTGCACACAAGGTGTTCTTGGCCTTTTTCGATGAAACCTTCGGGCTGTTGCATATAGATTTCCTCGTCAAGACTCCCGTTAAGGAAAGCTGTCTTGACATCCATTTGCCAGATCTCAAAATCTAGATGCGCAGCTATTGCCAAGAGAATACGGATGGACTTAAGCATGGCTACAGGCGCAAAGGTTTCTTCATAATCGATACCCTCTTTCTGAGTGTATCCCTTTGCCACAAGTCTGGCCTTATAGGTTTCCACCTTCCTGTCCGGTCCTCTTTTCCTCTTGTAGACCCACTTGCATCCAATGGGTTTTACCTCACTGGGTGGTTCTACTAGCTCCCACACCTGATTATGATCCATTGAGCCCATCTTGTCTTCCATCGCGGTTTGCCAGGATTCTGAATCCTTATCTTGGACCACCTCCTTGTAGGACCAGCGGTCCGATTCACTATCCCCGGGAACCAAATCCAAAGATTCTCCTATCCCCATGAATCTCTCAGGTTGTCGAACAACCCTCCCACTACAACGAGGTTCTGATTGTGTTGGTGTGACGCTTGGTATATCTACCTGTACAGTTGGTATAGGAGTTTGCCCTCTTATTTCGTTTAAGGTAATCTCACTTTTGGTGTTTCGATTGTTCATAAAGTCTTTTCCCAAAAATCTAAAGTGCATACTTATTACCACCTTTTGATCTTCGGGACCATAGATCATACACCCTTTCATTCCCATGGGATATCCAATAAACAGCCTTAGTTCTGATCGTGCATCCAACTTACCGGCTTCCTTTTCTAGCATGTATGTCAGACACCCCCGAATCCTGAGGTGTCTCAGACTGGGCTTGCGCCCGGTCCACAACTCTTTAGGGGTTTTGGGAACCGATTTGGATGGCACCAGATTCAGAACGCAAGTTGTTGTTTCCAAGGCATGACCCCAAAATGACTTGGGTAGATCTGAATAACTCATCATGGATCTGACCATTTCTAAGATTTTCTTCGATTCGCAACCCCATTTTGTTGAGGGTTCATGATCAATCGGGAAACAATGCCCTCGTCTGACAGGTTGTTGGGAGATGAATTTAATAAAGATATGATTTTGATTAGATCCCAAAACCCCTGAGTATGACATGTTCAGGATAATCTTGATAGTTGAGTCATGATTCAGGTTTTAGAGTATTCAGGATGTTATCTGCAAAATGTATAGTCATCAGATATAGATCGAGTTAGGAAAACGAAGATTACGAAGAACTCGATAAGTTTCGAAGAAAAAATATGTATTGAAGTTTAGAATTTCTTGAACCGAAAGCGAAGACGAGAAATGAATATCAAGACTTCGATGTGTTGTTGGGAAATAAATTTAATAAAGAAGGATTTTGATTAGATCCCAAAACCCCCGAGTATGACATGTTCGGGATTAATCTTCGGTTTTAGAGTGTTAGGGATGTTAGAAACCGTGTATAGTGGCCACATATAAAAAGTTAGTTTACGAAGACTCGGTTTTGAAATCGAAGAAGACTCAAATTATTTTGATCAAACTCGGAGAGGGAACCGAAGGTTCCTGAAGCGAGAATATCAAATGGTAATCCATTATACGAGATATTGTTGAATATAGCCAGATTGGAATCCGGTGGCGTGGACCATTCGACTGAAAAAATATCTTACAAGAATAGTATGGATTTGAATGTGATTCTCTCCAGCCCGGTAACATTCAAAAATAAATACAAGATCTTCCATCAAATTAAGTGTGGAGATTTTGCACAAAATGCTTCTGAGCGAAGAGCATTATAATAAAGCATTCCCACCCTAGAACACAAGTCAGTAGATATACAAATATATTCAAAGAGTGTTCTAGAACCCAACCTAAGCTACCCACGATATATCTTAAGCTTAGAGAGATTTTCCCAACCTTAAAGTCTGAAAAAAAAAAAAAAACCATTTTTTGTCTTGAAGAAAAAACATTAAATTCGATGTATATAAAAAAAAAGGGGGTGAGAGTGTTTCCAATTTTTTTTAAGCTCATGTGTTGTGTTTTGTTTATAACCAGATGCATATGACAAGTAAACATAAAGCAGTAAACAACACAACAATATATAGTGGTTCGGAGACTCAAGCTCCTACATCCACTCTCCCCTGCTTTCTAGGAAATTCCTTCAAACACATCCTCGAGCTTTCGACTACCTCCAGAGGTTTACTTACTCAACTCGGCCTGAGCTTTATGACTACTCGGCGAGTTTACTTACTCAACCCGACCACGGCTTTCGACTACCTCGTAGTTTACTTACTCAACATCGAGCTTTTCGACTACTCGCGTAGTTTACTTACTCAACCCGACCCACGAGCTGAACCTACCTTGGTTTACTTACTCAACCGGACTTATCACCCTCTCGGGCTCGCCTCTTAGATGTTTAACGAGTTCACACTCCCGGGATTTATCACCCTCACGGGATTGCCCTAACAACTACCTCAAACCACTACTTATCTCTTACGAGAACGGGGTTTTGGGTTTGGTGTTGTCTCCAACTATGGTGAGATTTTCCTCACAATGGTTTAGCCTCAATGCTAAGGTTGGGGAAAATCTCTCTAAGCTTAAGATACATCGTGGGTAGCTTAGGTTGGGTTCTAGAACACTCTTTGAATATATTTGTATATCTACGGACTTGTGTTCTAGGGTGGGAATACTTTTTGACTATAACGCTCTTGGCCTCAGAAGCATTTTGTGCATAATCTCCACACTTAATTTGATGGAAGATCTTGTATTTATAGTGTGGATTTGAATGTTACCATGGGAGAATCACATTCAAATCCATACTATTCTTGTAAAGTACATTGACTTTTTTCAGCTGGTTGTCTTCCTCTCATTGGTCCACGCCAATTTGGATTCCAACGGCTATATTCTCACCTTGAGTGCCTCGAACATCTGGGATATCTTGAGCATTCAAAGATATTACCGAATCTTCGTGTATTGAGATTCTCTCGAGTCTCGGGGTTTCTCCGAGCCTTGTGTTTCTATCTTGTTTCTCTCGAGCCTTCAGTTTCTCTCGAGCCTTGATTTCTCGAGCCTTGATTTCTCCGAGCCTTTGATTCTGGTTTATATCGAAGTCAAGATTTCAAACCGAAGTCTTTAAACTAACATGTTCTATATCCGCCGACTATATACGGTGCAAAGATAACATCCCGAACATCCTCGACTCATCTATCAAGATTAATCCTGAACATGTCATACTGGGGGTTTTGGGATCTAATCAAAATCCTCTTTATTAAATTTATTTCCTAACAATTTCCCCCTTTTTGATGATGCCAAAACCATCTTGTTACAACACACTTTAACCTATACTCAGGTTTCAGTTTTTCTATTACAAGAATGGTAAATCTCTTAACAATCAATTCAGCAATGAATCACCCAACAATTTCATCACTAAATAACAATAATCAGGCATATCAAATATAAAGACATGTAAAAAGATAATGAGGTATTATCTTTGAGCATAAAGATAAAGTTTTCATTGATGTATGATAGACTATTATAGTTTACAATGAACTTTTCAAAAGATAAAGACAAAAACATAAAGAATTACAAGTCTTCAGTCGTGGTCTTCAGTCTTCTTTGATCTTCAGCTCGGCTCCTCATTCCTCTTCTTCTATGGACCTTATTCGATCAGCATATCATATTCATCTTGACCGAGTTCGATTTCTTTCGACTTGACATCATCGAAAGTCTCTTGACCTATCCGAGTCTCGATTCACTTTATTTATCGAGCCTCGGTTCACTTTTTACTCAAGCTATTTGATTTCTTCGGTTAACGGGGTGATTAGATCAACACATCTTTAGATCAATACATCAGAATAGCATCAGGTCATCATATCACTTTATTTACTGAGCCTCAGTTCACTTTTACTCAGGCTATTTGATTTCTTCTTTGTCTGATCTGATCAGTTCGGCTGATTAGATCAACACATAATAGCATCAGTCATCATATCGAGTTAGCATATCAGTTTTATCATATCGATCTTGATCACGCTCGATCTTGATCGATCTCTTACCTTTCATCTTCCGACGGTAACCTTTCACGATTTGGTTGGCTTTTTACTTTTTCTTCACTTGGATTGCGCTCATCGCTTGAACTCAACTAACTCATTTGATCTCGATCGGTCTCAGACCTCGTCGATCTCGATCATCTACTTTTGATTCTGTGAGTTCCCCCTCAATTTGTTCTTTCGTTCCCCCTCAACTTGTTATCTGTAAATTTTCTTGAATAACACAAGTTGATGATGTTTTGGCATAGAACTAAAATATCCCAACAATTTCTCAATTGATAAAGATGCCAAAACATCGAGAATATATGCATTTTTAAAAAGCGGGTTTTTCTTTAAAAGATGCGCTTTCAGTGGTCACTCCGAAATTAGTGAACCTTTTGAACTCCGCTCGATACCACTTGTTGGTCCCGGTGGAAAAACCCATTTTGCGCGTGCGGAAGCAAAACATTTCGTTGCGGTGTGAAGGAATGGTGATTCTAGATTTTTCTCTTTTTTGAGCTCATGTGTTGTGTCTTGCTTATAATCGGTCGTCACGACAAGATAAGAACGTAAAAGCAAGAAAACAACACAACAATGTATAGTGGTTTGGAGACTCAAGCTCCTACATCCACTCTCTCCTGTTTCTAGGAAATTCCTTCAAACACATCCCGAGCTTTTCGACTACCTCTGTAGTTTTTTTACTCAACTCGGCCCCGACTTTTGACTACTCGCGTAGTTTACTTTCAACCCGAATCGAGACTACCTCTTAGTTTACTTACTCAACTCAAAGTTTACTCGCGTAGTTTACTTTACTCAACCCGACCTCGAGCTTTCGACTACCTCTGAGTTTACTTACTCAAATGGACTTATCACCCTCTGGGCTCGCCTCTTAGATGTTTTAAGCTCATGCGTTGTGTTTTTTGCTTATAGCCGGATGCATATGACAAGTATAAACAACACATTTTGAAATATATAGTGGTGGTCCTACATCCACTCTCCCTCTCTAGGAAATTCCTTTCAACGGACTTATCAACGGATTGCCTATAGATATTTATCGAGCTCACATAATCGGACTTATAACCCCTCTCGGGTTCGCCTGGGACTTATCACCCTCCACGGGATTGCTTTCTGAGATGTTTAATGAGTTCACACTCCAACGGGACTTATCACCCTCCACGGGATTGCCTAACAACTTACTTCACCATGGGGTTTGGATTTGGTGTTGTCTCCAACTATGGTGAGATTTTCCCTTACAATGATTTAGCCTCAATTTAAGGTTGGAAAAATCTCTCTAAGCTTAAGATACATCGTGGGTTGCTTAGGTTGGGTTCTAGAACACTCTTTGAATATATTTGTATATCTATAGACTTGTAAGGGTGGGGAAAGCTTAACTCTCTTTGGCTCTCAGAAGATCGTTGTTATCTTCTCATTTCCGCTTTCCAACTTGATAATGAAGGAAGAACTTGTATTTATAGTGTGGATTTGAATGTTACCGTTGGAGAGAATCACATTCAAATCCATACTATTGACTTTTCCAGTTTGGTTGTCTTCCTCTCATTGGTCCACGCCACGGTGATTCAACTATTTATAGAATTCCTCGCCTTGGAACCATTCAGATCTCTCGAGCCTCGGTGTAAAAGAGACATATTGAGTCTTGATTCTTCAGAACCTTCAGGTCGATCGAGCCTTTAGTGACTTCTTTCAGCGGACCTTTCAGTATTGACCGACAGATGCCGACCGAAGTTCGCGTTAAAATCTTCTTGAAGTAGTAAGCGATCATCGAAGGTACATGACTTGAGATGACTTCTCTTGATGACTTCTCTTATGATCCGCATATCATATTTACGGTTTTCGATATCATATTTCTTCTACTTTGATTTGATCAGTTCAATCACATCGATTATAGCATCAAGTCAAGATATCGGTTTATCCAAGAATTAGTTCAAGATTAGCATATTAGGTTAGCATATTAGTTTAACACATCTGGTCTCAATCACGTCGATCTTAGGAGCTCATCTTCATATCTGATCTCGATCCGTCGAATATCTTGCTCTCCTCGATCGCAACCTTCTCTTCCGATCTTTGGTCATCTTCTTTTCGATCACCGCTTAGCCTTTCTTCTCTTGATTTTTGCTTTCGGAACTCATTAATTCATTTTGATCTCGTCGGTCTGAAATGCTTGACCTCGACGATCTCGATCATCTACTTGATTGAAAGTTCCCCTCAATTTGTTCTCTCATTCCCCTCAATTTTCATGTAAATCGGTTTCAATAACACAAAGTTGATAATGTTTTCGCATAATTCATCAAAAACTAAAATATCCCAACAGAAACCGAGTCAAGACTCAAGATGAAATCGAGGAACCAAGACTCAAAGATGAAGACTCAAAGATATCACCAAGATATCTCAGAAGACCAAGATATCACCAAGATATCAAGACCCTAAAGACTCAGAAGAAGGAAGGTTCAAGAAAGAAGATCAAAAAAGAATTAATGAAGACTCAAGAATATAATCAATGTCAAAAGATAAACCCAATGTTCCGAGGCAAGAAAAATATCAATCAAGGATGCAACATCGGAGAAGATCGCGATTCCTTAGAAAAATAGATATTGCCCAAGACATTCAAATGCAGCATAAAAAGGAACTAAGACAAAGTGTTGTTAAGGTTATATCACTGAGATTGTAACCAAAATATTGAGTTGTCTACCTTTAACCGGAGACAAAAGTCAAAAAGAGGAAGACAAAGAAAGACCATATCGACATCGACAAATGACATGTCACCAAAAAAGATGTCGAAGTACTAAGTTCCAGATCAAAAAATGAAGACCGGCTACATGAAAGGTTATTGCCTAAAACGTGTTAGGGAGTCTCAAACCCTAAATATAGCCGTTCTCCACACACCATAAGAGGAACTCTCGAAGCTATCTCTTCCAGCGGATAGTTTTTCAAGAGTAACCTTGGTGTATGCCTATAAATACTTGTGACCTCTACATTGTAAGGTTCACGGGAAATTTGTAAGCAACTCAAGAGCTCAAACTTATTATTGCAAGTTGAAGCACTTTCGAAAACCCAAGAATTTCCCAAGTGCTTTTAAATCAAAAGAGAGCTCATTCCACTAAGCCTAGCTTGATAAGATATATCCAAAGCTTAGTTGAGATATCCTAGCCTTTGCATTGGTCTTTATTGTAAAGGATATCTCATTCTAGTTGAAACCAACCAAGAAAACCCCAAACCCTTTTGTAAGGTAGTTTGAGTGTGATTGTTGGTGAGATTGGAATTGTAAAGAGTTAGTAAACTACATTGAGGTAGTCAGAAAGCTCTAGAGAAGAAGTGAGTAATCTATCTTGGATAGACAGAAAGCTTGTGTGAGTTTTTGAGTTAGTAAACTACGAGGTAGTCGAAAAGCTCAAAATTAGAAAGGTTAGTAAACTACTGAGGTAGTCGTAAAGCCTTAGGAAGTGATTAGTGAATTTCTCTCGAAGAGATCGGGGAGAGTGGGACGTAGGAGCTTGAGTCTACGAACCACTATAGTTTCTTTGTGTTCTTTACTTTCTGTTTTGCTTGATTTATCTATCAGACATTGTGTTTTGAAAGCATATTTTCACCGATATTTCAGTTGGAATCAATCCAATTTGAAAAAGGTGCATATAATTGAATCACGCCTAATCAATATTCCATTAAAGGAAGGTTTTGACAAAAGCTTAAAACGCAGTATAAACTAAGGGCCAACCAAAGACATCCGAGTAGAAAAATAGATAGTTACCAAACCGAACTTACTCTTCCGAGGGTGGGTTAAAGTTAGTTATCCGATCCAAGCAACTCAGGATCTCTCAAAACTTCGGGACTCGGTTGGGATTATCCGAGGTGGAAGATTTCGGGATCAACATCTCGAGAGACTTTGACTCGAGCGATTTGTGCTTCTCGGGACTAAATCATCGAGGATAAACGACCCAAGTTGACCTCGATAAAAAAGAAAAAGTTTTAAAATCACTGAACACGTGTATTCCCCCCATACACGTGTAAGACTCGTTTGCACCGGGACCAACAAGTGGTATCAGAGCAGTGGTTCAACTTGACCACCTGCTTTGTTGACCAAAGTTTTATTTGCTAAAATACTTGTGGTCTATCTGAACTGATCTTATTTGCTGAACTCTTAAAAGACTCAGAAAAAATGTCTTCTAAGAAACTTTCCATGTTCTCAGTAGAGAACTATGATTTATGGAGACTGGGAATGCAGTCTCATCTGTATTCTAAACATGAACGTATGTGGAGGTGGTCTCTGAAGGGCCATTCCAATTTACTATGGTGAATCCCATAGGAACTGAAACTGAGAGAAACGATCCCAGAACAGAATTTCCTAAGTTTGATGACCAACTGACTCCTGAGGAGCGGAAGTTAGTCAATCTAGACTATATTGCTAAAGACACACTATACAGTACAATTGATGATGGTGTGATGGGAATGATCTCTCACTGCAATACTGCAAAAGAAATTTGGGATACACTAGCTGTAATGTGCCAAGGCACAGATCATATCAAAGAAAATAAACTTTCAGTTGCAATTGGAAAGTTTGATAGTTTTGAAATGGATGAAGGTGAATCTATAGACAAATTGGAAGTCGGATTCACTAGCATTATGAATGATCTAAATGCACTTGGAAAGAAATATCCACAGAGAGAAGTTGCATTGAAAATTCTTAGAGGTCTTTCTAAGAAATGGGATATACATGCCGTGGTGATTGAAAACACCAAAAACATTAATTCAATGCCATATCAACAAGTCTTCTCTGAGCTGAAGGCTTATGAGTTCGTAATTGATAAAAAATCTAAAAAGGCTGACAACAAAGATGATTCATCATCTGGTAAAAATGTGGCCTTCAAAGCCAAAGATAAAACCTGTAAAACTAGAGAGTCTGAGAACTCCCTTGCTAAGAATCAGGATGAGCTTGAGGATAAGCTAGCACTGATGGCAAGGAGGTTTGAAAGACTTAATAGTCGATATGGAAAATACAAAAACTATTACAGGAATCACAGGTACCAGAAGAAACCTGAGGACAAACCAACTGAGAAGAGAAAGGACCTGAAAGCTGAAGGGTCTTCATCCAGAAAGAAGGACTCCAAGTCCAAAGAAGAAAGTGATCAGGATGATGATGCCAACAGATGCTACAATTGCCAAAAGAAAGGTCACTTCCAGTATGATTGTCCAGATCTGAGTGCTAAGGATAGAAGAGAAAGACAAGCTAAAAGAAACAAGAAGTTCTCTAGCAAAAAGGCCATGGTTGCAGAAGAAGAACATTCTGAGGAGGGATCTAGCTCTTCAGATGAAATCTTCTCAGACAGTGAAAGTGATGACATCTGTCTGATGGCTATTGAGGAGGTAAACTCTTCTTTCTCTGTTGTTGCTCCTACACTAGCACAAGAGTTGTCAAGTTCAACTGTAAACAATCAATTTGACCTGATGGATTCTTTTGAGAGTCTGATGAAGGACTATGCTGTTTTACAAGAACTGCTAAATAAAACTCAAGAGCAGAATAAGGAACTGAAGGCTGAAAATCTTAAGTGGAAAGACTCTAGCAAAACTGAAATCACTTCTCAATTAATGGGAGCTACTGATGAACTGAATGTTCTGAAAGTACAACTCTCAGAGAAAGAGAAATTGATAGTGACCCTAACTAAAAAGCTAGAGAAATCCACTGAAGAGATTCAGCTGATCAGAACTAAGTTCAATGTCCTCTCTAAGAAGCATGAAACTCTACAGAAATGTGAGGATAGTGCGCAGAAGAAGCTAACTCTATTGAATACTGCATCTAAAGTAATAGATGAAATTCAGAGTTACAAGAGATCTGCCACTATAAAATCTGGATTGGGATACATTCCAGAGGGAACCTCACAAGGTCATCTGAATGCTGCATCAAGTAGCAAGAAGACAATCTTTGTAAAACCAGTGGCACCTACACTTCAAACTGAAGAAATGCCCAAGGTTGTAGACAAGGGAAAAGGACCTATGGTTCCAGTAAAACTGAATGATCAGGTAAGAAAGCCCAAACCTCAGGTGAAGGCTAGAAAACCTGAGCACTCAGTTGGAAAATTTCAGGCAAGTACTTCAAAGCCTCAGGCTAAGAATGCAAACTCGAAGGATCTGACTTTGAACCATCAGAGGAATCTTCAGAAGAGAAACACTCAGCAGAGACATTCTCAACTGAAGAGACCAAGTCCTCAGTATACTGAAAGACCCAAATTTCAGTACAGGCAACCTGAACCCCACTTGCCTAAGGGTAAAGGTTACCTAAACCCAAGTCAACAAAGATTCAGACCGGCTGCACAGAAGCCAAAGCAACTGAACAAAAGGCATGTACCAAAGAAAAACTCTAAGGCTCATGTTCATGCTAAGGCAAGCACTCATACACAGGAAACTGCTAAGGCACCCAGAGTAGTAAATGTGTATGTAGATGTTTATGGAAGACAGATCAACCACTCTAAAGTGATTAGAGTTGTCGGTGATTTGGATTCCGAAAGGTACAGCTAACCTTGTAGGACCCTACACAAATTGGGTACCTAAGAATTGATCTGTTTTTCAGGAGGAAAACAAGGGCACTGAGCTGATTGAAGATCACATAGCACTGATGAGTAGAGATGAAAAAGCCCCTGCTGTATGGTATCTTGACAGTGGATGCTCAAGACATATGACAGGATTCAAGAAGATACTCATGTTGGGATTATACTGGAAAGTATGCTTTTACTTTGTATAATCGAAACTGAATTTCCAGACTTATTTACTGAAATAAATTGTTTATCACTGATGCTTTAAATATGATTGAATGTTATATATATTTACTGCATAACTGTTCAATAATTCATACGTGTTACACTGTAGTTAATTTAGTGATACCAGATCACATAAGATTAAATTAACAGTCCCTTGTAACTAAAAGTAGGCCATTCACGACCTAGATGGAAATGAACAACCATCGCGAAAGGTTGAGGTGTAAGGCTCAGATTGGTTTGTCTTGACCAAGAGATTACACTAGTGCATGATCGATTTGAATAGGACCTACTGGGAGGATAAATTCTTGTAGCGAACAAGGAAGAATTAGACCTCGATTGGTTCGTTGTTTCTTAACCTTCGTCCCTTAAATAGGATCACCCGAGATTGGTAACTATTGCTTTGACTTATCATGGGTAGCTTAATCGAGAGAGATTCAATACTTTTTATCTTGGGCAATATTATTGGTCACATGTGATTGCTAAGATTTAATACGAAGAATCGTGTGCAAGTACGCTTGCTTGATTTGCCCCCTTGGGAGGTTCATAAGATTTATCATACCAAATCTTGCAAGTGGAATTTGTTTTCGGTATGGATAATAATGTTGAACCGTTCCTCGACCAAGGACAAAAGATATTAATTAACGGAAAGCTATTTCAGTGGCTTGAATTAATTAATGGGCTAGATAATCTTAAACACGGGAAATAATGACCGGGAGCCATATTGACTGTAATATGGGTTAAGATGGATGGTGCAATATTAATTATGTAGTGGGATTAATTAATATTTATGGGCATGAATTATATTGTGGCTCAATATTAGATATTCAAGATCCATTAGAAGGTTCAATCTTAATTCTCCTAAAGGCCCCCTGAGTAGCCCAACATATAGTTCAATAACTGAAAAGGTGATTAAAATAAAATAAATATTGTTGCTTATATTTCCTCTAAAATTTTCGAAAATTATGGATAAAAGAGGGAGAAAGATTTTCTTTGAATTTTGTTATGGAATGAAGATATGTATTCTTGGAATACAAGATTATCTCATTAAATTCAAGAAATCTCCCACTTGGTTATCTATATAGTAAATTTCGAATTTTTTGAAAATATAGTGGACAAGAAAGATTTTCTTGATTTTCTTTTAAAGATATTATGGAAGATATGTATTTCTTGAAATACAAGAATATCTCATAAATTCAAGAAGATCCAAATCTTGGAATCTTGCTTAATATTTTCGAAATTTGTCCATAATTGAGGAGGTGGAATTTTGTGGAATATTTTAATTATGGGAAAAAGAATATATGGGATATATTCAAGATTTCTTGGTGACCAAGAAAAGTCTTTTCCCACATTGAAAAAACACTAAAATTTTGACCACCCTCCCTCCTATAAATAGTGGATGATTAGTTCATTCCCAAGTACAATTCCATGTGCTGGAAATATTAGCAAATCCACATAAGTGGTGCAACAAAGTTTATTTTTTCCTTTTGTTAATTGTTCATGAGTATCCTTCCCACCGGATTGTCGAGCAAGGGCTAAGGGAATACTTGGGAAGTCCTTTTGGTTAGTCCGTCCGACCAAAGCCACTGCCATCCCGAGAGGTACGTTCACGTAAACCCGTAGATTCCGCATGCGTAGGTTTTACGTGGCTTTTCATATGCATGATATGTTGATGCAATTATTATTTGAATTAATATAGGATTAATTCATGCTAGTAATAATTAATGAATTAAATTTGTATTTAAATATTCACCCCGAATAGATATGTGCGAATCATTCCCCAACATCGCAGTATCCAGCCATTTTATTTTGACTCAATTTTTTAAATTGTAATTTAATTCGTGGACATTAAATTTGAAATTAGATAGTAGAACTGTAAGATCTTTTTTTTGCGGTATCCAATTGTCATGGATTTTAATGTTTTATTTTGCATGCATATAAACCGTGGTTTTTAATTCGATTAGTTCGGATTTGTTTTGCCTCGTGAGAAAATCTAGGAGTAGACTAGGATTTGTTTGATTTGATCAATAATAATGTGATTTGCCCAGATCTAAGTTTATTTATTTTTGTAAATAAATTGTAACCTGATCGGGAACTAAGAGACTAAGAATTAAAGGACGAATCCGTAATAAGGCGAGGGCGGGCGCAAGGCTGGCTACCGGGCACGACGGGCGCAGGGAGAGGCCGGGTGGCCTGGAGCTGCCGGGCGAGGGACGAGGGTCACAAGACTGGCTGTGTGCTCTCCAAAGCCGAAGCGCGACGGGCGGATGCTGGCGCCGGAGATGCCGGCGAGGACAAAGGCGAAAGTGAGCATGATGCGCTGACGCTGCCGCGCAAAGATTCACGACGCCTACCGGCTGACCGCCGAGGATTGCTGAGGCATCGGGCGGGTACGGATTCCGCCGGGCGGCGCTGAGGCCGCTTAGGGCCCCAGTCAGTGGCCGGGCCGGACGCGCGCGCCAGATCCTGGCCGCCGCGAAGCATTACGGGCGGTTCGAGACGGCATTTTTTCGAGATGAACGAGTGGGAGAAATTCGAGACGTGTTTCTTCAAGATCAAGTCAAGAAAAATCAAACCATGACAATTGGATAATTTGTGCCCAATATGTTTGTTTTTCTATTTTGCTTGATTTATTTGTGCTATCTTATGCTTTATTTAATTTGTTTAAATGTGTTTGCATGAGGGTTGCCAAATTGAAAAATCTCAACTGCAAAATTACTAAGTATGTTTAAATAATTAATTGACAATTTTATTTGGATAATAAAATTGAATTAATTTTGACCTCCATGATTTATTTATTTGTGAATTCTTTTGGAGAAATTCCCCCCACGGGACGGTCAAAAGATAGGTTTCACATGAATGAATTCCAAACGGATGATTGTGGGTTATTACTAGTGGTGACGATGACCCTCCCCACGAGGCTCGATCAAAGCGAAATAGTAATCCTGTATTTAATCATGGTTATTACTTAGGTATAAAATTGATATGCATATACTTCCTCAAGTCCCCTGTCAATTTTATATTGGTCAAGTGGGAGCCAACTATTAATCTGGATATTAAAGGTTTGTAACTGTTCTTGTTTGTAACCTGCTTGAATGTGTTTAAATAATGACCCACCCCACGTGGCTTATTTAAACTGTTTTGAGATGTTGGCTGATGCATGTTCATATTTTTTTGAGATTTTAATATGATACATGTGATCAAACCTTGTGATAATTTTGTGCTTATGCATATTATTGTTTATTTCAGTTCATCATGTCGCAACCATTTAATCCACTGTTCAATATACTGAAAGACAATTTGCTCACTGGAGAAAATTTTGTTGATTGGAATCGAAAACTCACTATTGTCCTCACTTAACAAAGCCATAACTGGGTTCTGACCACACCTAAACCGGATAAACCATCAGATGAGTCCACTAAAACGGTTAAGAAAGAGTATATCTTGTTGGGAGCGGTCTAACAAAATGGCTAAGTGTACCATCTTGGATTCTATGTCGGATGTGTTGCAACACCAACACGTAACGTTGAGACCATCATGGAAATCATGACTAGTCTTAAAGCGATGTTTCAACATCGTAACCAGGTGTGGCTCGTCGAGATCACCATGAGGGACTTGCTCTCTATGAAAATGGTGGAGGAACGCCTCGTGAAGGGAGCACGTTCTCTAGATGATGGCTCACCTTAATAAACTTGAGGTACTTGGCGCTGAATACGATATCGAGACCCAAATTGATTTCGTGCTCCATTCTTTGCCGAAAAGCTATGAACAATTCAGGTTGAACTACCAGATGAATAATCAGAAGTTCTCGATGCCTGATCTGTTGCAAGATTTAGTCTCGGCAGAGGCGATATTGGGGCAGAAAAGCCAAGCCTTGGTGGCAAACGGACCTTCTTCTTCTTCTAGACCAAGGGGTGGTAAGAACAAGAAAAGGAACAAAGGCCACAAGCAAGTGAACTCAAGTGTTGCCAATGGCAAAGATAAGGTGAAGAAGGGTGGTGGAGTGAACAAGCCAGCTAAAGGGAGGTGCTTCAACTGCGGTGAGAAAGGATATTGGAGGTCAGCCTGTTCCAGACCTAAGAGGGATGGAAAGAAAGGTAATTCTCACGCACTAGTTGTTGAAACTTGTTTAGCGGCGTATGCCTCCCATTTTGTGGGTGGTGGATACGGGATCCACTAATCATGTTTGTTTCACATTATAGGGGTTCAAGCGGACCCGGCAACTTAGTGGGAGTGAGGTCCTCATCACCGGGCGGGCGATCTTCGAGAGTGGCGGTGAAGCGATGGGAAGTGCACACTGTCTTTTGAAGACAAAGTGCTTTTAATTTTGAGACATTCTTTAAGTTCCGGATTTTTAGAAAGAATTCATTTTCAGTTTCTAAAATTTTATGATGGATATTTTGGTTACTTTTTTAATAAAAGTTGTTACCATTTTTTTTTTATAAATTTATATGTCATGGAATGTTGTTGAATGATCTCTATACAAATTGATTGTGCACACCACTCACGAAATGTATCCTATAACACATCAACTGTTTCCGAGAAAAGAAAACGTTCATCAGACGTGAACGAGACACTTCTTTGACATCTAAGATTAGGGTCATATAAATCCAAAGAGGATCCAAAGGTTGGTGAGAGACGGTTCACTAGGGTTTTCTCCAAGTTGAACCGATTCCAACCTGCGAATCATGTTTGGAGAGTAATATGACCGAGAGGGCATTTGGAGCCAAGGGGAATAGGGCCAAAGAAGTGTTAGAGATCGTTTACACAAATGTGCGTAGTTCAATGTCAACCAAAGCAAGAGGAGGTTATGAGTAATTCTATTGATGATTACTCAAGGTACATTTTCCTTATGAAGCATGAATCTGAGACCTTTGAGAAATTCTAAGAATTTAAGGCTCAAGCAGAGAATCATGTGGAAAAACGTATCAAGTCTCTACGATCTGATCGTGGAGGCGAATACCTCAGCGATGAGTTTTTGAACTACTTATCTGATGAAGGGATTGTATCGACTCACCGCACCTTTTGAAACCCCTCAACAAAACGGGGATTGCAGAGCGAAGCAACATAATTCTTTTGGAAATGGTTAAATCAATGATGAGTTATACGGATCTTCCCGAGTCGTTCTGGGGTCATGCCTTGGAAAACAACGACTTATATTCTGAACTTGGTGCTATCCAAATCAGTTCCCAAAACACCCAAAGAATTGTGGACCTGGTGCAAGCCTAGTATGAGACACATGAGAACTTTGGGGTGTCTGGCCTACGAGTTGGACAAGGAAACCGGTAAATTGGATCCTCGATCAGAATTAAGGCTGTTTTGTAGGATACCCCGAGGGAACAAAAGGGTGTATGTTCTATAGTTCCGAAGATCAAAAGGTGGACATCCGCACCCACTTTAGATTTTGGAAGAAAACTATATGAACCAAAGAAAACCCAGAAGTGAGATTACCTTAAATGAGCTTAGAGAGCAAACCTCAGTGCCAACTGTACTAGATGATATACCAAACGATACGTTTTCACAACCAGAGCCTAGTCATAGTGGGAGGGTTGTTAGACAGCCCGAGAGATTCATGGGAATAGGAGAGTCCTCGGACTTGATTCCAGGAATCAGACCCATGGACATATGACGAGGCACTCTAAGATAAGGATGCAGATTCTTGGCAAACAACAATGAAAACCAAAATGGGTTCTATGTTTCATAATAGAGTGTGGGAGCTAGTCGAACCACTTAATGGGGTCAGACCCATTAGATGCAAGTGGGTATATAAGAGGAAAAGAGGACTGGACGTGAAGGTTGAAACCTTTAAAGCAAGACTAATGGCGAAAGGTTATACTCAGAAAGAAAGGGATCGATTATGAGGAAACTTTTTCGCCCATAGCCATGTTTAAGTCCATCCGTATTCTCTTATCGATTGCTGCGCATTTCGACTTTGAAGTCTGGCAAATAGATGTCAAGACAACTTTCCTTAACGGAAGTCTTGATAAAGAGATCTATATGCAACAACCCCATGTTTTCATTGAAACATGCCAAAAACACCTAGTTTGTAAAGCTCAAGAGGTCCATTTACGGACTCAAACAGGCATCCAGAGCTTGGAACCAAAGTTTTGATCATGTTATAAAGTCTTATGGGTTTTGATCAAAACGAGTTTGAAAGTTGTGTGTATAAAAACGTGTCGAAACTGCATTGGTATTCTTAGTACTATACATAGATGACATTGTGATCATCGGGAACGATGTGAAGGTGTGGTCAGACGTAAGGGCATATCTTTCAAAACAGTTTGATATGAAAGATTTAGGGAAAACCGGACACATCTTTGGGATCAAGATCACTCGAGATCGCAAGAAAAGGATGATCGGGTTATTGCAAGTTTCATACATACTGTCTTGAAATGCTTCAGCATGCATGATTCCAAGAAAGGATTCGTACCTTTCAGACTTGGAATCCATCTATCCAAGAAAATGTTCCCTAAGACGAAAAGGAGATAGATAACATGAAAGGTATTCCTTGTGCTTCGGCTGTCGGAAACCTTATGTATGCATTGCTGTGTACGAGACCGGATATCTGCTTTGCCGTAGGCATGGTAGCAAGATATCAAAGTAACCCAGGGAAAGCGCATTGGATGACGATTAAAAACATTCGAAGTGTCCGAAAAGAACTTCGGGATAGAATGTTGATTTATCGATCGATACTCCAATCCCACATCGGCCACACGGACGGACTCGGATTTCCAATCGATATAGATTCGTAAATTATATCCGCCTCGGTTAGTGTGTTTCTATTTGGGAAGTGTAACCATCCAATGGACGAGTGTGAAGCAGAAATGCATCACTGACTCAACCATGGAAGTCGGGTAAGTAGTTGCTTGTGAAGCGGTGAAAGAACCGATTGGGCTCTAGATCTTCTTAGTGGACTTGGATGGTGTTCGAATTTGTCTAGTAATATATGCTTTAGGGGCGATTGCAAATTCAAGAGAACCAAGAGTCCACGAGTCAAAAACAAACACATTAAAGGAAAAACATCTTTATACGAGAAATCGTTAAGAGAGGAGATATAGATGTGGCAAAGATAGCGTCGAGGGCGACCTAGCGAGATCCATTCACAAAGTGTCTCGCCTCTGAATACATTCGAGAGACATGTGAGTGGAATGGGTGTCAAGACCGTTGCCAATCTGCTTTGAGTATAAGTAGGAGAAATTATTAGGTTCGTGTAGGTGACATTAGATGTCACGGACTACTCGAGACGTGTTGTAGTATACTTAAAAGCAAACTTTGAGTATAAGTGGGAGATTGTTGGGATTATACTGAAAAATATGCTTTTACTTTGTATAATCGAAAACCGAATTTCGGACTTATTTCTTTGAAATAAATTGTTTATCACCGACGCTTTAAATATGATTGAATGTTATATATATTTACTACATAATTGTTCAATAATTAAATGACGTGTTACATCAGTAGTTAATTTAGTGATACCGGATCACGAAGATTAAATTAACAAAGGTCCTTGTAACTAAAAAGTACGTCATTCACGACCAAGATGGAAATGAACAACCATCGCGAAAGGTTGAGTTGTAAGGCTCGATTGGTTTGTCTTGACCAAGAGATTACACTAGTGCATGACCGATGAAATTTGAATAGGACCTCTGAGGAGGATAAATTCTTTGAATTGAACAAGAAAGAATTAGACCTCGGTGGTTCGTTGTTTCTTAACCTTCGTCCCCTTAAATAAGATCACGGGATTGGTAACTATTACTTTGACTTATCATGGGTAGCTTAATCGAGAGAGATTCAATACTTTTTATCTTGGGCAATATTATTGGTCACATGTGATTGCTAAGATTTAATACGAAGAATCGTGTGCAACGCTTGCTTGATTTGCCCCCTTGGGAGGTTCATAAGCTTTATCATACCAAATCTTGCAAGTGGAATTTGTTTCCGGTATGGATAATAATGTTGAACCGTTCCTCGACCAAGGACAAAAGATATTAATTAACGGAAAGCTATTTCAGTGGCTTGAATTAATTAATGGGCTAGATAATCTTAAACACGGGAAATAATGACCGGGAGCCATATATCGATAATATGGGTTAAGATGGATGGTGCAATATTAATTATGTAGTGGGATTAATTAATATTTATGGGCTTGAATTATATTGTGGCTCAATATTAGATATTCAAGATCCATTAGAAGGTCCAATCTTAATTCTCCTAAAGGCCCCCTGAGTAGCCCAACATATAGTCCAATAACTGAAAAAGGTGATTAAAATAAAATAAATATTGTTGCTTATATTTCCTCTAAAATTTTCGAAAATTATGGATAAAAGAGGGAGAAAGATTTTCTTTGAATTTTGTTATGGAATGAAGATATGTATTCTTGGAATACAAGATTATCTCATTAAATTCAAGAAATCTCCCACTTTGTTATCTATATAGTAAATTTTGAATTTTTTGAAAATATAGTGGGCAAGAAAGATTTTCTTGATTTTCTTTAAAAGATATTATGGAAGATATGTATTTCTTGAAATACAAGAATATCTCATAAATTCAAGAAGATCCAAATCTTGGAATCTTGCTTAATATTTTTGAAATTTATCCATAATTGAGGAGGTGGAATTTTGTGGAATATTTTAATTATGGGAAAAAGAATATATGGGATATATTCAAGATTTCTTGGTGACCAAAAAAAGTCTTTTCCCACATTGAAAAAACACTAAAATTTCAACCACCCTCCCTCCTATAAATAGGGGATGATTAGTTCATTCCCAAGTACAATTCCATGTGCTGGAAATATTAGCAAATCCACATAAGTGGTGCAACAAAGTTTATTTTTTCCTTTTGTTAATTGTTTGTGAAAGTATCCTTCCACCGGATTCTCGAGCAAGGGCTAAGGGAATACTTGGGAAGTCCTTTTGGTTAGTCCATCCGACCAAAGCCAACGCCATCCCGAGAATGTACGCTCACGTAAACCCGTAGATTCGCATCGTAGGTTTTACGTGACTTTTTTATATGCATGATATGTTGTTGCAATTATTATTTGAATTAATATAAGATTAATTCATGCTAGTAATAATTAATGAATTAAATTTGAATTTAAATATTCACCCCAAATAGATCTGTGCGAATCATTCCCCAACAACTCAGTGACTATGTTGAACAAAGAGGCCCTCAGATCACTTTTGGAGATAACTCCTAACTCAAGGGACAGACTGGAGGATATGGAACTTTGGAAATCGACTCAGTTCATATCCATAGTGTTTCATATGTATCTGGACTGAAGCATAACTTGCTTTCAATAAGCCAATTCTGTGATAAGGGTTTTAATGTTGAGTTCTCTAAGAACTTATGATATGTGAAAGATGATATCTTACAGAAAATATTACTGACTGGTACTAGAAAAGGAAATGTGTATCTTGCTGATTGGAGTTCAACTCCTAAAGATACATGTTTGGTTGCAAAAAGTTCCACGGATACCAGTTGGTTATGGCATAAAAGAATGAATCACCTGAATTTCAAAACCCTGAATAAACTTGCAAGATTAGCTCTTGTGAGAGGGTTGCCTAATGAAGTGTTCAGTAAGGAACATGTTTGTGATGTGTGCCAAAAAGGAAAACAAGTTAAAGCATCATTTAAAATCAAAGTAGATGTTTCTACTAAGAGAATAATTCAGTTGTTGCATATGGATCTTTTTGGTCCAATAACACCAGTGAGCACTAATGGCAGGAAATATACACTCGTAGTAGTTGATGACTACTCAAGATATACTTGGGTCATATTCTTACTCAGTAAGAAAGAGACTCAGATAAAGCTGCCTGAATTACTGAAAAGGCTCAGTATTGAGAAAAATCTGAGTGTGGTCAAAATCAGATCTGACAAAGGAACTGAATTTATAAACCATATTATATCTGATTATTGTGCAGCAAATGGAATTATTCATGAAACATCAGCTGCAAGGACCCCTCAACAAAATGGTGTTGCTGAAAGAAGGAACAGGACTCTGAAAGATGTTGCAAGGACAATGATAGCTGAAGCTGAGATTCCTAAAAGATTTTGAAATGAAAGCCATCAACACTTTGCATGCTATTCACGTATCGCGGATCCATCTTGACCAAGAGTCAAGGCAAAACACCCTATGAGCTTTGGAATGAAAGGAAGCCTCTTGTTTCTTTCTTTCGTGTGTTTGGTTGCAAGTGTTTCATACACAATAATGGTAAAGATCGATTGAAAACATTTGATAGTAAAAGGCGATGAAGGAATATTCTTAGGATATTCTGAAGTCAGTAAAGCTTTCAGAGTTTACAACTGTAGGACTCTTATTGTGGAGGAAACACCTCATGTTGTTTTTGATGAATCTACTTGTGTTCAGAAGAAACAGGAACATGATGCAGAAGAACTGACCAAGAGAATCACCAGATTAAGCCTGAAAAAGAATGACAAAACATCCAATTGAACACGAAAAGAAGAAGTCGGTCACCATCTATGATTGGAGTGACTCGGACTTCGAGATAAAGTAGTTCAGGATGGAACTCATGATGGTGAGACTCGGGATGGAAAGTCTTTTTGAAGGAGAACCAACACACTGAAGCTGACCAATCTGAACAGACACCAGTTCAGACTCAGGTATGTGATGCCAATGAAGATGTGGTCACAACTGAGGCAAATTCTAAATCTATCAACTAAAGGGGAACAAATGTCTCTGACAATGTTTCGAATAGAATTTCCGAGGAAGATGATTCCCTTTCTCCTTTTCTCGTTGTTCCCCGAGTTTATTGAACTAATCGAACCTAACATTTCAAATGTTGAGGATACTATTGAAGGGGGAACATCTAGAAGAAGATGGTTAGATAGTCATCCTACAAGTCAGATTGTGGGTGATCTAACTGAAGGTGTCAAAACAAGAAGGTTCCATGGTGAAAGTGCACTATTCTGCTGCTTCCTATCAGAAAAAGAGCCTACTGAAATTGATGAAGCTCTACAAGATTCTTTTTGGATTCTTGCTATGCAAGATGAAATTTGAATCAATTCTCAAGGAATGAAGTATGGGAGCTAGTAGATAGACTCGAAAAGGCACAATGTTATTGGAACCAAGTGGGTATTCAAGAATAAAAGATATGAAAATAACAACATTGTAAGAAACAAGGCAATGCTAGTTGCACAAGGTTATTCCCAAGAAGAAGGCTTAGATTATGATGAAACCTTTGCACCTGTTGCAAGACTAGAAGCCATCAGATTGTTTCTTGCATATGTTGCCCACATGAAGTTCACAGTCTATCAAATGGATGCGAAAAGTGCATTTTACGAGCGGTGTGCTTAAAGAAGAGGTTTATGTAGAACAACCTCCGGTTTTTGAGATAGAATGACCAAGTTTCTGTGCTCAAAAAGCCTTGTATGGTCTTAAGCAAGCACCCGAGCATGGTATGATACTCTTTCTCGGTTTCTTACTGACCATGGTTTTGTCAAAGGAACAGTTGATAGAACTCTGTTCAGGATAGAAGATGGGGAAGATATCTTACTGGTTCAGATATATGTTGATGACATCATTTTTGGATCTCCAAACCATCAGTTGTGTAAAAAGTTTTCAACACTGATGAAAGGCAAGTTTGAGATGTCAATGATGGGAGAGATGAATTTTTTTCTAGGTCTTCAAGTGAAACAATCAAAGGAATGAATCTTCATCAACCAGGCAAAGTACACCAGAGATCTGATTGCAAAATATGGTGTACATAATTGCAATGCAGTTAGAATTCCTATGAATACTAACTACAAGATGGATCCTGATTCTGAAGGCAAATCAGTAAGTCATACTGGTTATAGAGGAATCATTGGATCATTGCTCTATCTCACAGCAAGTAGGCCGAATATAACATTTGCTGTTGGGATATGTGCAAGATATCAAGCTAATCCTAAGGCTAGTCACATGGAGGCTACCAAAAAGATACCGAAGTATCTTAAGGGCACAATGAATAGAGGATTATGGTATCCAGCTGATGATAACCTTGAATTAACTGGTTACTCAGATGCTGATTATGGAGGTTGTAGAATTGACAGGAAGTCCACTACAGGAACTTGTCAATTTCTTGGAAGTAAGTTGATATCTTGGTTTTCGAAGAAACAGACCTCAGTAGCAACCAGTACTACTGAAGCTGAATACATGGCTGCAGGAAGCTACTGTGCTCAGATTCTTTGGCTCAGACAACAATTAAGGGATTATAAAGTTGTAGCCAATGAAGTACCAATATTTTGTGACAATAATAGTGCCATTGCTATTTCACAAAATTCGGTATTGCACACCAGATGCAAGCATGTGGATATCAGACATCACTTCATCAGAGATCATGTTGAGAAAAAAGACATCAGGATGGAGAAAATTCATACTGATAAGCAGAGAGCTGATATCTTGACTAAACCTTTGGCTGAATCAAGATTTCAGGAACTATCAGTTGAATTAGGGATGTTGGATCCAGGTGTATAGAGTAAAATCTGAAAAATTGAAGGTTTTCAGATGCATGAAGTTTTCTCAGGATTCTACTGAGAAACTCAGGATAAAATTGGAGATACTGAACTGAGTCTCAGGAAACTCAGATTTACTGAAGGTCAGTACTCAGTAGCATACTGAATCCATTCAGTACTCAGTATCATACTAACATTTTATCAAGGTCAATACTCAGTAAGACTGATAGAGGGAAATTAGTCTGAAGAAGTAATGACTCATGCGACTCATTTATTGCTTAAGTAAAACTCAGTAATCATTTGCAATAAATACAAAACACCTGAAGAATGTTTTTGGGCAGGATCTTTGAAATTCCTAAGAAGGTCAACATTCATTAAATGCTCTGTTACTTTTAATAACCAATAAAGTTAAAATGGCGGCTTACTTTTCGGAGGATAGACCTTTCGCATACCTGATTTATCGTGGATTAATCTTAACTGTTGTTTTTCACCAAACCGGTACGATTCCCAACGATCTCACGATATATATTCCTTTAAAAGCCATTCAAGCCAAATTTTATTAAATCCTTCACTCCCAAAACCCTCTGCAAAATCCCTTTACCCAGAAAAGCTTCATCGCTCCAAACCCTAAATCTTCAAATCTCAAAATGGCTCCTACCATATTCGAAAGATTGGCCGAAACAAATAAGCCATGGTATGAGTATGTGGTTTCTCTGAAGAGTACTTCCAATGCCAAGCACGAAGAAGAGGCGCTCCACTTGATTCGGTTGGCAAAATTGACGAACCTCGTCGCGAACCGACCGGAGGCGGAGTATACTCGTGAGGTAATAGAGTTTGTCGCTAATTTGGAAATAGATGAGGATGAGTGTATTGAGTCCAAGATTTCTAGTTTTGCATCTTGAACAATCAATGAAGTATGTGGATTTTGTTCGAGAGCTTTATATTGTCCCTAAGCATTTAAACGACATTTTTTAGTTGTGCGATAGGGAGATGATCCCTCATTGTATATGTTGGGATGGGAGCAAGAGTATCTTGATGGGATTACTGAGAATCCTATTAAGTTTGAAGCAACTCTGCATAAGCGGCATCTAAAGCCGAAATACAGAGTGTTGATGGATATTGTGGGAAAGTGCATCATGAGTCGATCTGGAAGCTTTGAGCAAATCAGCACTCCCAAACTCCGTCTGATGGCGGCGATTGAGGACTCACCCACCAAGGAGTTCAACTGGTTGAAGTATCTGATCAAGGTGGTGAGTGAGCAAGCCAAGGTCATAAAAAAGGAGGATGGGATAATATCGATCAAAGGCAGAATCCTCCATGCCACCAAAATAGCTTTTATTTTGGAAATGTGCCAAGAGGAGGAGGATATCTTTTCCAACTCTACTCCATTCCCTAAGTCCAAAGTAATGTTCAAGCCCATTGCTGCAACGAGGACTATCAAGGGGAAGAAAGAGAAAAAGGTGGAATCACCAGTTGCGGCTGCTGCTGAAGAAAGCCAACAAACTAGGGGGAAGGTTTTGTTGGATGCCAAGATGGAGCAGGGTGAGAAATTGAAGAGCAAAAGACCCTTGCTCCAAAGCGCAAAAGAATGGTGGTTCTCACTGATGAAGATGAGGAAAGTGAGACTGAGGAGATTCAGCCTGAGAGCCAAACTGCTCAGAAATCGCCTTTACTTGTATTGGCTCAGGCTATCTCAAAGGCACAGGATCAAACTGAGGAGCAAGTCTTCTCTGAGGTTCTTGAGACATCACTTAGTTCTGATAAGTTCTCTCAAGAAATCTTCCAAGGACCTCAGACCTCAGAGCAAGTACAGATTCCTGCTGAGGAAGCACCCGCTCAGACCTCAGAAAATGTTCAGATTCCCTCTGAGGAAGTGCCCACTCAAATCTCAGAGCAAACTGAATTTTCCACTGAGGAGGCGCCAGCTCAGACCTCAGAACCAAGTCAGATTCAGACTGAGGAGTTGCTTGCCCAAACCTCAGAGTTTGCTGAGCCTTAGGAGTCGATGAATTTTGATGAGCTCCTGAATGAGCTGTTAGTCGATCTTTCAGCAGACTTTCCAACTGAACATGAGAGCCCGATGCTCAAGAAAGGTGAAGCTGAAGAGACCGAATAGCGAAGTAAGGGGGAACGGTTCATCCTTGACTGCTACCCTGAGCTTAGCTCATTCCCTGACCTCCAAGATATCTTCTTCAGATTGAGGTCAACAGTCTACATCCTCAACCAGATTCTTCCGGAGATGCTCAACATTGCTTCATTCAGAGGCTAAGACTGGTGGAATGAGGAGACAGCTTTTCTCACTGAATTCTTAGGGTTCAGAAAAACCAAGCTCAGGATGAAAATCTCAGACTTTGATGAGCTTGTGAAGAGGAAGGTTGCTGAGAGGAAAGTTGCTGAAATTGGTGCACCGAGCTCCAAAGACAAATCTCAGGATGGGGACCAACAAGGGGATGATGAGAGTCAATCTCAGAAGGAGAAAGACTCAACTGATGCTGATCAGGCTGCTGTCGAACATCCTCAGACTGAAGTTAGCCTTCAGGTAACTTTTGGCACTATTGATAATTATGCCAGGATTACTGAAGTTCCTACCTTTAAATCTGTGATGACTGATATGCAGACTGAGGCTCAGGTGGACACCCAAGCTCGGGGTGAATCCCAGACTCAGACTGAGTCTGAAGCCCCAGTTCAGACTAAAGCTCAAGTTCAGACTGAGACTCAGAATGAACAGCCAACTCAGGAGGCACAGCAGATCAGATATACTCCTGAGATTGACCTCACCCCTGAGATGGAGAAGGTTGAGCCAATCCTGAACAAAATTGCTCAGATGGAGGAGGTTTTGGCCAACCAAACTCACAAGATGGACAGCTTGAGTTCTTCTTCAGAAATGGTGCTACTTTAGGATACTCTGACAGACAAGCTGACCTCCATGGAAGGAAAGTTAGAAGAGAAGATGGAGGGGGTCAAGGCTGAGCTTAATGCAGAGCTGAAGCAGAAGCATCAGGAGCAGACTCAAATTCTAGAAGCAAAGTTGGTAGAGAAGAATGAGATGCTGGTGAAGAATGCTATTGAGGAAATGAGCTCAATGCTCATGGCCAAGATGACAGATATGTTCAAGGAAGCTCTCTCTAGCCAATTTGCTCATCTGTCTGAAGAATTCTCTGTGGCGAAGAACCACCTCAGAAGGCTCGAGGAGGAGCAAGATCAGATGGCAGGGGAGGTGCGGAGTGTCAGTAAAGAACAATACCATATGGACACAACACTCTCCAGGCTTCTGCCAGAGTATGGTTCCAAGAAGGGGGAAAGACCTGGAGCTGATCTCAGGAATTTATTGGAATATACTCTGAAAGGCAAGGTTGTTAAGGATGCTAAAAAGAAGATCATTGCCGAAGCCATGAAGGAGATAGAAGCCACTGAGAAGCTAAAGTTCAAGAAGGTGGAGAAGCCAATCTACACTCAGGTTTCAGAGGAAACAATGCAAGAAGTTGCAATAGAGAAACTGAGTGGTAGAGGAAGAATTGGTACAAGCCTAGCTGGTGCTAAATTGCCCATCAAGAGAAAGGCTATGGCGATGGAAGAGCCTGAGGGCAAAAGAGCAAAGGCTTCTAAGCCAGTTCAGAGAAAATTGATGCTGGATATTGAAGAATCTGAGGTTGAGCCAAAGAAGAAGGTCTTCAATACCAGAAGCGCTCTGAAAACACTCCAAATTGAACAAGCAAAGAAAACTGCTGCTTTTGTTTCTGGTGTTCCAGTGATCAGAAAGAAGGTAGAAGAAGAGCAGAAAAGAAGGAGTGGGTTCAAAAAGTTTGCAAGCAAAAGGAGAGGGAACACAAAAGCACAGAAATGGCCGCATGTTGACAAATGGATGCCAGTCCAGCTCAACGATGCATGGGAAGAAATTAAGAGAACTTTTTGGTTCTATTATGATGTGCTCAGAGAATGGAGAGGGGAGAGCTCAGATCCCAATGAGGCTTTCATCGACTATCTCCTGACCTTCTATCCTAAATATCTTCAAGGCTGGATAAATCTTGCGGATGAAGGAAAGGTGCAGATAACCGCCCCTGGTCCATACGTGTACCCTCCTCCCAGGTTGGAGAATGGCTGTGTAAATGAGAAAGCCATTGCTCAAGAAATATCTCAGTACACCATTCAGTTGGGTCTGACAGGGAACAATCCTGATATCATTAAAGAAAGAGATGCGCTGAAAAGAAGATATTACGGAATGTTCAACCTTGAAGTCCCTGCTGATGAGGTGGAAGAAGATCAGAACTGAAGAGCCGAGCTGAAGAACAGAAGAAGACTAAAGAATGAAGACTCAGAAGATTCATGTAATCCTTTATCTTTTTTGTCTTTTTGATTTTGTTAGATAAGATTCATTGTAAACTTGTAACAGTCTACCTATCATCAATGAAACCTTATCATTTATGCTCAAAAGATAATATCTCATTATCTTATTTACATGTCTTTAATTTTGATATGCCTGAATGATTGTCTCTGAATTAATTGTTGGGAAATTAAGTATTTGGTGATGAATCCTTTGAGAGGTTCTTTACTGAAGAAATTGTTGGGAGATTAATTGTTGGGAGACTCATTATGTATGGAAATTGTTGGGAGATAAAACCAATCTTGTAATAGGATAAACTGAAACCTGAGTATAGGTTAAGTATATTTGTAACAAGATGGTTTTTGGCATCATCAAAAAGGGGGAAATTGTTGGGAGATGAATTTAATAAAGATATGATTTTGATTAGATCCCAAAACCCATGAGTATGACATGTTCAGGATAATCTTGATAGTTGAGTCAGGATTCAGTTTTTAGAGTATTCAGGATGTTATCTGCAAAATGTATAGTCATCAGATATAGATCAGGTTAGGATCTGAAGATTTCGAAGAACTCGATAAGTTTTCGAAGAAACCGAAGATTCAAGATGAAATCGAAGTTTTCGAAGTTTCGAGATGAAACCGAGAAATCGAGATATCAAGACTCAAGCAGAAACCGAGATCTTCAAGAATCAAGATGAAATCGAGGAATCAAGACTCAAAGATGAAGACTCAAAGATATCATTCAAGATATCCAGAAAGACTCGAAGACCTCAAGACTCGAGAAGACCTCAAGACTCGAAGACCCTAAAGACTCAAGACTCAAGACGTAAGATCAAGATCAAGAATACTGAAGGCACAAGAATTATCGAAGACTCAAGAATGTCTTGAATGCTCAAGATAAAACCGAATGTTCCGAGGCAATCGAAAAATATCTATCCGAAGGATACAATATCGAGAAGATCGCGATTCCTTAGAAAAATAGATATTGCCCAAGACATTCAAATGCGCATAAAAGGAACTAAGACAAAGTGTTGTTAAGGTTATATCTTTCAGAGATTGTAACCAAAAAAGAACCGATTGAGTTGTCTACCTTTAACCGGAGACAAAGTCAAAAAAAAGAGAAAGACAAAGATTGTACCATATCGATTAATCGACAATGATGTGTCACTGAAAAGATGTTAGAAGTACTAAGTTCCAGACAGCAAAAAGGGAAGACCGGCTACATGAAAGGTTATTGCCTAAAACGTGTTAGGGAGTCTCAAACCCTAAATATAGACGTTCTCCACACACCATAAGAGGAAACTCACGAAGCTATCTCTTCCAACGGATAGTTTTTCAAGAGTAACCTTGGTGTATGCCTATAAATACTTGTGACCCTCTACATTGTAAGGTTACGGGAAATTTGTAAGCAACTCAAGAGCTCAAACTTATTATTGCACGTTGAAGCACTCGAAAACCCAACAATTTCCCAAGTGCTTTAAATCGAAGAGAGCTCATTCCACTAAGCCTAGCTTGATAAGATATATCCAAAGCTTAGTCGAGATATCCTAGCCTTTGCATTGGTCTTTATTGTAAAGGATATCTCATTCTAGTTGGAAACCAACCAAGAAACCTCAAACCCTTTGTAAGGTAGTTTGAGTGTGATTGTTGGTGAGATTGGAGTTGTAAAGAGTTAGTAAACTACATTGAGGTAGTCAGAAAGCTCTAGAGAAGAAGTGAGTAATCTATCTTGGATAGACAGAAAACTTGTGTGAGTTTTGAGTTAGTAAACTACAGAGGTAGTCAGAAAGCTCAAAATTAAAAAGGTTAGTAAACTACAGAGGTAGTCAGAAAGCCTTAGGAAGTGATTAGTGAATTTCTCTGAAGAGATCAGGGAGAGTGGACGTAGGAGCTTGAGTCTCTAAACCACTATAGTGTGTTGTGTTCTTTTGTTTTCATTTTTTTTGCTTGATTTATACATTTGCATTCTTTGTGTTTTGAAAGCATATTGTCATCGATATTTTTGGGTTGGAATCAATCCTTTGAAAGGTGCATATAATTGAATCACAACCTAATCACTATTCCATTAAAGGAAGGTTTTCAGCAAAAGCTTAAAACGAGTATAAACTAAGGGCCAACCATTCCGCACATCTGAGTAGCTAGAACAGATAGTTATTAAACTGAACTTACTCTTCGAGGGGGTTTAGTAAGTTAGTTATCTCGATCCAAGCAACTCGGGATCTCTCGAAAACTCGAGGACTCGGTTTGGGATTATCTCGAGGTATCCGAAAGCGACTTCGGGATCATTTTGTCTCGAAGAGACTTTGACTCAGAGCGATTTGTGCTTCTTAGGACCAAATCATCAGGACAACCTGACCCAAGCTGACCTCAGTAAAAGAAAAAGTTTTAAAATCACTGAACACGTGTATTCCCCCCCATACACGTGTAAGACTTGTTTGCACCGGGACCAACACAGGTAGTTCAAAAACTCATAGCTGAGGTATTGCCTCCACGATCAGATCGTAGAAACTTGATACTATTTTCCTGATGATTCTCCACTTCGGCTTTGAACTCCTTGAATTTATCAAAGGTTTCCGACTTGTGTTTCATGAGGAAAATGTACCCAAACCTTGAGTAATCATCTATGAAAGTCACGAAATACTCATAGCCACCTCTAGCTTTGGTTGACATTGGACAACACACGTCAGTATGAACGATTTGCAACACTTCTGTAGCTCTATTCCCCTTGGCTCCAAATGCCCTCTTGGTTATCTTACCCTCCAAACATGATTCGCAGGTTGGAAGTGGTTCTAACTGTAGGTCCGACAGCAAACCATCTTTTGCCATAGAAGTGTCTCGTTCACATTTTCTGAACGTTTTCTCTTATTGCACGAAACAATCGATGTGTTATAAGATGCATTTTGTGAGTGGTGTGCACAGTTAATAGTATAGAGATTATTCCACAAAATTCCATGACAGATAAACATATCGTTACGATAAATAGTAACTTGCTTAGAAAAATGAACATAATATCCATCATTAATTAGTTTTGAAACTGAAGTAAAGTTTTTACGAAAAACTGGAACGCAAAGAACATTTCTCAGAACTAAAATCTTGTCTTCAAAAGACAGGTGCACGTCTCCCACTGCTTCAACTGCTACTTTCGTAGCATCGCCCAGTGTGATGAGGATCTCACTTCCACTAAGTTGTCGGGTCATTTTGAACCCCTGTAATGTGAAACAAACATGATCAGTGGATCCCGTATCCATTATCCATGAGTGGGTAGTATACGCCGCTAAACAAGTTTCAACAACTAGTGCGTGAGAATTACCTTTTTTTCCATTCCGCTTAGGATTGGAACAGGTTGTCCTCCATTGTCCCGAACTTCCGCACTCCGAATGTTTCCTCTTGCTTGAACCTTCACTCTTGAGGGACTTTGAGCCCACTTGGTTTAGCCTCTCTTTCTCATTGTTCTTACCACCAATTGTCGTAGAAGGAAAAGAAGACCCTTTTGTGACCAAGTACTTTTTCTTGCGCTCTGTTTCCTCTTTGACCAATGTGAGAGCATTTACTAGATCATCCACAGTAAAATCTAGATCTTCCATTAGGTACTCTAGATAGGGATGATCGTAGCTCTTTGGCAGAGTATGGAGAATGAAATTAACCTTGGTTTTGAAATCACATTTTTCGCCAAGAATCTCAAGTTCCTCAAAGAGAACCATAACCCTAAGAACGTGCTTTCTTGCGGTTGTTCCTTCTTCCATTTCTATCTTGGCCATTTCATGCCTTATGCTTTGGACTGCTATATGGGCCGAATGTGAAAACATCCTTTCAAGATTTTGCATAATATCTACAGCTGATTCAAATCCTTGATGAAGGCGTTTCAACAAATCCGTCATGTTTGTCAAGATTGTTTCCTTCACCAATTCATTAGTCAACTCCCATTCACTATGTTCCATCTCGTCCCATATTACAGTATCCTTAGCTGGTTTTTCGGGTTTTGGTGTGTCAAGCACCCATTTCGAACCTTGTGCAGTTAGGACAATCATAATTGTACATTTTCAATCAACATAGTTTTCACCAGCCAATTGATGGTCTTTAAGTATAGAATACAGTGGATTAAAAGGTTGCGACATGCTGAACTGAAATAAATAACAATTTGTATAAGCACAAAATTATCACTCAATTCGATCACATAGTTCATATCAAAATCTCAAAACAATATGAACATGCATCAGCCGACATCTCAAAACAGTTTAAATAGGTCACGTTGGGTGAACTGTCTATTTAAACACATTCAAGAAGGTTACAAACAAGAACCGTTACAAACCTGTAATTCAAAATTAATAGTCGGCTCCCACTTGACCAATATAAAATTGACAGGGACTTCGGAGAAGTATATGCATATCAATTTTATACCTAAGTAATAACCATGATTAAATACAGAATTATTACTTTGCTTTGTACGAGCCTCGTTGGGAGGGTCGTCGTCGCCACTAATAATAATTCACAATCATCCTTTTGGGAATTTATTCATGTGAAATCCATCTTTTGGCCGTTCCATTGGGGAAATTTCTCCAAAACAATTCACAAATAAATAAATCATGGAGGTCAATTTGACATAATTTTATTATCCGGAATAAAATTTATCAATAAAACATACTTAGTAATTTTTGAAAGTGAGATTTTCTTTTAGACAATTCCAAATCATGCAAACACATTTAATAAATAAAATTACACGAATTTAAAATAAGCATCAAGACTAAATAAATCACGTTGGGCACATATATCCAACTGTCATGGTTTAAATTCCAAATCTTGATCTTGAGAAATCGTCCCTTCTTTTGGCATTCATCGTTCGTCTCGAAAAGCTCCCACTGAATCCGCAACAATTCTTTAAACGTCCTCCGTTTTGGGTTAGGACGACGTCCAGAAAACAAGTAGCTCATGACCCGGAACCGAGTCGCATGCACCTAGGTGCATGCCCCTGTCCGGATCGGCCATCCCGCCCCGTCGCTCGAAGCACATTCGCACGGAGCATCGCTCGGACGCGCCCGCGTCCAGGGTCCCATGCCCCGCGCCCGAAACAGCCCAGCACGCGTGCGTCCGTCTGTGCGCGCGGTGCGCTGCTGCCCCCCGATGCCAAGTCGGCCTCGCACGCCTAGCATGCCACGCCTTGCCCCGTCCACGATCGCCCGGGTGGTTAGCGCGGTCGCTAGGCGTTCCGCCTAGCGTACGCTCGGACACTCGGACGTCCGTCTTTAATTCTCCGTCTCCATCTTCATTCACGATCCGGTTATAATTTATTTATGAAAAATAAATAAACCTAGATGTAGACTAGTCTATTACATTGATCAAATCAAACAAATCCTAATCTACTCGTGGATTTTCTCACGAGGCAAAATGAATCCGAACGAATCGAATTAAAAACCACAATTTATTTGCATGTAAATAAGCACATTAAAATACCATGACAATTGGATACCTGCAAAACAGATCTAACAGTTCTACTATCCAATTTCAATTTTAATGAACAACAATTTAAATTACAGTTTAAAAGATCATAGCCCGAACCAGGGCTCTGATACCAGTTGTTGGGATAACATATGTCAGGATCTACCGGGATGACCTCATAAACACAATTTAAATTAACAATTATTTCTAGCATGAATTTACCTAAGTGAATTCAAATAATAATTAATCCAACAACAACATGCAAATAATATTTCACGTAAAAGATCCTAGCATGCGGAATTTCTAGGAGTTTACGTAAACGTACCCGTTGGAGAGAGCGATCTGAGACAGACAAGATCAAGTATCTGGATACCAACCAAAAGTCCTTCTCAAGTATTCCCAAGTCCTTGTCCAATAACCCCGGTGGAAGGTTCTCCAATGAACGATTTATAAAACAAGAAAAATAAAAATATTGTTGCACCACCTTTGTGGATTTCTAATATTTCCAACGCATGGAACACTAGTTGGGAGTGAAAAATTCATCCCCTATTTATAAGATAAGGGGGTTTGAAATTTTGGAGCATAATTAGGGCTAAGAAAGATCTTTTCTTGATCTCCAAGAAATCTTGAATATATCCAATATATTCTTCTTTCCATGTGTATTTTTCCACAAAAATCTCAAACCTTTATTTTGGCCTATATTTTCAAAATTTTCAAGAAATAATTTCAAGATTGGAACTTTCTTGAATTTAATCTTTCCAAGAAAATCAAGAAAATATTTCTTCCCTTTCTTATACCTATTTTTCGAAAAATCCCAATTAAAGAGCCCAAGTGCGAGTTTTCTTGAATTTATGGGATAATCTTGTATTCCAAGAATACATTATCTTCTTTCCATAAAATCTTTTCAAGAAAATTCTTCTCCCTCTTTTCTTTAATTATTTTAGAAAAAATATAGAGGAAATATTGCAACAATAATTTTATTTTATTTTAAGCACCTTTTATTTATTGGACTATAATTCGGGCTACTTGAGGGGCCTTTAGGAGAATTAAGATGGACCTTCCAATGGGCTTCTGAATTTCAATATTGAGCCACAATATAATTCAGCTCATTAATATTAATTAATACCACTATATAATTAATATTGCACTATCCAATCTTAACCCATATTACGGTAATATGGCTCCCGTTTATTATTTCCCGTGTTTAAGATTATTTAGTCCATTAATTAATTAAGCCACTGAAAAGTTTTATATTAATTAACATCTTTATCCTTGGAGTAAGGACAACCCAGCTTTATTATCCATACCGAAAAATTAATTTCACTTGCAAGATTTGGTATGATAAAGGTTCTGGGCCCACCAAGGGGACCAATCAAGCAAGACTTTTGCAAGCACACGATTCTCTGTATTAATTTAGCAACTATCGTGCAATTAATATTATTGCCAAAGATATAGGGTATCGAAGTCACAGTGATTCTCTTCTCATTTATAAGTCAAAGCAATAACTACTAATCACACACAATCCTTATTAAGTGACAGAGATTAAGAAATCAACAACCACTGAGGTCTAACTCTTCATCCCTTAAGTAAGTGCGAATGAGTTTATCCTCTCTGTAGGTCCGCTTCAGCGCATCAAATGCACTAGTGTAATCTCTTGGTCAAGACAAGTCAATCTGAGCCTTACACATCAACTTCTACCAATAGATTGTTCGGATCTATCTAAGTTGTGAAACACGCACTCGTATACAAGGAACTGTTAACGTGATCTTCTGTGATCTGGTATCACCACGTTATCTACAATGTAACGCTTGCTACGAACGGTTTGCAATAAATATATATAGCATTCAATCATATTTTAAGCAACAGTGATAAACAATTTATTTCAGTAAATAAGTGTTTAATACATAGGTTATACAAAGTAAAAGTGTACTTTCACGTATAACCCCAACAACCAGATCATAGAAGATCAAATTAACAGTTCCTCGTGACTAAGTACAAATTCACAACCCTGATGGAAATGAACAACCAATCATAAAAGGTTGAAGTGTAAGGCTCAGATTGGCTTGTCTTGACCAAGAGATTACACTAGTGCATTATGATGCACTGAAAAGGACCTACAGGAGGATAAATTCTTCGGTACTGAATATACAAGAATTAGACCTCAGTGGTTCGTTATTTCTTAATCTTCGTCCCTTAAATAGGATCGTGTGAAATTAATAATTATTGCTTTGACTTATGATGGAAAGAGAATCAATGCGATTAGATACCTTGTATCTTGGGCAATATTATTAATTACATGACGATTGCTAAGATTTAATACGGAGAATCGCATGCAAGTACGACTTGCTTGATTTTTCCCCTTGGTGGGCTCAGAATCTTTATCATACCAAATCTTGTAAGTGGAAATTTATTTCCGGTATGGATAATAATGTTGAGATGTCTTTACTCCAAGGACAAAGATATTAATTAATATAAAGTCTGTTCAGTGGCTTAATTAATTAATGGACTAAGATAATCTTAAACGCGGAAAATAATGACCGGGAGCCATATTATCGTGAAGTCGTAATGTGGGTTAAGCTGGATAGTTCAATATTAATTTTATAGTGGAGTAAATTAATATTAATGGGCTTGAATAATATTTTGGCTAAATATTAAAGCTTCATAGCCCATTGGAGGTCCAATCTTAATTCTCCTAAAGTCCCCTCAAATAGCCCAAAATAAAGTCCAATTAACGAAAAAGGATAAGAAAATATTTTGCCTAATATTTCTTAATTTTTTTCAAAAATTTGTAGGAAAAAGGAAGAAAAGATTTTATTGACTTTCTTGTAGATATTTTGTGGAAAGAGATAAGTATTCTTGGAATACATAATTATCCCATATATTCAAGAAGTCAAATCTTGATTCCTATTGCCTTGTTATTTTCGAAAATTTAGGAAAAAGGGGAAGATAGATTTTTATGGAAAAATTTAATTAAGGAGAAAAGAATATAGGAGATATATTCAAGATTTCTTGGAGACCAAGAAAAAGATTTCCTTCCTTATTTTTCTCCTCAAAAAATCGTTCCCCCCCCCTTGTCCTATATATAGGGGATGAATCCTTCATTCCCAAGTGCAATTCCATGTGTTGGAAATATTAAAAATCCACAAAGGTGGTGGCAAAATATTTTATTTTTATCTCTTGTTAAAATCGTTCGTGTTGGGATATTTTAGTTTTGATGAATTATGCCAAAACATTATCAACTTGTGTTATTGAAGCTAATTTACAGATAACAAGTTGAGGGGGAACGAAAGAACAAGTTGAGGGGGAACTCACGGAATCAGAAGTAGATGATCGAGATCGACGAAATTTGAAGACGAAGACTAGATTGAGATCGAGATTAGATGAGTTCCGAAAGTTAATCGATGAGTCATGCAAAATCGGAAGAGAAGAAAAGTTAAGCCCGGTGATCGGAAGATCGGATGACAAGAATGAACACTGATCAAATGATCGTAAGAAGAGCCGAGTGATATGGTGATCGGAAGAGCAAAAAAGTCGATCAAAAAGAAATTGACCCGAAGATCGTAAGAGAAGGTTGCAGATCAGAAGAGGAGCAGATGAGACTGATCGAGATCAGACGTGATCGAGATCAGATATGAAGATGAGCGGATGATCAAGATCGACGTGATTGAGATCGGATGTGCTAAACCGATATGCTAAACCTAATGTAACCGACCGATGCTATCCCGAGATATTGATCTCGAAGAAGTGTTGATCGATCGGCGAATTTGATCGGATCGTGCAAAGAAGAAATCGATAGCTTGAGTCAAAGTGACTGAAGGTCGGGATGTACGAATTGAGAGAACCGAACTCGGTCGACTTGAGTGTCAAGATCTTTTGATCGACGTATAAGGTCCATCAAGAAAAGTCTCATTGAATCAAGTATCGAGGTATCCCGAGGCTCGGATGAGAAATCGAGACTCGGATAAACCTCAAGACTCGGATGGAAATCAAGACTCAAGATGTCTCTCAAGACATCGAAACTCAAAGAATCTGAATGATTCCAAGGCGAGGAATCGAGGAATATAGCCGTTAGAATCACCGACGTGGACCAATGAGAGGGAAGACAACCACTGAAGAAGTCTGGCCAGAGTTACAAGAATAGTATGGATTTGAATTTGATTCTCTCCAACGGTAACATTCAAATCCACACTATAAATACAAGGTCTTTCATCATTCTAATGGGTGGATGCATGGAGATTATAGCACGAGATGCTACAGAGCCAAAGAGAGTTATACCCAAAGCATTCCCACCCTAGAACACAAGTCTATAGATATACAAATATATTCAAAGAGTGTTCTAGAACCCAATCTAAGCAACCTACGATGTATCCTAAGCTTAGAGAGATTTTCTCAACCTTAGCATAGAGGCTAAACAAATGTAAGGGAAAATCTCAACCTAGTTGGAAACCAAACAAACCTTACCCAAATCAGTCGGTTAAGTTTGTAGATGAGTATGAACTCGGTAAACATCAAGCAATCCCGAAAGGGAGGGTAGGCAATCCCGAGTGAGGGTGATAAGTCCCGTTGGAGTGTGAACTCGGTAAACATCTGTAGGTAGTCCCGTGAGGGTGATAAGTCCCGAGGCGAGCCCGAGAGGGTGATAAGTCCAGTTGGAAGGAATTTCCCTAGGAACAGGGAGAGTGGATGTAGGAGCTTGAGCCTCCGAACCACTATACTTTGTTGTGTTCTTTACTACTTTACGTTCTTATCTTGTCATACGCATTCGATTATAAGCAAAACACAAAACATGAGCTTAAAACGCAAAAATCTGGAATCACCATTCCCTCACCCCTGTTTTTATATGCATCGCAATTTATGTTTGCTTCCGCACGCGCAAAATGGGTTTTTCACCGGGACCAACAGTTCGTGTGAATCCTCCCACCGGATTATGTTCGTGGAAGTGGGACATATTTGAGAAGGCTCTTTGGGTTGATCCATCGTCTCAGCGAGTTGTCTCTACAAGAGGTACGTAATCTCGTAACTCCTATATTCCGCATGCTTAGGATTTACGTGAATTACGTGTACGCATGATGTTTATTTGCTTATTAATTATTATGTTGAATTGGTTTAGGATTAATTCATGTTAGTAATTAATTAATTAATTTAAATATGTATTTAAATTCACCTCGAATAGATCCGGGCACCCCTTAATTTCCCAACAGTTTTGACATTCATCTGTCAAATCTCATAATCATAGCGTGCTCCTATCACAAGTAAAATTCCAATGGACTTAATCTTTCCAACTGGTGAGAAGGTCTCTTCATAGTCAATGCCTTCGCGTTCACTATAACCCTTTGCCACCAACCTAGCTTTGTTGGTTTGTACTTTGCCATTTGCATCAGTCTTACGCTTAAAGACCCATTTGCAATCTATGGGTCTAACCCCTTTTAGGCAACTCAACCAAGTCCCAGACTTGATTGGTGTACATCGAGTCCATCTCGGATTTCATGGCTTCATGCCACATCCTAGAATCAATATCTAATATTGCTTCAGAGTAAATATTAGGATCATCCTTATCCAGTATATCCACATTATCGAGTCCCTCCAAGAGATAACCGTATCTAATGGGCAGATTATGATTCCTAATTAACTTACGGAGTTGTGGTTGTGCAGGTTGTACATTATGATCGTGAAAATTTTGTGGTGCATTGATTTCATCAATGTCCGGAGAGTCCTCAAGAGCTACACTTTCAGATGCCTCTTGGGCGGGAGTTTGAAATATATTGTTCTCATTCAGCCCACTTGGAGTTTCTTGCACATGCAAGCCAACTCCAATTATGCTCCCACTGGTTGAAAGACGATCACCTAGTGAAAGACTCCCACTGTGAAAGTTGTTGAATTCTCCCACTGATTCCTTTCATGTTTCTTTGACATGATATCAATCTCTTTGCTAATTTGTGGTTCTTGAATTTCTTCAAGTTCTATCAACTTACGACCTTGTTCCTTAAAGACATAGTTTTCTTCGAGGAACTTGGTCTGCCTAGAAACAATCACTGATTATTTCTCAGGTAGATAGAAGTAATATCCCTTAGTTTCCTTAAGATATCCCACAAAGTAACCATTTTCACCTTTGGATTCCAACTTGTCGGTAAGTATCCTTTTCACAATTACGGGAAAACCCCATGTTTGATATGTGTAAAAGTTGGCTTCTTGCCACACCATGGTTCATATGGTGTATGCTCAACCGATTTAGATGAAATCATATTCAGAATGTAAATTGAGGTTTGTAACGCGTATCCCATAAGAATGTTGGAAGATAGGAAAAGATCATCATGGACCTCACCACATCTAACAGGGTTAGGTTTCTCCTCTCGGACACACTGTTCATGTGAGGTGTTCCGGGAGGAGTCCATTGTGACTGGATTCCATGTAACTTCAAGTAATCAGTGAATTCATGGCTAAGGTATTCACTTCCTCGATCTGATCGAAGAGTCTTGATACTCTTACCAAGTTACTTCTCTACTTTAGCCTTAAACTCTTTGAATTTCTCAAAAGATTTGAATTTGTGTTTCATAAGATACATGTATCCGTATCTTGAGAAATCATCAGTAAAAGTGATGAAGTATCCGAAGTGACCCCTAGCTAGAGTGGACAATGGTCGACAAACATCGTTGTAGATCAACTCTAGAACTTCTTTGGGACGCACCCCTTTCCCAGAAAAGGGTTTGTCGATCATTTTGCCCTTGAGACAAGTTTTGAAATTACCATAAGACTCTAAGTTGAATGGGGTTAAGTAGTCTAACTTTCTTAACCTTGAAATTCTCTTCTCGTTTGCATGACCAAGTCTACAATACCACAAGTATGTCGGATTTTCATGATTACTAAGTTTGAGTCTTTTATTTCATATATTAAGAACATCGTATCCACAATGCAACAATTATAAACCATTCAATAAATGGGCATTCCCATAAACCACAACATTAAGCGTAAATAACAATTATTATTTGCAAAATTGAAGGAAAAATTCCTCAATGTCTAACATAGGAACGTAAATAATGTTGTGGGTAATAGAAGGAACAAAATAACAATTATTATGTTCTAATCTAAAACCAGAGGGTATGTCTAAGTCCCCACGCGTTCAGTAGCAACTCTTGCTTATCTTCCACGTGTAAGACGACTTCACCCGCTCTAACTGCCCTAAGATACATGAGCCCCTTCACATTGGTACAAATGTGTGAGCCACATCCGGTATCTAAATACCCAGCAGTTAGCACTATTTGTGGACATGTCTATCTTAATAACAAACATACATGTTCTAGTCCCAGAAGCACCCAGTGCCTTCCTATCAGCAACCAGAACCTTACAGTCCTTCTTCCAGTGCCCTCTTCTGCTTACAGTAGAGGCACACATCCTTGTATACCCACTTTTTCTTTTGAACACCATCTCAATGATAGTGAATTCAAAAGTCCTGAGCATGTCATGAAGTTCAGGCATGGTCGCATCCATCTTATTCATATTGTAGTTCACAATGAAGCTAGAATATGACTCCGGGAGCGACTGGAGGATAGCATAAATGAAAAACGTTGATCTTTTAGCTCAATGCCTAAATTATCAAGTTTCTCAATTAGGCCTACAATCATTAGCACATGAGGTGAAATCTTCCCTTCTTTAGCTAACCGACATCTGAACAAATCTCTCATCACTTCATAAATCTCAGAATGAGATTCAGAATCAAAGAGATCCTTCAGATGCTTGAGCATCTCGAAAGGACCCATTTTCTCATGTTACCTCAAGCAATTCGGGAGTCGTGCCGAGCAACATCACACACTACTTCTGGGAAGCATCCTCTTGATGCTTCTTCTGAGCTTCTACGTTAAACGTAGTTGTCTCAAGAAACCAGCTGCAGTGGTAATAGAGATTGGCGTGTCCAACACGTACTCAATCTTTTCTTGCCTTAGCACCAAACACACGTTTAGGTGCCAGTCCAAAAAATTTGGCCTAGCCAATTTGTTTGCTTCCAAAACACATCTCAATAATAGTTATACATTTCAACTAACCAATAGAAATAAAATAAAATGGGAATTAAACACATAATTCCTATGATCAATATTCAGCAATCAAAATAAACATGGCCTTTCTTTTTGTGTTTATTTTGTGTCCATTATTTTCACATACTCAACGACCTCATCGGAAGAGTACGAATTTATATCAAATATAAATTGTAATGGACTAGGATCCACATTACTACCATCATAATCCCAGCGAGGGCTGATCATTACAATAGCATAACTGGTAGGTCTTCAAACCAATTGCAAAACTGCAATTCCTAGTTTTTTGAACCTAGTTCGACTGATGTCCCTTACCCTTTGTTCCCAGCGAGGGCTAGCGAAACAAAGTTAAGTTGGTTTACAACCATCAAGCGGCGACATTACATGTCCCTATAAAAGTCCAGTTAGATGTAGATCTGAGAAAAAGACGAGGGTCTTTAAGTACTCATTGGAACAAAATCTCTGGTTTACTTTTAACTTTGATGGAAGACATCTTATCAAATTAATGAGAAAATTATATTTTAGTGAGGAACATTTTTAAAGGCGGTGTATTAATTGCTTAATCGAGATCCATCATGATGAGCAATTACGGACGTCGCCTACCCAAACATGACATATACGGACTAACAAATATTTCGGCGCCGTCTACCCAAGCATTTAATACTGTCCGACAAATATTAGGCGCCACCTACCCAAACAGTTATAAAGCGAACTATAAAACGAGTTAACTAATTTAAACGAGTAAACAAGTTAACAGTGAGTTTTAATAAATCTCTTTAAAAAAATGAATTTTAAGTCCAATTAAAATTTTTTTTATGATCATTAAAACACAATTAATCCAATTAATCATCTTTGGTCCAACCAATTTTAATTTCAGAATTTAAACTCACTAAAATTCCCAAAATTAATTTTAATTTATTTTATTCCCTGGGGATCAGGTGCAAATTTCTAAAATTTGCATAGGAGGGCCTGTCTCAAATTGAATTTGCAAAACATCCCTCCTACATCATCACCATTTCCAAATCGAATCCAATCTGAAAACCAAACACCCAAATTTTCCAATTACCAGATTAATCGTTTCATCATCATGTTTCAATCAACAAATTAATCCAATTAACAGTCCCAATTAACCTAACAAGAACCAAATCAAAAATCCAGATTCAAATCGAGCAAAAGGAAGACGAAACAGGCAACAACAATGCGGTGAGCATGGCTCGATTTAGCAGTAGCGAAGTCGCCATCGCCACGCTTTGCACGCTACAGAGTCAGAATCCCTTCGGTCGAACCGGTTCAAAACCAGAATGAAAACAGAGGAGATCGAGTCGGCGGCGCGCCGCCACTGATTCGTCTCAATTCCGGTGGCGCACCGCCTTGAAATGCATCGAGACAGACACACCGGTCAAGCCTAAAAAATGCCCAAGCAACGGAAACTCAAATCGGAACAAATCGGTGGCTCACCGCCGCGAAACGAATAGAGAAGAGGGAGGCGCACCGCCGTGAAAAGAGACGAGAGCAGGGGAAGAGTCTCGAAGATGATTCACTTCGGGTTGAAAAACCATGGGCCAAGCCGCGGGCTCCCGCACGCATCACCAGGCACGGCGCCGGCCTTCAGTGATGCGGCGTAGCGCCGCTAACCGTAGGAGGGATAACATGCAGCGACGAATCCCCAAAAGTGGAAACCCTAGTTTTGGGTGAAGACGATAGAAACCGAGCGGGCGAGAACAAATAATGGATGGGGTGCGGTTTGTCCAACAAAACCGTGCCCCAATGGTTTTAAAAATTTTAAAACCAATTTTATGCAATTAAAAATAAAGAGCCTGAAGCTCTGATACCACTGTTGGAATTTAGAGGCACGTAAACACGTTATACATGCGCAGCGAAAATAAACAGTTCACCAACAACGAACAATTAATTGCATAATTGAATGCGTATAAACATAAAGAGAAACCTTACAGTAAATCGTACGCATATTTCTCTACTATGGTATCCACGTAATCCGCAGTCACGGACTTGCACGGATTTGCCAGCATTGAATCCCGAGATGAATTTGCTAGGAAAATTCTAACTCTAGATCTTATGGAGAGAATAATGAATTAACGTTGTTTGTGAATTCCCAAGAGCTCATATATATAGGGAAGGCCCAGCTTAAATCTTAAGCTAACCTGATTAGGAAATAAAATCCCTAATCTTATAAAATAAATCCTTTAGATTTATTTCCCATATATAAAATCTCTACGGATTTAATTCCCATGTGTATCAAATCTCTACGGATTTGATTTCATATATATTAAATCCTATAATAATATTCCATATATTATTATTGGGAATCCTATTTAATTAAATCAAGTTTAATTAAACATTTAATACTTAATTCCAAATTAATCTATTATTAATTAATTCTCCATAAATTAAATATTAAATCCAATTTAACATTTAATCAACCAACTATAATTCGTAAAAGGGAACTACTTTTGTGTGACCCATATGCCCTCATATATCGAGCGATTAGTCAAACTAACGGTCTTAAACCCTAGACAATATATCAGACAATCTCAATATATGAGGTACGTTGCGAGAAACGTGCAACTACCTGTAACTGAAACATGGACTATTACGATTTCCTCCTTTCATTCGTGAATACTCGATTAAGTCTTGAACATGATGAAGTGTATATTCAAATAACTTAATGTAGGTCCCGAATGGGTTTTGTGAGGGCAGAAGTCTAGAGGGGAGGGGTGAATAGACTTCTGAAAACTTTTTGTGCAGATCAAAAGTGTGAGGCGATTAGCTTCGATCGGAACGCGAGTGAATCGTTTTTGGGCCGATAACCAACTTATCGATCGCTGAAAGGCAGATCAGTTCGGTAACTATCAGTTTAACTGATGTGTGCGGAAGCTTAAGTTTTACCCGTGAAAAACAAGTTTAAATAAATCAGATTCCAAAGTTAGTGTTTTAACCAGTTGACTGAAGTGTCAAGCTTGATCAGATCAGAAGCTTGGTGCTAGCTGATCTCAACTTAGAATATGTATGCGCTTTAAAGGTTGTGTGCAATTGTGTAGACAGTTAATCAAAGCGGTAAAGGCACACAAGATTTATAGTGGTTCGGACAAACCATCCTAACGCCCACTCTTTCCCTATCACAAGAGGGCACCAACTTAACCAACTGAACTTAGTTTTATGTGTTAGTTCAACACAAGACAATCGACAGATATTTAAGGAGTTCTCACTCAATCGATCCCGTAAATCTAACTAGAAACCCTGATGCGAAATCTTGCTAAACAACTTAACCTAACTTGGGTTTGGATAAGATTGTTTTGGTTCCAACTATGAAATCTTTTCTAGTGTTTAAGGTAGCCTATCGCCTAGATGAAAAGATTTCTATGCTAAGAACTTATGGGATGAACACTTAATAAAATAATCTTCTTGATCGTGTTCTTCGTGGTGGAAATCGATAATTGCTTGAGCTTCTTGATTGTTCGGTGTTTCCGTGTTTTCACTGAAGTGTGATCCCATATTTATAGACCTTGAAATCAAAGAGCCGTTGGAGAGCAATTTGAATTTCGTGCTATATTAGGTAGTTTTGAGATTGATTGATGACGCGTCTTGAGAACGGCATGGCCAAAAGCGTGAACTTATATTTTATAGCCGTTAGAGAGCAAAGATCAAATCCCTTAATTGTCGGCTCGATCATACGTGTCTTATTCTTATTGGTTAACGAGACGTACATTTTTCGGTGTTGTTCTTCCAACTAAGGTTGACATTCTTCTTGTTCGGATCATAGGACGTATGATTAAGTGAAACATCGATTTTTCACTGGTGGTGACTTTGATCAGTCGAGAATCGATCGATCTACCGATGGAGTCTTTGGTGCGGTTGACTTAGCTTCAACTAGCGATTTCGGTTGATGTAGGTCTTCTTATGCGATCTTCCGGAAGTCATCGATCTTCAAGTATTCGAGTTTGAGCTTTATGACTTCAAATTTGAGATATCCGACTAGATCGGATCGATCCGATCTTCTGTTCTTCTCTAGCATTCGCCCGCCGGATATCAACATTCTTTGGATCTTGGATCGACTTATACATATTGAGGTTCCCCTCAATATGTGACCTATCTATTACATCGGTTGTTCTATACAAGAATTATCAATGGTATTCTGTAATATAAACATCATCACTAACACAGTCCGGTGGTCCTATTACATGTGTTTTTCGAACTTTTATCAAAACTATAAATTTCCAACAATTTTTTTTTGATAAAACCAAAACACCGAGAAACCAAACACGTTGATAAATATAGAACAGTAAAGAGCACATAATCAGAAGACAATGAGATTTTGTCTTAGGATCAGAAAATAAACTTTTCTCATTAGATATGTCGATTACATGTTACATCAGAAAAGTTTGAATTTAAAAAGCGCTGATCCTGAGAAGTCTTCTGATTCTTCACTCTTTAGGCTTGTATCCTTCTGGCATCTCTCTTGATCTTGAGGTACGTTGAAAATCTGATATAGTTTCCATTTGACATCATTGGTCCATTGAGGATCGATTATGTGCATTTTGCTTTCGAGGATGTCAAAGTAGAATCTCTGAAATGCCGGTCTGTCAAATGAGCCATCCGCCTTCTTGAATAATCCAACAGATCATACTCTTGGCGAGATATTTTACATTGATAAGTTTGGCCTCATTTTCCGGATACTTCGGAAAATCGGATATTTATTTTCTAACGGTTGAGGAATTCATCATCTGGAGATTCTTCTCGTGGAACAAGATTAAGGACAAAAGCATCTAGAAGACATTCACTTCTGATCTTGTTCCATTCCTCAAACCTCTTAGCATGTGCAGCAGTTTTTGGAATGATCTCATCAACTCTTGTTTGGCGGTGAGGTTCCGTATGATTTTCCGGCCTTTCCTTTCTTAGACTTGATCCGAATTTTTTCTTTAGATTTTACGCCTCTGTATTTTTTTTACGCCCTTCTTTCTTCTTTCTTTTTTTGGTCTCTTGAAAGACCGCTCTTTGGACAATTTCTTGCCAGTTCCTTATATTTTTGTATTTGGCTAATTTGTGCTTCTTGTGACTATTTTAGTCTGAGTGGCTGGTACAGGTTGTGATGTCCCAGCACCCGCAGCAGCTACCTTTCTTGCCTTTGACTTTTCCAACTTTTCAGAGACTTCGTTAGCAAAGAGATCCAGATGGTCTAGTCTTTGTCCATAGGCTTCAACCGTCTCAATTAGGTCTTATGTTGTTCGATCATGTCGGTTGGTTTCTCACTCCGTCCTTCCCCTTTTTGGTTTGATCAAAAAGAGGCGTGAGGTGGGAAGTTAGGGATCCAAAATCGACCGATATTGCCTGTTGAGATCGCAATGATAAACACGAACTTGAAAGATTAGATGTTCAACCTTCGAGATTAGCTTCGGCCTTGACAGATTCCATGGCGTGAGAGAGTAAAAAATCGGTTTGTCAAGTTTTTCTTTCATCAATTCGAGCTTTTCGGGTGAGCATCGAAAAACAAGCTTGTTGTTGATCCACCGAATCGACTTGTCATCAACGGATTTTATAAGTTGGCGGAACACGGTGGTCACAGATTTGGGAAGGCGATCTTTGATTGCTGCAACTGGGAAATAGCCAATTCCATTTGATCTCGTTATTTCTTTGAGGCCAATCTGCCTCGATCGATTATCACTCCCTCAACTTCTTCTTTCGGGGAGATCTTTGAGACAAGATCGATCTCCTGAAATTGATCGCCGTGATGTGAGATGTTGGAATGTTTTTCGTCACTTGATCGATTCAGTTGTTTGTGCCTCCAAGTGGTTGGTCATGAGCTCGACACCGATTCCACTATCATCAGCGACTCTGTATCCTTCATTGTAGCATCCGCTTGGGGAGCTTTGAGCGATCTCGGTTCGCCTTGTTCGATCAACCCCACTTCTTGTGGATCGAGTTTTGATAGATTCATGAGTTATCGGCACATTTGGTGATCTACTTTAGCAGATTTCCTCATATCGAAATCAAAATCTGCAAAACTCATCAAGACCGCCCATTTGTTCAATAATCATTATAAAATCGAGATCTCTCCGGTGAGGATCTCCATAACTTGTTCTCTAATAGCGGGATGGGCGACCCGATTACGGATACATCTCATCAATTTCGTTCGATTTGCATTTCGACCATTTTCCCTGTGATGGTCTTTGATGACCTAGACTCGGGAATTGTGCATCGCATTCCGGTTGATGAGATGTGGAGGGTTCGGGTGGTGCTTGAGTAAGGCGGAAGTCAGATGATTGGCTCGACTAAGAGAGGTTACTGCTGAGTGGAAAAAGTCGCCGTTCCACAGCAAGTGGAGTTCGGGTTCGCGAACCGTTGTAGTTCCGTGTTCAGCGGACAGAAGTTTCTGTGTTCGGCGAACCGATGTAGCCTGTGTCGGGCGGTGGAAGAAGTAGGAGAGACATGCTTTCAATGACCATTAGTCCGAGTGGTGAATCATTTCGATTTGGAGGAGAAGGAGATCGCCGGCCGTGCTTCTTCCTCGTAATGAATCGGCGAAGCTCACTGGAGAAGCTCCGCCTGCTTGATTTTTCACCGATTTTTTGTGGTGCAAACAGACCGATCGGCGTTTCTTTCTTCATCCGACTCATCTTCTAGCATCCGATTCATGGAGGCTTGCTTGCCTTCTCGGCCTCTTCTCCGGACCTACACCCGGTTTTTCTTTTCTTCTCCGGGGGCATCGGTGTAGACGGTTACTTCGCTTTTTTCCTTTCTTCGTCTTTTGGGGAGTTGGCCTCATATCATCGTCCTGTGGCCAAAATATGGCTAAAGTGGTGGAGAGGAATGCCTTGTAGGACTTGGTCCATTCATTTCCCATCGGCATTTGGCATTTTGTCTTGTAGGATAACCGCAACCTTGTTGAGATTGCTGATCCTCTTCTTCAGATAGACACGCCTCCACTCATCAACTCCAAATTTATCATGTTCTTGGAGTATAATGGCCTTTAGGAACCCATGCCAATTGATGTTCTTGGCTTCATCAATTATTGCAACCCATCTTTGTCTGGTTTGAGTGATGTAAGAGCATTCAAGAAATTTGAATGAAATACCCATAATTGTCTTTGACAAAATGTCAAACAACAATCGGTATTTCCTCTTGAGCATTGGCCCGACAAAGCCCGACGTATGATGTTTGTCGACCTCTCGATGAGCTCGTTTACGATCGACTCATCTTGATTCTCCTCAGAGTGAGCGGTAGATTCGTCCTTTTGGTAGGTGAACAGACGAGTTATATCCTCATTCATCATCGATCTCTTTCTCCGTGGATCGTCGAAAGTAGTTCTTCTCCCGAGCATTCAGATCCACCCTTAAATTCCTTTACTTAATTCGAGGGCTTCATCGCATCTTTGGATTGCAAAGGAGCAAAGACAATATTTCTCAAGTCCCGCTTTCTTGAATTTCCTCTACTTCCATTGATTTTGGATCCTTTGTAACCCCAAATTATTTAACTTGTCCTCGACAATCCTTAATGTCGATTCAAGATAATTGCACATTATTTTACCCATACCGTGAGTGATCATCTACGATAAGATAGATTCGGTTAAAATTGTGCATAAATACTAAGAATATCACATATCGGAAACCAAGAAACAATAAAACATAATACGAGGATATCGGCGATCGACAAAATCTTTAAGATCAATGGTTTTAAAAGAATGATTCATCAAATAATCGGAAATTACCGATTCATTTTTCGGATTTGAGACTTAAGAAAAAACACTTTGAATCGCAGAGAAGTAATCTGGAGAGTTTTTTGAAAATAAAACTAAGTTTGTGATTTGGAAAACTCTGGTAGGGTTTTTGATGAACCTTATAAAGATGAGGAGGGAAAAAGACAAGATTTGGAAGATCAATTGTTTGAAAAGATTAGGCGATCCAGATTAAGCGGTTTTGATCGAATGGTTGGGGAAAAGCACGCATCGAAAACCTTTTGGATTTAAAAGCTCATTTTGTAGCAATTAATACATGTACCCCACGTCCGCATTAAATGATTTGCGCAGGAATACGTCACCACATTGTAGTGTCGTCAAATAAGGCAAATAAAAACAGGTTTAAGATCCGATAAATAAGCAAATAACAAGGGAAAAGAAAGGCGATATCGGTTGATCGATATAGTAATCGGTCAATACCATTTGAAGTTGATTCCACTTGTTGATCTTAGTTTTCGCCTAAACCTTATAATTTCCCAACCGTTCTTTTCAATCGATCGTTTCATTTTGTGTCCGATTTTCCTTCGATCCTCCTCGATCGGTTGAAGTTTCCCCTTCAACCGATATTTTTTTTCTCATAGACCGATATATCGATTTGTTGAGGTTTCAAGTTATTTGATCTTCCTTATCTCGATCGGGCCAGTATGTAATCGATTTTGGTTGACTTTAATCTAATTCTTCTCGGATCAAGCCAATTCTTGGGATAAGTGTTACCGCCAAAACTTAGTCTAGAATAGTAGTCTCTATTCCCTAAGTTGGCGCGATTTAACATCGTCAATTATCGTCGTATATCTTGATATGTCAATCCGTAGTAAATTTATCCAATTATCGATTCACGCGTGATTTCTACATTTGTCCTTGTGATGCAATTTCTCTAAAAGGCTTTTTGAAATCAAATTTGCATTTGCACCCTTGCTTGGCCTCTATAATTGGACCAATGTTTTACACAACATAACCCATTCACCATACTTATCTTCTTTGTAAAAACATGCATTCGGTGAACCCTTATTTTAATTGAAACTTCCTAAAACACCTTTACACCTTTTTCAATGATTTCAGCTTCTCAAATCAACCTTGTGTGTCCCTTATCACTGTTTTCATCGTCATCAAAGATTTCACATACAATTGTTGCCAAGCTTCACTACCACCACGGCGGCGGATCTGCTGTCGCAACTGAGAAGACACTTCTCCTAACCGTATGCACCTTGTGTGTCTATCGTTATGACGTAATTAAAGCATCAACGGACTCGGTCGATATAAAACATGAGTTTGATATACGGTCTTGATCAGACAACAGCTGATCTTCGTATATCAACTCAATTTTTTCCATGTAACACATGTGCCCATAAGGTCTTTGAACCAATTTCTTGGCACATGTGCTCCATTTAACAGCTGGAGAGTCCATTGACTTCAGGTCTAAGGGCTCCTGGCTTAGAAATCCTATCAACGCCGCTCTCGCTCCACTGGTTTTAGCTTCAGCTAGCGGCTTTAGGATTACTTTAAAGCCTCTCTCACCCTTGTTAAGTGGGGAAAAATGAGAGCATCAGATTTAAAATCTCTCTCTCTCTCCCGCACTTCTTAGGTTAGGATGAGGGTTTAGGGTTATAGGTTTAGGGTTTTCGGTTATGACTTATGTACTGACCTCGGGTCCTTTGTACTTGTAACTTGTAATGTGTCGACCCTTGGTCTTTATCAATGAAAAGTTCTATTATTCCATTGTTGTGTAAATTCTATGCTTTCTTATGCGATTGTAAGCTTTAATCTGTGAATCTTGCTTGTTGAATATCAGCTAAATCGACTTACAAAGATGTAAAAATAACCCAACTGATTTAATCAGATATTCCTTTTAAATTGAGTGTTTCCTTTAATCTGATAAACCTTAAATCTGATCAGTTCCTTTAATCGATAACTTCAGAATCGATCGATTTCTCACATCAGTTCCTTGGTCGATCTTACGATCGATTGAGATACCAAACTCAATCGATTCCTTTCAACTTTAGTTAGTCTCTTAACCAGGTGGTTCTGGAGAACAATCCATCAAGCATTTTAGGTGCTTTTTCTCCAAGATCCAGAAGCCCTAGCTCATTACACAATTCTCTGAATCTAATCTCAGCTAGTGGCTTGGTTAGAATATCGACTTTCAGAAATCGATTGTGAATCTTTTCCATTTCGATATTCTTCTTTTCAACATGATCTCTTATAAAATGGTGTCGACATCCACATGCTTGCATCTTGTATGTAGAACGAGATTACGAGTGATTGCAATAAGATTATTTGTCGCGAGAATATAGGTACATTCTTAGCTACGATGTTATAATCCTCACCACGACTAAGCCAGAGCGGTTAGAGCAGCGACTTCTGCTGACCATATATATTCTCGCTTGATAGTAGATGTCATAGCCCGATGTCCGCTTCTTTGAAAACCACGAGATCGGTTTACTTCCTAAAAATCGACATGTTCACGAGGTTGACTTCTGTCGATCTTGCAACCTCCATAATCGTAATCGAGAATACCCACTAAGCTCTAGATTATCATCGATGGGTAAAATAAACCAAGGTTTATGTCCTTCAGATACTTAAGAAATGGGCTTATTTGCTTCTAGGTGGCTTTGCATTGGATTTGCTCGAAATCGCACATACACCTCTTTGCAAAGGTGATATCCAGGGTCTTCGCTTCGGTATAGTAGAGATCCAATGAGAGCCTTATATTCTTTACGATTTTTTTTCGACCATCCTCAAATACGGATCCATCTTGAATCCGGTCATCATAGGAATTTTGGCTTCCTTGCAATTTTAAACTCCAAACTTAGACAATAAATTCTAGTGTACTTTGCTTGGCGAGATGAATATCCTTCGTGACTTTGCTTCACCGAAACCCGAAAGTAATTCATCTGTCCCATCATGGACATCTCGAACTTCCCTTGCATCAGTTTGCTGAATCTTTCACATAGACTCTTGTTAGGAGATCCGAAGATGATGTCGTCCACGTAGATCTGAACCATCAGAATATCTTCTCCATCTTCTATTCTGAATAAGGTTACGTCCCCATCGCCTTTTAGTGAACCCATTGTCGATCAAGAACCGAGAGAGTGTATCATACCAAGCTCGAGGAGCTTGTTTTGAACCATAAAGAGCTTTTCTTAAACAAGACACTTGGTTGTTCTTTTGAAGCACGGAGGTTGTTCGACATAAACTTCCTCTCGCTAGTACCCCGTTTAAAAATGCACTCTTTCGTCCATCGATACCCTGTGAACCCTCGTGGGAAGCATATGCGTAAATGACCCGAATGGCTTCTAGGCGGCGGCCCGGTGCAAAGGTCTCGTCATAATCAATTCCTTCTGATTGTGAATACCCCTTAGCAACAAGTCTTGCCTTATTTCTGGTGATGACATTTTTCTCATCTCTCTTGTTCTTGAAAACCCACTTCGTGCCAATTACGTCTTGATGATTTGGTCCGCATCTACCGGTTCCCAAACTTGATTTACGTCGATTTTGTTCGGCTCCTCGCATGGCTAGAATCCGACCAAGCGTCTTGTAGAGCTTCCTCTATTGTTGTTGGTTCCTTCATAGACAAATAATGACAATACATGGCACTTTCACCAATCGATGTCTAGTTTTAACTTTATCGATGGGTCTCCGATGATCAGATCAGTTGGATGACTGGTTATCCAAGTCCTTCTATTCTGATTTGCGTCGGTTTGGAGAACATCATCCATTTTCGATAAAGGTTCATTACTAGCGACTGGGAGTGGTGCAGAATTATGATCCACTTGATAAGAACATGTCTCCGCTAATGTTGGACTCATCATGTGTCGATGTCCGTTCGATGGGAACTTCAGTGTTCCCCTGAACCGGATGGTTCGATTGATCTTATCTCATTTATGTCGGCTTCTTCATCGACAGTTTTTAGTACCTTAGGATCCGAATGATCCGTGAATCACTAGATCCTGGAATGTATCTTTACGGTTTTCGATTCTTTTTCCTTGATCATTAGTGATCCATTTTCGAGCATCGTACTTGTTGATCGTGCACGTCTTGTTCGGGAGGCGATTTCTCTTGTTCGTAAGATGCTTCATCAAAAAGACTACATGGGGTGTTTCTTCCACAAGTAGGGTTAAATCATTTGTAAACCACGAAAGCCTTTGCTAGATGAGGAATATCCTAAGAATATACCCTCATCCGACTTGGCCTCAAAAGTCTTCAATGATTCTTCCCATTGTTGTGTATGAAACACTTACACCCAAAAACATGGAAGTAAGAAACAAGAGGTTTTACGTCCTTCCACAGTTCATAGGGTGTTTTATTGTGAGCCTTAGTCAAAAGACATCCTGCTCGAGTATGACATGCGGTGTTGATTATACGCCTTTAAACGGCTTGGTATTGCATGTTCAGCTAACATCGTCGAAAGCAACTTCTTTGAGAGTTTCGTTTCCTCCGATTCGCTACTCCATTTTGTTGTGGGCGTCCTTGGCGGTGATGTTTCATGTTGTATACCAAACTTAGAGCAAAAATCGGTAATAAAAGAGTTCGTAAATTCGTACCTTTATCGATCGATTTTTACTACACCGACACCCTTCTCATTTTGTAATCTTTTTTAGCAAATTTCGGGTATCTTCGATTTGTCGTCTCATTCTTCTTATGTAAGAATATAACCTGTAAACTTGGTATATTCATCCACGATTACAGAGTATATTTTGCGTCCGTTGAGATCGGTGGTGTAACCGGTCCAAATAGATCCATATGAAATTGCCGTAAGATCTTTGGATGCGGTCGGAATTCCGTTGAATGAAGCTTTTGACTGTTTTCCTTCCGACATGCGAAGACATGTCCGATCCTTTGAAAATACTTCATTAGGAAGTCCTTCCACTAGAGACATCCTTGCTATCTTATTAAGAGTTTTAAAGTTCGGGATGGCTCATTCTTTGTGTGAGAGCCAATCGCTACTTTTGGAACTCTTGACAATCGAGCATGCATTTCTTGGGCAACTGTTCTAATGTTGTGGTAGATCGTCCCTTTCCTTGAACCGTTAGCAAAATCTATTGAGTGGCTCGATTCTTGATAGTGCATTGGTCGGTCGAGAACTCAACATGAATCCGTTGTCGCAGAATTGTGAAACCGATAATAGGTTGTGCTTCGGACCTTGACATCTGAGACTCCGATTATTTGTACATCATCATTCTCTAAGGTTAGAATCCTTTGGTATAACCAAAGTTATCATCACCGAAGAGTACACGCTGGGCCCTTCGTTCTATGTAAGAGCTAAGGAGATGTTTGCTTCAAATCATGTGCCTTGAGCATCCACTATCGATGTCTGGGATAGTTGCTTGCACACCTCCTTTGTTGGCCGGACCCACGCGATCCTCGGCTGCCCAAATCGGGGCTTTAGGTACCCCTTTTGGATTGGGTCCTGAGGGGTTAGGATTAGTTTTGGGGATCCATACAAAAGCGAGCACTTCTATTGTGATCACTAGATCGAAGGCACGATTTATCTCCCATACCTATCAACATAATCATACGTCTCTTTATATGCTTTTCCGATTAGTATGATTATTAGTGTGAACCTTGGATGACTTAGAAGACTTGGGATTTATCTTTTCTGTTTGTCTTTTTTTCATCCAGTGTGTAGGCATGCTCACGGTTCCGGAACCATGGGTTCGGATTCAACCCGGCGGTTCAAAAAAGTGCAGGAGGAACCGGAACCGAACCGGCCAAGGCGGTTTGTTCGGTTCTCGAAGCCGCGCGATTTCGATTTCGAACCGGCGATTCTGCTTTTTTTTTTTTTTTTTTTTCATATATTTTTTCTTGTGTTTCTTAGTTTTTGGATCTAAAATTTGAAGGAATGTATAGATAGATCATGAAATTGGACATTGTTATTGTTAATATGAGGATTTAAATTGAAGATTACATTAATAATTGAACTATTATAAATTAGTAGCCTAATTTATTACAAAGTAATTGAACTATTACAAAATAGTAATTTTAACTTAAAATAAGCTAGTAATCTACTATTACAAATTAATTGAACTATTACAAATTTTCAAATTACAAAGTGAACTATATCGAATTAGTAATTACAATTACAACTTAAAATTTTAAACTTTACAAAATAAATTTGGGGGAGGGGGGGATTTAAAGAAATTGGACTTGAGCTTAAATTTAAGAAATAAACTTAGAAATTCTAAGTTTGAAACTTAAAATTAAGTTGCCTACGATCCAAATAGGAATCAAAGTCCACGTAGTTCTCTTACCTCAAACTTACCTCGTTGATTTGGATCGATTTGATTCTTCATGCATCACTTAGGTGGTAGTTTCTTCGGAGCTATCTTGATCATCATTATCAACAAATTCTTGACTTCTCTTTTCGGCTCTTACCCAATCATCAAGCAAGCATTGGTTTTCCACGTTTTCAACGGTCATATTCGATCTCGTTGCATCCAAAGTGTAGCCTCCCAAACTAAAAGCTTGTTCAATCCAAGCAGCGGTTGAGGCGGGAGATGCAAAAAATTTCTCTTCTAGCATTGACAATATTGGATAGATATTTTTCATCCTCGACCACCACTTTAGTATATTAAAAGTAAGCGTTGTCTTCATCTTCATCAAGCCGAGCAAATGAAGAGGATAAATAATGATCAAGTTTGTAATAAGGGTTAGAAGTAGACCTTGGACGTTTTTTGAGAACGTTCATCATAAAAACCTGTTAATATATCTTCTTCTTGACTCATAGAAGAGCCACCACCACCAAAAATTTTCTTCAAAACCGGGACCACTATATTCTCTAAATAAAGACATTAAAGTAACTTTAATCCGATTACCAATCTCTTAGGATTAGGATATACATCATCTTCACCGCCATGACCATATGTCTATTAGGAAATAAATAATTATAATACATATTTAACATCATTATTAATCCATCAAATCTTACTAGGATCAAACACTTTAGCAACCAATAATAGATCGGGAATATTTGTAAAATATTTTTTCCATTTTTGCATCATAGAGAAAGTAGCACCACTTAATAAGGGATTTGTAATATTTTCATTTAACACATGAGCAACTTTAATACAATAATCAAGCGCTAAATTACACGTAGAATAATAAACACCGGATAACACTTTTGTGGAATCATTAAAAATTCCCAAAATTTTACACAAAGAAGTGCATGAATCCCAATATTGAGGATATAAACGAATACCACAATTTTCTTGAGTAAAAAATGTACATAAAGCTTCTTTATAATCCATAGACTCCTTTAACAATTTATACGTGGAATTCCAACGAGTTGACACATCAAGAGAAAATTTTTTGGGATGCATATTGTATGTTCTACAAAAAACTTTCCATTTTTTCAACAATTTTGAATGTCTCGACATATAATAAATAGCGGATCTAATAGGACCAACTCGTTCTTTCAAAGCATCTAAACCATCTTGAACACATAAATTTAAAATATGACACATACATCTAACATGAAAAAATTTTCCACCAAGATATGGTTGACAAATATTTGTAAGATCTTCAATAGTAGCCATATTTGCACTAGCATTATCAAAACCAATAGAAAATATTTTTTTTAGTAAGAGCATACTCATTTAAAATATCATGCAATTTATCTCTAATATTAACGGCATTGTGTTCCGTGATCAAAATCTCTATAAGCAATCAATCTTTTGTTAAGAGTCCACGAATCATCAATCCAAGTGCATGTAACTCCTATATAACTATGCTTTTGAAAATTATCACCCAAATATCCGACATATACAAACTTTAACATTTAAATCGGCAAATAGATTAATCAAAGCATATTTATACTCATAAACAACTTTAGCAACATCACGAGTAGTAGTATGACGTGAAACTTTTTTTTTCTTTGCGGGTTGAAGACCAAGGTTAACAAAAATCATTCAATCTGAATTATCGGCAAATTGAAAAGGAAGGTGTTGTGTGCACACAAATTTAGCTAACAATTTTCTATATTTCATTTGATCAAATGTAAATAGAGAAGTGGGGTTACTTACCTCGCCTTGAACTCCCACCACCGCCACCGGTTGGCGTAAATCCATGAAGTTGTGCTTGGTTTGAACTAATTCCAACTCTATCCGGATGAATTTTTTTCAAATGCTTCTCGAATGTTCCATATCCTCCTCCTTTGACAAAAGAATATATTTTGTCACAATAGTTGCAATGAACTTTAATAGTACCATCCTCGTTGATCACTTTATTAAAGTGGCGTGCAAAAAATATCCGACTTAAGTTGAGCTCGACTTGGAGTTGGCTCGGCATTGGACTCGGTTGGGTGGTTTTGGCTTTCTTGAGTAGGGCGCCGTGGTATAGCATCATCTTCAAGAGGATTCTCATAACCGGGACCAAGTGTGGCCTCAATATCATCTAAACTCCACTCGATCGGTGGTCTTTGGGGTGGATGTGGGAAGATTTAACGGAAGAGGTGGAAGAAGCTTTTATTTTTACCCCTTACCCTTGCTTTGATGACTTGCCATAATAATAATATGTATGTAAGTATATGTAAATAATATATGTATGTAAGTGTAGTGTAATGTAATATGTATGTAACTATGTAAGTGTAGTGTAATATACTAATATGTAGTATAGTACTATAGTAGTATACTAGTATTAGTATAGTGTAATATATAGTGTATATAATATATAGTGTAGTATAAATATAATATGTAGTGTATAGAGTATAGTTACTATAGTATGATATATAGTGTAGTATAAATATAATATGTAATGTAAATAATATGTAAATAATAAACTTTGAGAATTGAGTGAGAGTTGAAACTTGAGAGTTGAGAGAGAGATGAATAAACTTTGGTGTGAATTTTGGAGTGGAATGAGTTGGTATTTATAGATGAAATATTGAAAAAAAAAAAAAAAAACGGAAAAAACCGCGGTTCGAACCGAACCATGTTCCACTTGTTCAAACCGGGCGGTTCCTTCAACTCTTTGATCTCAGCCGTTGGATCTCAATGACTCTTTAATCTGGGCGTTGGATCTCAACGGCTAGAATTTTCAAATTTGGGGCGGTTCCGTAAAACCGGCGGTTTGGCTCGAAGGCAAAGCCGATTTGTTCGAATCCGCGGTTCGGGCCGGAACCGGGCGTTCGGTTTGAACCGGGCGGTTCGATTCTGGTTTTTGCTAGAACCGAACCGAACTGGGATTTACGGTTGCGGTTCGGTTCCGAACGGAATCGCGGAACTGCGGAACCGGGGCGGTTCAGTTTTTAGCATGCCTACCAAGGTGGTTCAAAGAGCGGCGACCCTAGATTTCTGATTATAGGGGTAGGTACGATTGCTACCAAAGATTCATATCTTTTCGGCATAGGTGGTTTTCCGGTTTACGAAGCACATGCTTATTAGGCGGTTGCCTGATTGGGTCTCGATTGGACTTCCCTTTTGCTGTTGTCTTTTTCGATTTCGATCTGTTGATCGGGTTGAGGTCTCTTGAAGAATCCAGGTTCTTCTGTTGATTCTCGGTGATGCTTTACCAGTTGGGGTCCATTTTGTTCCCCTACGGTTAGGCACCGCCTTTACTTGCTCAATGGTCTTTTTCCCTTATTAGATACATGTTTGGCTTTTTGGTGTATCTTTGTTAAACTCGCCTCGATTACACCTTTTTGAGATGAATCGGTCGGGGCTTTTGAGGATGTGGAAGGGTTCTCATACCCAAGTCCTTCTTGTTAATCGTTGTTCGAAAAAATAGGTGTTCATGTCTTGAAGCGGTTTTAGATGATTTTGTAAAAACCTCTATTTTCTTCGCAGATTATCCTCGATGATTTTAGACTTTCATGCTTTCGGAATAGCTCATCGAATTTTGCTTGCGTAGGATTTTGAAGTCATCGACTTTTGTTGTTTGTTAATTGTCGGTGATCTTTGATCTGCTTCTCCGATCGAAGCTTTAACTTTCGTAATTTTAAATTCCTCGGTTGCCTTTCGGCGGTTTCAACCAATTTAAGTTCGAGAGGCTTTTATCGAGATCATTCTCTTTAGCAAGTCGATTATTTATGGTCCTCGGCTTGTCATTTTCAAACTTCCACTATAACATAAGTGTCTCATTGCATTGGAGAGATCCTCAAGCAATTGCTTCGAGTAGAGCTGCTGGTCAATCTCCCGGCAAGTGTGCTAATGATACAGTGTAGAAGCGAACAAAGCGAGTTTGGAGGTTACCTCAGATTGGTCCTCCTTGGCCATCAGCGAGATCTCATCATCATCCAAGAGAATATCGATCTTCATTTCCATAGAAGTCAAAGACCTTCCGCGTCGATGTAAATCTTCTACGAGATGAGTATCCGAGAATCCTCGGAGGGCGAATCTGGTCGTTAATTCTGACGGTTAAGAACCAACCATTTTTGTGTCCCTGCACCATTGCTCTCTTATGTTCTCTTTTCTTCCCTTTCTCTTGGCGTCAGTCCGGCGTCTGTATTTGTAGTGACTGGCTTTCACAATTGAAGCACGCTCCTTGATCCACGGAACCTTTTCTTCGGGTGAATCACTCGTCCGTCTGTATGATCTATCGGTGATTTTCCTTTTCGATAGTAGTATGAGCTTCTTACATTCGATTGGTTATCTCTTCTCTCATCATTTAGATTATCTCTTTTCCTTTCATCTCTGTGATCTCTCCGATCATCAGATCTGGTTCTTTCTGGAGATCTGTTGTCTGATCTCCTATCTCTTCCTCGGCTATGTTGATAATCTTTATAGAATCTTCGATACTTACCCAGTTGAGTATTTGATTTCTCTAGTTTCCTTGTAAGCAGAGCGATCTGTTCTGACTGACTTATGATGTTTCCAATGGGTTCATTGGTCTTCAATCTGCTGCTGGTTGCCTTAAAAGCAACTGATTTGGAAGTTGAGGCTTCAGCGGGCACCTCATCTTCATCTGCTTGTCCTCTCTCAATTAAATCAAACTCGTGAGCTTTAAGGCTCAAGAACAAGCTACTTGGCTTCATTTTTGAAATGTCTTGGCAATCCTTGATTACCGTGACCTTCATGTCCCATTTCTTGGTGAGAGACCTTAAAATTTTGTAGTTGATATCTTTATCAGACATCTCTCTACCAAGTTCTCGAAGCTTGTTTATTGACATTGTAATCCTTCCATCGAGTTCGTTGATGGTTTCGTTGGGCAAACATCTTGAGTTTTTGAACTTTACCGGATTTCGCCTGCAGCAGACCAATTTGTCTTTTATCCGGGTCATTTCCAAGATATTTCAGCTAGAGTATCCCACATTGCTTTCGCAGATTTGAGATACTTAATCTTTTCCTTGGTGACCTTATCCATTGTTTTCATGATAATATGCCTTGCGATAGTATCTAGAGTATGCAGTTTCCTTTCCTCTGCATCCATCAATTTGGGCTTTTTCGTACAAGACTTCCGGGGCAAAAGTCTGCGGATCTCCTCCAACCGCAGGGGTTGTCGTAATATATGATGATGGGTCCTCTTTTGATGACTTCCATCAATCGCCACTAATCGAACCTAGATGGTTGGACATATATATGGCCCAATCGCATACTCATCGATTGAGAACTTCGGCAGATCATGATACATATACGAGGTGTTATCCATCTTTGAGTGTTTTTGGAAAATGAATGAGTTTTAAGAAGGTTTTTCAAGATGGGATTCGATCGACCACAAAGATTCTTCCTCAAGAATCGATGATACACAAAAGTCGATGGGTCAGTAGAACCAACCGCTCGATACCACTTGTAGGTCCGAACGGGTTTTGTGGCGTAAGTCTAGAGGGGAGGGGTGAATAGACTTGAAAACTTTTTGTGCAGATCAGTGTGGGCGATTACTTTGATCGAGTGCGAGTGAATCGATTTGGCGATAACCAACTTCTTGATCGCTTTGAAGGTAGATCAGTTCGGAAACTATCGGTTTAAGCGATGTGTGCGGAAGCTTAAGTTTTACCCGTGAAAAACCGGTTTTATAAATCGATTCCAAAGTTAGTGTTTTAACCGGTTGGTGAAGTGTCAAGCTTGATGATCGAAGCTTGGTGCTAATGATCTCAACTTAGAATATGTATGCGCTTTAAAGGTTGTGTGCAATTGTGTAGACGGTTAATCAAAGCGGTAAAGGCACACAAGATTTATAGTGGTTCGGACAAAACCAATCCTAAGTCCACTCTTCCCTATCACAAGGGGCACCAACTTAACCAATCGAACTTAGTTTTATGTGTTAGTTCAACACAAGACACATCGACAGATATTTAAGGAGTTCTCACTCAACCGATCCCGTAAATCGTAACTAGAAACCCTAGTGCGAAATCTTGCTAAACAACTTAACCTAAATTGGGTTTGGATAAGATTGTTTTGGTTCCAACTATGAAATCTTTTTCTAGTGTTTAAGGTAGCCTATCACCTAGATGAAAAGATTTCTATGCTAAGAAATTATGGGATGAACACTTAATAAAATAATCTTCTTGATCGTGTTCTTCGTGCGGAAATCGATAATTGCTTGAGCTTCTTGATTGTTCGGTGTTTAGTGTTTTTCACTCTGAAGTGTGATCCCATATTTATAGACCTTGAAATCAAAAGAGCCAGTTGGAGAGCAATTTGAATTTCGTGCTATATTAGGTAGGTTTGAAGGATTGATGTGACGTCTTGAGAACGGCATGGCCGAAAAGCGTGAACTTGTATTTTATAGCCGTTAGAGAGACAAAGATCAAACCCCTTAATTGTCGGCTCGATCATACGTGTCTTGTTCTTATTGGTTAATGACGACTTTTTCATGTTGTTCTTCCAACTAAGGTTGACATTCTTCTTGTTCGGATCATAGCGTATGATTAGGTGAAACATCGTTTTTCACTGGTGAAACGATCGATCGATCGTAATCGATCTCTACGATGGAGTCTTCTGGTGCCGGTTGACTTAGCTTCAACTAGCAGACTCGGCTGATGTAGGTCTTCTGGTCTGATCTTCTGGAAGTCATCTGATCTTCAAGTATTCCGAAGTTTGAGCTTTATGACTTCAACCGAGATATGTCGACTAGATCGGATCGATCCGATCTTCGTTCTTCTCTAAGATTCGGCTCATCCGGATATCACCATTCTTTGGATCTTGGATCGACTTATACATATTGAGGTTCCCCCTCAATATGTGACCTATCTATTACATCAGTTGTTCTATACAGTAATTATCAACTGGTATTCTATAAACGGTAATATAAACATCAGTCAGCTAACAGGTCTGACTGGTCCTATTACATGTGTTTCTGGAACTTTTATCAAAACTATAAATTTCCCAACACTTAATCATATTATCTCTAATCACTAATTGATCATGTATGTCACACTTAGCCACAAAGTCTAAGTTGACGTGCATCGGCCGATGACTTTGATCCAATTATGATGAGAAATGAGTATTCTCTCTAAATTCACATTGATGAATGAATCCTATTCTTGGCTCAACTACCACGCACATGCACTTCGTGATGAACTCGATCCAAGCCTTATCTACCCATAGATGGGTGCAAGCGTCGGTCATGGTCAAAGTTTATCACTCCACATATGTCGTGCGTATTGACCTCAAGTCAAAGGAGTATCGCATCACTCCCACTAACCGAGACACCCATAGACACATATTGTGGACTTACATCAAACGGTTTCTCGGATGGGTATACCAATACCCTCTAAGGTATTTGTGCATCCATCATGAGATACCTAGTATCTCGTAGTAAGTGAGATCTTACTACACTCTCTAAGAGTATGTTGCAGATCGCACAACAATTTCAATTGCATCATCAATATCCCATTCTTGATGATCCTTGATCGGGGCTATTTGAGAATCATGCTTAAGTCATCTGAGTTCTCACAACCTCAATGACAGCAACGACTCATGGGAACATTTGTACGAATAAATGCAAACAATCAAACATAATATTCAAACAAGTGTATTGCAATACATTAATATTAAATGAAATATAATATTAAATCAAACTGAATATCATCGAGTATTATGTCCTTACAATAGATTGTCTCTAGGACACTAACACTAACAAACCCCCCATGCGCACCCGCGTGGAGTTTGTAACATAATCATGACATTAATTTACAACACTCACAAGAGTTGTTGGTTTTATACCCCTTCATTTCCTTCCCTTTTTCCAATATGGGATAGAGGTTTTTCACTTTCCCCTTTTCCCTTTTCCTACACAATTTTCAAGTTACAACTCTTTTGAGAATATCATTCTCATTCAATTTTTCCATTCAATTTTCAACAGTGAGAGCTTTAGTAGGTTGTTTAGATTGAGCGATAGAAAATAAACAAAATTAGTGAGATGGGGTCTTAGGGGAGCGAGGGATGAAGTTGGAGTCTAAGTTGGAGACGTAACTTGAGAGCAAAAGTGGAATCAAGTCTTAACAATCTTATAAATTGTCTTAACAGGTACAAGCTAGAGTCTTCAAATGAGACATATGGAGCTGGATCCCAACAAATACTAGCCTATTTTCCACCAAGAAGGCTTACCTACGCATGGCAGTTTCGAAAGATAAAGAAGTTTATGAAAACTAGAAAAAAAAAACATTCAAATGTTTATGGGGCAGCAATGCTCCTAAAAGAGTTCAAGCCTTTGTTTGGAAAATATTGAAACAAAGACTTCCCACCAAAGTCAATTTGATGAAGCGATCGATCATCTCATCTAACGGGGATCTACTTTGTACTTTATGTGGGGAAAAGGAAGAGGGTCGTACATATGGACCCTTGCATCCACCTCCTTCAATACGGAGCCATGTTCGATCCAAATTCTCGAGGAAACATTGCTTCAACTATTTGAATTTGCATGGTTTGGTCCATTTGGAAAGTTAGAAATGAATTTTTTTTTTTGAATATATTGAACCTGGTGTGAGGAAGTTATCGGAAGAAATCAAAGCAAGAGTGTGGTCTTGGATTGTGGCGAAAACTCAAAAAGCAAGAAATCTTCAATTCTTGAATTGGCGTAATAATCTAGCTATCAAGATTAGTTTATTGTTGTAATTGAAGTCCATGTTGGTATTTTCAATTCTCGATGTAATCGTACTTTGATCTCTTTATTTTGTAAGGGCGGGAGTACCCCTTGTACTCCATTTCTTATTTATTGGATCTTTTTTAGTTGTTAAAAAAAAATTGAACAAAATAAAAGGTTATCTAAATAACCTCAATTATTAATGAATGAATAATTAGTTGCAAGTCTAATTTCTAACCGGGCTACTACAGTTGCCATCAACAAAAAATGAAGAACTAGACATAAATTCTTACATAGTTATTGCATTGAAATTACAATATTGCGTGAGCAAATGTCTTTACAGCTTAGCTACAAGCCTATAAGTCGTGAGTCGTATAGTATACGAATAAACTTTGGTATTTTTATGAGAACTTTTATATTACATACATTTAATTTCTCATTTTCTTTTACTCAAACAATTGAAAGTATGAGTCAAAAAAATCAAGTTGTTTAAAAAAAAAAAAAAGGAGTTGATATAACTTAAATATATCTCAATTGAGTAACTAACATAAATCATCTCGCCTGGAAATTTATGATAAAAAAAAAAAAAAAAACTGCTCTAAGATACAATGTGGATACAACTATTATTTTTAAGATACAATATTTTTTTATTATTATTCTCCACTCCAATTTAGACAAAAATTATTCTTAATTTTCTTTTTTTATTTATTTTATTCAGTAATATATAGAAGTCCATCTCTCTTCAGTCAACTCCTCTCTTTCTCCTCCCAATTCATTTCTCTCTCCTCTCAAATCATCTCAAATCATCACATCTTATGAAAAGTTCAAAATCTACACATTTTAAATTCGGAACGTACAAAATTATAACGTATGTGAAAATTTACTATGTACGTACAGTTTATTACGAAGTGAGAGAAAAAAATATTCCGAGAAGTATAATTCAGACAATATCAACTGACAGCCAAAAAATATCAAAAACTTAAAACTACACATGTCCGTCATTTATGCACATTGTTGCTTATATAAAGACAATTAAGACATTTAACCCAATTTTTATAATTAATAATAAGACTTAAAAGATCTTATATATTAGAATAAGAGTACTCTATAGATTGTATCTTAAGTAAATTCCAAAAAAAAAAAAAAGAGGTTATAGTACACATATAAGGTCCGAAACAGACGCATTAAGCATGCAAATACCATACTTGCTCAACTTTTTCATATTCTGTGACTTAAGAATTTTAGGATATATGTCAAAGAAAAAAGAAGAAAAATATCTGAAATATGGTAATAAAACATATCATAACACATAAATATTCATAAGTTAACATGGGTTTCAAGGTAATACATTATTATTCATATGGTAACACATGAGTATTCACATAGTATTACGACGATATATGAACAGTGTTATATATTACTAAAAAAATATGTGTTACTACATGAACAAAAAATGTTACCTTATGAAGAAAAACGTGTTACCACATGAACAAAACCAGTACAAGCACGAAAAGAAATCATCAGTCCAAAATTACAGATTTAAAGAACAACTTGATGTGTTACTACATAAACAAAAAGAGTGTTACAACATGAACAAAAACCAGTATAACGCAAAAAAAATCTTCAGTCCAAAATTACAGATTTACAAAACAGCGATGAAAAGAGTGTAGAAGGATCTGAATTTCATCACACACTTTGTGTTGAGGGGTAATCCAAACACCACACACGTATTCTCTCTTCTTCTCGCAGAATCCACACCAAAATTCAAATTGAACAACCTTATTTCATCCAATGATCGAAATAAAAAAAAAAAAAAAAATAGGCACGAATGAGGAAGAAGAAAGCCCGTGAGATCCGCCAGAAGAGAAGAGGAAGAAGAGGAAAGAAGCTTCGCGATGGGAAGATGAAGAAGTTCAGCCCACCAATCGCCATAACCCGCTCCACCGACCGCGAAGAAAAAAAAAATGCCATAAATGCGCAATATTGCGTACAAGTTTTTTCTTTTTTCCTTACTTCTTCTCATTTTTTTACGACTCTAATCAATACCACCAAACCGGATTGAGTATTGGTTGCCGGTTCAATCGGTTGGATCGATTGGACCGACGATTCAATCGTTAAAATGATATTTATCTATTTTTTCAATATTTTCTATGTTATATTTTTTTAAAATGCTCAATTCATCGACGCACTTATAATATTCTTATTTAATATTAATTAATCAAATTTGAGGCATATAAATAATATAAATGTGATGATTTTCTTGTGAAAGGAAACAATATATTTCAAAATAATCGGTAAAAGGGGAAAAACTAAAAGTCCCACGTCGAGTAAAAGAGGACATGTGAGAGGAAATAATATAAAAGATCTTGTATCACATCGAGTAAGTATTAAATGAAATATGAAAGGAAATAATATAAAAGAGGGAACAGATGGACCTCTTGTCTACATCGAGTAAGTATTAAATGAAATATGAGAGGAAGTAATATGAAAGGGAGATAAATCTCATATTTTTGTCCCACATAAATGAAATGTGAGAGAAATTAATATAATATGGGACGAGTGTGTGCGAGAAAGAAGAAAAATAGACGGCAAGAATCAGATTTACTGATTTAGACCTAAAATAATTTAATATTTTAAAAGTAATAATTAAAAAAAAAATTGGTTGAATCGATTTTGGTCATTTTCGATCGATTTTGATCGGTTCTGACCAGTTCAACCTGTAAAATAATTACTTAAGGGCAATTTGACTAGTTCTTGATTTTAACCGGTCGGTCCGATCCGTGATATCATTGGAAATTTGTATTCATTAACTTATATTATTTATTTTCTTCTCTCATATATTTCATGGATAAGGATAAAATTGTCTACATTTTAAGTTTTTTTTTTTTTAGCGCAATCATGCTTAGCTCATATTATTGAAAGCACAAGACGAACAAATAGAATTGAGAAGGTCATCCACAAATTCAGGAGGCTCGACCCAAACATGGGGACTCGAATAAGATTTCATGGCCCTAGCAATTAAATGCGACACGATATTGGCGTTACGAGGAATATAAGAAACTAAACAACCCTGGAATGTCGTCATTATGTCCAAGCATTCAAGTTACATAGTCACCAAATGGAGAGTTGTTCTCCTCCAGATGATTGATTGCAGTAACCACTTTTTGAGCATCCATGTTCACCTCTATATTATGAAAACCCAGATTACTAGTCCATTTGAGTGCCTCATGTAATCCTATGATCCAAATCGATCTACAGCATATAAAGTGACCCATACCATATCATCCCTCAGCACCATGCCCACCCCAGTTGCTGCTATATCCTCAAATTGCGCCGCATCCACATTAAGTTTTGTAAAACCCAAACGTGGTTTATGCCATTTATCACAGACCTTGTGCAAGCCATTCGCACAACATGCTGTTTGCCTCAAAGATCGCCCTTGTAGTCGTGGTTCGTTTACCCTCCCAACACACCTGATTGCACAGCCCGCAGATCGTATCCACGTTAATCCCTTTCCGACGCAGCTGATCCTTTGTTGGCAAATAATTCTTACACACTCTCCATATCCAATTTCTCACCTTAGGTGGAATTTCAATCTCCTTATATCACCTTCTTCAAACAGGTCATTCAGCAGTTGGAAGTCCCATGTAGACGTGCCCGGAATAAACAGTTCATGCACCCGCAAGTCGGATAACCCCGGAACTCTTGGTGATCTGATGAAAAACTATTCATCATCTCTGACCCACAGGTCATCCCACACTTCCACCCCTGCACCATTCCCAATACGCCATCTTACACCTCTCCTAACAAGATCCTGAGACTAACTGACGCTCCTCCAAGCATAAATATTTAACTTTGAAAATTCGAGAAATTAAAGCGTTCGGATTGGAATAGAAATAAGCAATTGATTACCCCACTCACTCAACCCACCTCACATGATATTCATTGTTAATATTCTAACCAAGCAATAACAATGCAATCAATAACCCTTAGAGAGTGTTTGGTTCACTGGACTGGATTGATTAGGTGTGATAGGATTGAGTGAGATTGAGTAAGATTGGTTTGATTTGACTGGATTTGTTGAATCAAGATATGCGTTTGGATTGTAGGATTAGATTGAGGGATTAGATGGGATACCTATTGAAATGTCATAAACACCCTTAAATTGAATTGAAACAACTACACTTCATTCTTGTGAATCTATTCAAACAATAGAAGGACAATTTGTAATATTGCATGTGATATGCTCTATCACACCTTTCACATGGGATTGACATATCCCCCCATGGAGGGATTTTGCACATTTTTTACCGGGACTTGAAGTATATCATGGGTCATCATCCCTCAAACCAAACGGTAGATTAGTTGGGATTAAAATCCTAATCATGGTCTATCCCGATCAATCCCATGAACCAAACGGGGCCTTAGTGATTGGCCTCTCAATGATACTCATTACCATTATCATTCCCTATTCATACCAAACGAGCCTTAGTTGCATTTCCTCATATAAACTGGAAATACAGCATACCAGTAATCTGCAAATTGGCTTGATTTTGAAGAGGACAATATATCTTCTAGCATATAAAAATATTGTGTTTAAAAAAAAATGATTTTATAGATTATTTTTATAAAAATTAAAAAAAATATATTACTTCGAATACTAACTCACTGAAGTTTTTATAAATTTTATTTTGTGATCCCAACAATCTATATCTCATTCCTTACTTTTTTTATTCATTGGGCTATTGATCAATCACCTGAAAAGAATTTAAAAGACAAAAAATTAGATGTGACAATATCATACATCAAAGTGAAATTTAAATATTAAAATAGAGTTTCATCTCATATATGAGACTGTCTTACACAAGACTCCCTAAAACTTAGGATAATCCATATTTTTAAAAGCATTTTGTTGGGAGATGAATTTAATAAAAGATATATGATTTTGATTAAGATCCCAAAACCCCTGAGTATGACATGTTCAGAATGATCTTGATAGTTGAGTCAGGATTCAGTTAGAGTATTCAGGATGTTATCTGCAAAATGTATAGTCATGCAGATATAGATCAGGATAGATTCTGAAGACCCTGAAGAACTCAGTATGTTTTTGAAGAAAGTGAAGTTTCAGTATGAAACTGAAGTTATCTAAAGACTCAATGTGAAACTGAGATACTGAAACCTCAGTAGGATATTGAGTAACTGAAGACTCAGCATGAAGATTCAGTATCAGTCAGTATGTCACAGAAGACCCTGAAGACTCAGAAGACTCTGAAGACGCAAGACTAAAGACTGAAGATTGAAGATCAAGAATACTGAAGGCAAGTAATTACTGAAGACTTAGTAATCTACTGAATGCTCAGTATGAACCTGAATGTTCCGAGGCACTGAATATATCTATCTGAAGGATGCAATACTGAGGAGATCGCGATTCCTTAGAAAATAGATATCTGTCAAGACATTCAAATGCAGACAAAAGGAACTAAGTCAGAAGTGTTGTTAAGGTTATATCAAACTCAGAGTTGGTAACCAAAAGAGCCGTTGAAGGTGTCTACCTTTAACTGGAGACAAAAGTCAAAAAGAGGAAGACAACGCTATACCATACTGACACTGACAGTGACAGGCCGCTGAAAAAGATGTCAGATGTACAAAAGTTTCAGACTGCAAAAAGTGAAGACCGGCTACATGAAAGGCTATTGCCTAAAACGTGTTAGGGAGGTTCAAACCCTAAATATAGTCGTTCCTCGCACACCATAAGAGGAAACTCACAAAGTTATCTCTCCAACGGATGGTTTTCAAAAGTAACCTTGGTGTATGCCTATAAATACTAGTGACCCTCTACATTGTAAGGTTACGGGAAATTTATACGCAACTCAAGAGCTCAAACTTATTCTCGCAAGTTGAAGCACTCGAAAAACCTAGAATTTCCCAAGTGTTTCTATATTGAAGAGAGCTCACTATACTAAGCCTAGCTTGATAAGATTTATCCAAAGCTTAGTCGAGATATCCTAACCCTTTGCATTGTGCTTCACTGTAAAGGATATCTCATCCTAGTTGGAAACCAACCGAGAAACCCCAAACCCTTGAGAAGGTAGTTGGAGTGTGTTTGTTGGTGAGAAGAGTTGTAAAGATTTAGTAAAGTACTCGGAGTAGTCAGAAAACTCTAGAGGAGAAGTTAGTAAGCTACAGGGGTAGTCTGAAAGCTTGTTTGTGTTGAGTAAATAAACTACGGAGGTAGTCAGAAAGCTCAAGGTCGGGTTGAGTAAGTAAACTACGTGGAGTAGTCAGAAAACTCAGGGCCGAGTTGAGTAAGTAAACTACGCGAGGTAGTCAGAAAGCTCAGAAGTGATTAGAGAATTTCTCACGAGGATCGAGAGAGAGTGGACGAGGAGCTTGAGTCTCGAACCACTATAATTGTTGTGTTCTTTATTGCTTTCCTTATCTCTGCATTTTTAATCGTTTGCATTGACTTGATTTTGAAAGCATACTTTTCATCGATATTGATTGGAATCAATCCAATGAAGTTGCATGTAAATTGAATCACGGCTTAATCACTATTTCATAAAGGGAGGTTTTTTCAAAGAAAGCTTAAAACGAGTATAAACTAAGGGGGCCAACCATTCCAGACGATCGAAAGTATTTAGAAACAGATAGTTACCAAACCGAACTTACTCTTACGAGGGTTTGATAAGTTAGTTATCGATCCAAGCAACTCGGGATCTCGACACTCGAGGACTCGGTTGGGATTATCCGAGGTATCTGAAAAGTCGCTTTCAGAGAACCTTTGTCTCGATAGACTTTGACTCAAAGCGATCTGTGCTTCTCAAAACCTAATCTTGAGGATTATCGAGCCCAAGTGACCTCGGAGAAGAAAAAGTTTTAAAAAACTTGAACACGTGTATTCCCCATACACGTGTAAGACTTCGTTTGCACCGGGACCAACAAGTTGTATCGAAGCGTTGGTTCAACTTGACCCCACTTTGTGTTGACCAAAGTTTTATTTTTCTAAAAATACTTGTGGTCTATCCGAACTGATCTTATTTGCTGAATTTTTTCTTTTTCAAAAGATCGAGATAAAAATGTCTTCTAAAAAGCTTCCCATGTTCTCTGTGGAGAACTATGATTTAATGGAGGATCGAGAATCTGAGCTCACCTGTATTCTAAACATGAGCGTGTATGTGGAGAGTGGTCTCTCAAGGACCATTCCATTTCTTTGTGGTGAATCCCGGAGGAAGCGAAGATGAGAGAATTGATCCTAGAGCGAGAATTTCCTAAGTCTGATGACCAACTAACTCCTGAGGAGAGAAAGTTAGTCAATCTAGACTACATTGCAAAAGACACATTATACAGTACAATTGATGATGGTGTGATGGGAATGATCTCTCCTTTGTAATATTTTGCTAAAGAGATTTGGGATACACTAGTTTTGTAATGTGCCAAGGCACAAATCATATAAAAAGAAAACAAACTTTTCGGTGGCAATTGGAAAGTTTGATAGTTTTTGAAATGGATGATGGTGAATCAATAGACAAATTGGAAGTCGAGTTCACTAGCATCATGAATGATCTAAATGCATTTGGAAAGAAATATCCACAAAGAGAAGTTGCACTGAAAATTCTTAGAGGTCTTTCTAAGAAATGGGATATTCATGCAGTGGTGATTGAAAACACCAAGAACATTAATTCAATGCCATATCAACAAGTCTTCTCGAAATTTGAAGGCCTATGAATTTGTAATTGATAAGAAATCCAAAAAAAGGTCGACAAAGAAAGATGATTCATCATCTAGTAAAAATGTGGCTTTAAAAGCCAAAGATAAAACACAAAAACTAGAGAGTCCGAGAACCCCGTGCCAAAAAATCGGGATGAGCTTGAGGAAAAGCTAAAGATCGATGGGAAGGAGGTTTGATAGACTTAATAGTAGATTTGGAAAATACAAAAGTTATTACAGAACCACGGTACCGAGAAGAGACACGAGGACAAATCAACCGAGAAGAAGAAGGGACACGAAAAAGTGAAGGATCTTCATCCAAAAGGAAGGACTCAAGTCCAAAGAAGAAAGTGATCGGGATGATGATACCAACATATGCTATAATTGCGGAAGAAAGGTCACTTCCAGTATGATTGTCCAGATTTGAGTGCTAAGGAGAGAAGAGAAAGGCAAGTTAAAAGAGACAAGAAGTTCTCTAGCAAAAAAGGCCATGGTTGCAGAAGAAGAACACTCTGAGGAGGGATCCAGCTCTTCAGATGAAATATTCTCGACAAAGGAAAGTGATGACATCTCGGTCCGATGGCCATTGAGGAGGTAAACTATTCTTTCTCTGTTGTTGCTCTACACTAAAGCACAAGAGTTTTTCAAGTTCCATCGAAAACAGTCATTTTGACGATGGATTCTTTTGAGAATCGATGAAGGACTATCTTTGTTTTTGCAAGGACTGCTAAATAGAACTCAAGAGAAGAATAAGGAACTGAAAGCTGAAAATCTAAAATGGAAAGACTCTACCAATACTGAAATCACTTCTCAATTAATGGGAGCTACTGATGAACTGGATGTTCTAAAAGTACAACTCTCAGAGAAAGAGAAGTTGATAATGACCCTAACTGAAAAGCTAGAGAAATCCACTGAAGAGATCCAGCTAATCAGGACTAAGTTCAATGACCTCTCTGAGAAGCATGAAACTCTACAGAACTGTGAGGATAGTGCACAGAAGAAGTTAACTCTATTGAATAATGCATCTAATGTAATAGATGAAATTCAGAGTTACCAGAGATCTGTGACTATAAAATCTGGATTGGGATTTATTCCAGGGGGAACCTCACAAGGTCATCTGAATGCTGCATCAAGTAGCAAGAAGACAATCTTTGTAAAACCAGTGGCACCTACACTTCAAGCTGAAGTAATGCCCAAGGTTGTAGACAAGGGAAAAAGACCTATGTCTCAGTAAAACTGAATGATCAGGTTGGAAAGCCCAAACCTCAAGTAAAGGCTAGAAAACCTGAGCAATCAGTTGGAAAGTTTCAGGCAAGCACTTCAAAGCCTCAGGCTAAGAATGCAAACCTGAAAGGCTCCTCACTGAACCATCAGAGGAATCCTCAGATGAGAAACACTCAGCAGAGACATTCTCAACTGACGAAACCAAGTCTTCAGTACACTGAAAGACCCAGATTTCAGTACAGACAACCTGAACCCCACTTGCCTAAGGGTAAAGGTTATCTGAACCCAAGTCATCAAAGATTTAGACCGGCTGCACAGAAGCCAAAGCAATTGAACAGAAGACCTGAACCAAAGAAAAACTCAAAGGCACATGTTCATGCTAAAGCTAGCACACATACACAGAAAACAGCTAAGGCACCCAGAGTAGTAGATGTGTATGTTGATGTTTATGGAAGACAGATTAGCCACTCTAAAGTGATTAGAGTTGTCAGGCAGATTTGGATTCCGAAAGGTACATCTAACCTCGTAGGACCCTACACAAATTGGGTACCTAAGAATTGATCTGTTTTTCAGGAGGAAAACAAGGGCACTAAGCTGATGAAAGATCACATGGCACTGATGAGCAGAGATGAAAAAGCTCCTGATGTATGGTATCTTGACAGTGGATGCTCAAGACATATGACAAGATTCAAGAAGATGCTCAGTGACTATGTTGAACAAAGAGGCCCACAGATCACTTTTGGAGATAACTCCAAGGGACAGACTGAAGGATATGGAACTTTGGAAATCGACTCAGTTCATATCCATGGTGTTTCATATGTATCTGGATTGAAGCATAACTTGCTCTCAATCAGCCAATTCTGTGATAAGGGTTTTAATGTTGAGTTCTCCAAGAACTTATGTTTTGTGAAAGATGATACATCACAGAAAGTATTACTGACTGGTACAAGAAAAGGGAATGTGTATCTTGCTGATTGGAGTTCAACTCCTAAAGATACATGTTTGGTTGCTAAAAGTTCCACAGATACCAGTTGGTTATGGCATAAAAGAATGAATCACCTGAATTTCAAAACCCTGAACAAGCTTGCAAGATTAGCTCTTATAAGAGGGTTGCCTAATGAAGTGTTCAGCAAGGAACATATTTGTGATGCGTGCCAGAAAGGAAAACAAGTTAAAGCATCTTTTAAAAGTAAAGTAGAAGTTTCTACTGAGAGAATACTTCAGCTATTGCATATGGATCTCTTTGGTCCTATAACACCAGTGAGCACCAATGGTAGGAAATACACACTAGTAGTAGTTGATAACTACTCAAGATATACTTGGGTCATATTCTTACTCAGTAAGAAAGAGACTCAGATAAAGCTGCCAGAACTACTGAAAAGGCTCAGTATTGAGAAAAATCTGAGTGTGGTCAAAATCAGATCTGACAAGGGAACTGAATTTATTAATCATATCATATCTAATTATTGTGCATCAAATGGAATTTCACATGAAACATCAGGTGCAAGGACCCCTCAACAAAATGGTGTTGCTGAAAGAAGGAACAGGACTCTGAAAGAAGCTGCAAGGACAATGATTGTTGAAGCTGATATTCCTAAAAAGTTTTTGGGGTGAAGGTTGTCAACCAATGCTACTCTACTCTCGGAAACAGATCCATGCTGACAAAGATTCAAGTCAAAACGCCTTATGAGCTTTGGAATGAAAGGAAGCCTCTTGTTTCTTTCTTTCGTGTGTTTGGTTGCAAGTGTTTCATACACAATAATGGTAAAGATCAGTTGAAAACATTTGGTAGTAAAGCTGATGAAGGAATATTCTTAGGATATTCTCAAATTATAAAAAGCTTTTCGAGTTTACAACTGTAGGACTCTTATTGTGGAGGAAACACCTCATGTTGTTTTTGATGAATCTACTTGTGTTCAGAAGAAACAGGAACATGATGCAAATGAATTGACTAAGAGGATCACCAGATTAAGCCTGAAACAAAAGGATAAATCATCCACTGAACCTGAAAAGAAGACGTCAGTCACTTCCTATGATTGGAGTGACTCAGACTCAGATAAAGAAGGTCAGGATGGAACTCAGGATGGTGGGACTCAGGAAAACCAACACTCCAAAGGTGACCAATCTGAACAGACACCAGTTCAGACTCAGGTATATGATGTCAATGAAGATGTGGTCATAGCTGAGGCAAACTCTGAATCTATCAACCAAGGGGGAACAAATGTCTCTGACAATGTTCTGAATAGAATTTCCCCTGAGGAAGATGATTCTCTTTCTCCTTTTCTGTTGTTTTCTGAGTTCACTGAATTAACTGAACCTAACATTCCAAATGTTGAGGATACTACTGAAACAGGAACATCAAGAAGGAAATGGTTAGATAGTCATCCTACAAGTCAGATTGTGGGTGATCTAACTGAAGGTGTTAAGACAAGAAGGTTCCATGGTGAGAGTGCACTATTCTGCTGCTTCCTATCAGAGAAAGAACTCCATTTGAGATTGGTGAAGCTCTACAAGATTCTTATTGGATTATTGCTATGCAAGATGAAATTTGAATCAATTCTCAAGGAATGAAGTATGGGAGCTAGTAGATAGACCGAGAAAGGCACAATGTCATTGGAACCAAGTGGGTTTTCAAGAACAAAAAAGAGATGAAAACAACAACATTGTGAGAAACAAGGCAAGGCTAGTCAGACAAGGTTATTCCCAAGAAGAAGGCTTGGATTATGATGAAACCTTTGCACTGTTGCAGAAGACTAGAATCCATCGATTGTTTCTTGCATATCTTCTGCCCACATGAAGTTCTGATCTATCAAATGGATGTGAAAAGTGCATTTCGAGCGGTGTGCTTAAAGAAGAGGTTTGTGTGGAACAACCTCCCGGTTTCAAACAGAATGACCAAGTTTCTGAGGCTCGGAAAAGCTTTGTATGGTCTCAAACAAGCACCCGAGCATGGTATGATACTCTTTTCTCGGTTTCTTCTTGACCATGGTTTTGTCGAAAAGGAACTGTTGATAGAACTCTGTTCGGGATAGAGGATGGGAAAGATATCTTACTAGTTCGGATATATGTTGATGACATCATTTTGGATCTCCAAACCATCGGTTTGTGTGAAAAGTTTTCAACACCGATGAAAGGCAAGTTTGAGATGTCGATGATGGGAGAGATGAATTTCTTTCTAGGGCTTCAAGTGAAACAATCTAAGGAAGGAATATTCATCAATCGGTAAAAAGTACACCGTAGAGATCCGATTGCAAATATGGTGTACAAAATTGCAATGCGATTAGATTCCTATGAATACTAACTACAAGATGGATCCCGATTTTGAAGGCAAATCGTCAGTAAGCCCATCACCGATTATAGAGGAATCATTGGATCATTGCTCTATCTCACGGCAAGTAGGCCGGATATAACATTTCTTTGTTGGGATATGTGAAAGATAACAAGTTAATCCTAAGGCTAGTCACATGGAGGTCGCCAAAAAGATACCGAGGTATCTTAAGGCACGCGATGAATAGAGGATTATGGTATCCGGTGATGATAACCTTGAATTAACCGGGTTACTCGAGATCTGTCGATTATGGAGGTTCAGAGGTGTGAGAAGTCCACTACAGAACTTGTCAATTTCTAGGAAGTAAACCGATATCTTGGTTTTCAAAAAGAAACAAACCTCAAAGAGCTTGAAGATTTGAAGTTTGAATACATGGTCAGCCAGGAAAATTTGTTGTCTTTCGATTCTTTCGCTCGACAACAATTAAGGGATTATAAAGTTGTAGCCAATGAAGAACCAATATTTTGTAACAATAATAGTGTCATTGCTATTTCATAAAATTCGGTATTGCACACACGAGATGCAAGCATGTGGATATCGACATCACTTCTTCATCGAGATCATGTCGAGAAAGAAGGACATAAGGATGGAGAAAATTCATCTCGATATAGAGAGAGCCGATATCTTGACTAAACCTTTGGTGAATCAAGATTTTGGGAACTTTTCGGTTGAATTAGAGATGTTAGAACAGTGTATAGAGTAAAATGAAAAAATTGAAGGTTTTCGGATGCATGAAGTTTTTCTCGTAATTCTACCGAGAAACTCGGGATAAGATGGAAATCTTTGAATCGAAGTCTCGTGAAACTCAGATTCATTGAAGGTCAATTACTTCAAGAATATCTTGAACCCATTCAAGATTAAGATTATCTTGACATTTTATCAAAGTCGAAGACTCAAGAAGACCGATAGATAAAAAATTAGTCTGAAGAAGTAATGACTCATGCGACTCATTTATTGCTTAAGTTAAACTCAGTAATCATTTGCAATAAATACAAAACACCTGAGGAATGTTTTTGGGTGGGATCGTTTGAAATTCCGAAGAAGGTCAACAGTCATTAAATGCTCTGTTACATTTCTTGACCAATGAGGATGTTTTGGCGGCTTACTTTTCGGAGATCGTCGGTTCGTATACCCCCGATTAATCGAAGATTAATCTCAATCGTTGCTTTTCACCTAACCAACGCGATTCCCCACGATCTCGAAGCTATATATACCCCAATGAGTCATTCAAGCCAAAATTTTATCAAACCCTTCGTTCCCAAATCCTCTGCAAATAAATTCCCCTTGCTCAGAAATTCCTAAAACCTAAAATCTTCATTTCTTCAATCAATCTCTAAAATGGCCCCAACCTTGTTCGAGAGATTAGCCGAAACCAACAAGCCGTGGTACGAGTTCGTTGTCTCACTCGAAAGCACAACCAACTCAAAGCCAGAAGAGGAGGCTCTGCATATGATTCGACTGGCTAAACTCACCCATCTAGTCGCATCTTAGGCGGACCACTATCAGAGTATCGAAAGAGGTCGAATTCATCTGTAATTTTAAGATAGATGAAGAGGATAGTATGCATTCTTCGATTATTTAGAGCATTCATCCAAATACATCGATTTTGAGAGGGATTTGTATGTAGTTCCGAAAAATTTGAATGATGTTTTTGAGCTCTGTGATAGAGGAGAGGATCCTGCGATGTATATGTTGGGTAGAGAGCAGGAGTACTTAGATAGGATTGTTGAGAATCCTGTGAAATTTGAGGCGACTTTGCATAAGAGGCACTTGAAGCCACAATATCGAGTTTTGATGGATATTGTGAGCAAGAGCATCATGAGTCTTGCGGGGATTTTGAGCAGATCAGTACCCCGAAGCTCAGATTGATGGCGGCGATCGAGGCCTCACCCACCACTGACTTCAACTGGCTGAAATTTCTGATTCAGATGGTGAGTGAGCAAGCCAAGGTCTTCAAGAAGGTTGATGGGGCGATCACTATTAAAGGCAAGATCCACCATGCCACCAAAATAGCTTATATTTTGGAGATGCCATTCCCTAAGTCCAAAATTCTCTTTAAGCCCATTGCTGCAAAGAAGCAGGCCATCCGAGGGAAGAGAGAAAAGAAAGAAGAATCACCTAAAGCTGCTGCTGCTGAAGAGACTCAACAAACCAGGGGGAAGGTTTTGTTGGAGGCAAAGATGGAGCAGGGTGTAAGAATGATGAAGCAGAAGAACCTTGCCCCAAAACGCAGAAGATTGGTGGTTCTCACCGATGAAGATGGCAGTGAGTCTGAAGAGATTCAACCTGAGGGCCAAACCACTCAGAGTTCACCATTGCAAGTTTTGGCTCGGGTTATCTCGAAGGCACAAGAACAAACTGAGGAGCAGGTCTTCTCTGAGGTGCTTGAGACATCTCTAAGTTCGCATAAAAATTTCTCAGAAATTTTCAAAGGAACTCAGCCTCTAGAGATTCCATCAAGATGTGCGGCTACCGACAAAAAGAAGAGCCAACTCAGAGTCAATCTCGAGGATATGCTACCAGTCAGTCCCTGTAACCGGGGATGCAAACCGAGGACCTCGACTGCTCAACGCTCAGAGGCTGCTGAGACTCAGGAGCAGAATATTCTTGATGAGCTCCTGAGTGATCTACTTCTTGATCCCTCAGCCGAGGCTTCAACTGAACCAGAGAGCCCGAGATGGAAGAAGGGCGAGGTTGAAGAAGGAGAATGGAGGAGCAAGGGGAACGGTTCATTCTTGACCGCTACCCTGAGCTCAACTCATATCCTGATTTGCAAGATGTCTTCTTCAGATTAAGAACGATTGTGTTCATCCTCAATCAGACTCTTCCCGAGATGCTTGATATTCCTGCATTCAGAGGGGAAGACTGGTGGAATGAGGAGAGAAATCTTCTTCCCGACCGACTTCTCGTGGTTCGTGAGGACAAAGCTCAGGATGAAAAACTCCGATTTTGATGAGCCGGGTTCGAGGAAGTTACCGAGAGGAAAGTAATCGGGTTGGTGCCCCAAGCAGCGGAGACAAATCTCAAGATGGAGATGGGGACCAACAGGGAGATGCTGAGGATCAGTCTCAGATGGAAAAAGAGACTTCTGTTGATGATCAACCTGAAATTGGTCAACCTCAGATCGGTTAGCACTCTTGATGAAACTCGATTGAGATCGGAGCTCAGTTGAAGTCAAGCTCAGGATGATCAAACAGCACAGAAGGTGCAGAAGGTTCCTGAGATTGATCTCACTCCCTTGGTGGAAAAACTTGAGAAGGTTGAGCCAATGATGAACAAGATTGCTCGGATGGAAGAAACATGGCCAATCAAGCTCGGAAGATGGAAAGTCTTAGTCACTCTTGAGTCGGTGCTAATCCAAAACACTCGACCTCACAGATGACCTCCATGAAAGAAAAATTTGAATGAAAATTTGGAGGAGTCATTTGAGCTTCGATCTTGATATGAAATGAAGCACCAGGAGTCAACTGCATTTCTAGAGGTGAAATTGGCAGAGAGGAATGAAGTGATGATTAAATCTGTTGTTGAGGAAATGAGCTCTGTACTCATGACCAAGATGACAGAGATGTTTAAGGAAGCACTCTCTGGCCAGTTTGCCCATATGTCTGGAGAACTTTATGTGGCTAAGAACCACATCAGGAGGATGGAAGATGAGCAAGATCAGATAGCAGGAGAGGTTCGCTGTGTGAGCAAAGAGCAATATCACATGGACACAGCACTCTCCAGACTTCTTCCAAATTACGGTGCCAAGAAGGGGGAAAGACCAGGTGAAGACTTCAGGAAGTTATTTGCACGTACTTTGGAGAAAAAGGCTCAGAAAGATGCTGAATTGTACAACATATCCAAAGACTTTAAAGAAGTCGAAGCTACTGAGAAGATGAAGTCTGCTCAGGTGGAGAAGCCTATCTACACTCGAGTTTCTAAGCAAACCATGCTTGAGGTTGCAAAGAGAGAAACCGAAAGTGCTAGAACTAAGGTTGGAACAAGCCGGAGTTTTTCTTTGAATCACTATGAAGAGGAAAGCCTTGGGCATTGTTCAACCTGAAAGCAAGCGTGCAAAGGCTTCTAAGCCAATCCAGAGAAAGCTGATTCTGGATGATGAAGGTACTGAAGAATCTGAGTCTCAACCTCAGAAGAAAGCCTTCAATACGAGGAATACTCTAAAGACACTCCAAGTAGAACAAGCTAAGAAAGTTGTTTTTCTCAGCGTGCTTCGTGATAAGAAAGAAGATCAAGAGGAACAAGCGGCGAGTGGATTCAAGAAGTTTGCGAGCAAAAGGAGAGAGACATCAAAAGCACTGAAGTGGCCCCACGTTGATAAATGGATGCCTATCAAACTCAACGATATGTGGGAAGAGGTCAAGAGAACCTTCTGGTTCTATTATGATGTGCTCGGGGAGTGGAGAGGGGAAAGCTCAGATCAGAATGAAGCATTCATAGAATATCTCCTAACCTTCTATCCAAAATATCTCCAAAGCTGGATTAACCTTGCGGATGAAGGAGAGGTGCAGATAGTAGCCCCTGGTCCATATTCATATCCTCCTCCAAGACTTGGTAATGGCTTGGTGAATGAAAAGGCCATTACTCAAGAAATTGCTTTCAAGATCTTTGGTCGGTTGGGTTTAACGAGGAACAAATCCGGACATCATCAAGGAGAGAAATGAGTCAAGAAGAGATTTTTGGAATGTTCGACTGGAGGTGCCTAATCGATGAAATTGAAGAAATAAAAAACGAAGAGCAAGAAGATTGAAGAGCCAAAATCAAGATCAAGATCAAGAGAAGATTTTGAAATCTTTAAATTTTTGTCTTTTTGATTTTGCTGATAAACTCATTGTAATCTGTAACTCAAACCAATCATCAATGAAGATTTATCATTATGCTCAAAAGATAATATCTCATTATCTTATTTACATGTCTTTTATATTTGATATGCCTGATTGAATGTCTCTGAATTAATTGTTTATAGGAAAATTGTTTAAGTATTTAGTAATGAACTATTAAGAAGATTCATTACTGAAGAAATTATTGAATGATTAATTGTTGGGAGACCCTCTGAAATTGTTGGGAAACTCATCATTAAAGGGGGAAGATTGTTGAAAATTGTTAACCAATCTTGTAATAGGATAAACTGAAACCTGAGTATAGGTTATAATGTTTGTAACAAGATAGGTTTTGGCATAATAAAAAATGGGGAAATTGTTGGGAGATGAATTTAATAAAAGATATATGATTTTGATTAAGATCCCAAAACCCCGAAAGTATTTATATTCGAGAATGATCTTGATAGTTGAGTCGAGATTCGGTTAGAGTATTCGGGATGTTATCTCGCAAAATGTATAGTCGCCAGATATATATCGGGATAGATTCAAGACCTCAAGAACTCAAGATATGTTTTGAAGAAACTGAAGTTTCAGTATGAAACTGGTTATCTAAAGACTCAATGTGAAACTGAGACACTGAAAACTCAGTAGGATATTGAGTAACTGAAGACTCAAAGATGAAGATTCAAGATCGATCCAAGATGTCTCGAAGACCAAGACTCGAAGACTCAAGACGCAAGATCAAGATCAAGATTGAAGATCAAGAATATTGAAGGCACGATAATTCATCAAGACTCAAAAGAATGTCATCAATGCTCAAGATGAACCTCGAATGTTCTCGAGGCAATCAATATATATATCCGAAGGATGCACATCGGAGGAGATCGCGATTCCTTAGAAAATAGATATCTGCCAAGACATTCAAATGCAGACAAAAGGAACTAAGTCAGAAGTGTTGTTAAGGTTATATCAAACTCAGAGTTGGTAACCAAAAGAGCTATTGAAGGTGTTTACCTTTTAACGGAGACAAAAAAGTCAAAAAGAGGAAGACAACACTGCACCATACCGACATCGATGGTGATAAAGTCAATAAAAAAGATGTCGATGCACAAAAGTTTTTCAGACGCAAAAAAAGTGAAGACTCTGGCTACATGAAAGGTTATTGCTAAAAAACGTGTTAGGGAGGTTCAAACCTTAAATATAGTGTTCTCGACACCATAAGAGGAAACTCACAAAGCTATCTCCAACGGATAGTTTTCAAAAGTAACCTTGGTGTCTTTTATAAATATTGGTGACCCTCTACATTGTAAGGTCACGGGAAATTTATATTTCAAGAGCTCAAACTTATTCTCAGAAGTTGAAGACTTTCGAAAAACCTAGAATTTTCCAAGTGTTTCTATATTGAAAGAGAGCTCACTATACTAAGCCTAGCTTGATAAGATTTATCCAAAGCTTAGTCGAGATATCCTAACCCTTTGCATTGTCTTCCTTTGTAAAGGATATCTCATCCTAGTTGAAACCAACCGAGAAACCCCAAACCCTTGAGAAGGTAGTTGGAGTGTGTTTGTTGGTGAGAAGAGTTGTAAAAGAGTTAGTAAACTACGGCGAAGTAGTCGTAAAACTCAGAGGAGAAGTTAGTAATTTCTGAGGGGTAGTCCGAAAAGCTTGTTTGTGTTGAGTAAGTAAACTACGGAGGTAGTCCCTTCAAGGTCGGGTTGAGTAAGTAAACTACGTGGAGTAGTCGTAAAAACTCAGTACGAGTTGAGTAAGTAAACCACGCGAGGTAGTCGAAAAAGCGAAGTGATTAGTGAATTTCTCTCGAGGATCGGATAGAGTGGACGTAGGATCTTGAGTCTACGAACCACTAAATTCTTTGTGTTTTTTATTGCTTTCTTATATGTATTTAAGCATTGCATTGACTTGATTTTGAAAGCATATTTTTCATTCGATATTCATTGGAATCAATCCACTGAAGTTGCATGTAATTGAATCACAGCTTAATCACTATTTCATAAAGGGAAGGTTTTTCAGCAAAGCTTAAAACGAGTATAAACTAAGGGTCAACCATTCCGCACGACTGAGTAGCTAGAACAGATAGTTACCAAACTGAACTTACTCTTCTGAGGGTTCAATAAGTTAGTTATCTGATCCAAGCAACTCAGGATCTCTGACACACAGGACTCAGTTGGGATTATCGAGATATCGAAAATTTTTCGAAAGACTTTATCTCGATGAACTTTTGACTCAGAAGCGATCTGTGCTTCTCGAACCTAATCTTGAGGATTATCTAACCCGTTCGACGCCGATAAAAAAAGTTTTAAAAACACTGAACACGTGTATTTCCCCCCCCCCCCATACACGTGTAAGACTCGTTTGCACCGGACCAACACATTTCTAAAATCAAAGGTTAATGACACAACTGCGAAGAGGTAGAATTAAAATTTGCAACAAGATATTTTCTTCAATGTTGCAGCAAGCCAGCAATTAATGATTCTGGGAATTAATTATGTACCACCAGGATATGTAACTCAGCATTTGCATTCTATATAGGAGTATCATCTAATATTCCATCCGAAAAGCGGCCTTAAACCCCTCGACCTGCCATTGTAAACTCATAAAAATGAACAAAGAATTGAATGCATAAATGGATCCTTAAGAGATCCCACCCTTGTCCTGATTTCATGTACGGAACACCATAATCAAGTGCTTCTCATCCTACATAATAGTCCATATGGTCATTAATCTTCTATCCAGATTAGTAAATGTGTCATAATATTTGTTTCAAGAAATATATCTCCTAAGACCCAATTTCTGTATTCACTAGTTATGTCCTTGGAACTGAATCCTCAATTGGAAATGGACTAAGGATTCTCAATTTGATGCAGAAATCGAGTGCAACCCCAGCAAAGAAAAAAACCAAAAGACTTTCAGAAACGCAAATGGCACCATCAAAAGCATGCGACAGAAAACTGCTTGTGTCCAACTCCAGTGGTGGTCCAGCTCCCAGCATTCCTAGGCCTGCATTGCATACATAAAACCATTTAACCACCATAAATTTCATCTTCACGAGTTGTTTAGACAATATGATAGAGTGTAAGTCTCTTGTACACCAGTTGCACCGTGCAATTCGTGCCCAACTAATACTTTTCAAAGAAAACATATAATATTGTTCAGTAAATAACAACTAATACTGTTCAGTGAAAACAACTAATACCGTTTAAAAATGCACTGGACTTGCACAGTGCACCTAGCGCATACAAGACTTTTGGCAGCAAACAGTAAAATTTGTAAGTACCCACCCTTTACAAAGCCAAAAGCTGCAGCTGTCCCTGATTTTAGATGGAAATCATCCAAGTCCCTTCTGACTGCATAGCGGAAAGTTACTCCATATAATGCACAGCTGAAGAAGGTGATAGCTAGAGGAAGTATGAGCTCCGAAATTGTGGAAACTCGGGATAAACAAACGGGGAGTTGTGCAAGAGTCCCAATGACAGCAGATATTGAAGCAGCTTTAACTGACTCAAATCTCTCCTCTTCTTTCGAGGCATCTCTGCCTTTCAGTGATTTCACTGCTTCTTCGACCATCTCTCTTGCTTCCAATATCTCTTTCTGGCATTCTGCAATCTTTCAATTGCTAATCACTCAGCATCTTTAAGATTATACATCATATAAAGCTTGACTCTAATTCTTCAAACCATGAATACGCAAGCTTAAAAAGAACCACTAAAGGACCATGTACGAGTTGTCAGTTGTCACTTACGTTTAGCTTAACTAAGAATACCTTCAAGAAGTTAGTCATCCAAAAACAGACATTAACTCGGTAAATTTTAACAATATGTTGCAATTTTCAAATGCACAAGTACACAATCTAGGAACGTGAATGTACAATTGCACATGTGAATCAATTAGTCCTGTTTCTAATTTCATATAATTCATTATTTTATTTCTAAATGAGCCGTCCATCTCTATCTTGAATGTCAATTTATCACCGTTCAAGCCATTATTCATCGAGAACTTCAACACATAAACAGCAACACAACAGTAATACTACGTGTTGAAAGAAATTGAATTACTCTGTGGTCCAACTCTTTCACTAGAAAAATGGCTAATCTCTACCAAACAAAGATTCAAAAACCCAGCTCCATTAATGAATACACGCATAGATACTCATTTATAAGGAGACACTGATTGTGAGACCATACCAGATTTCATTAATTAGGCAGCAAGAAAAATATATGGAGTAAATTGGTAAGTTAAATTTCATTTGGATCCATCTAACATTGTTACATTACACTGACGAAAGATCACAAATAGACTATGTTCTACTTAACACCACATTCTGCATCAAGTCCTTGTTTAAATTAAAGAGAAAATCATGTGCATAAAGGACATCATTAGTAACAGTGTAATCTTTTATAATTCATGGGCAATTACAAATAGCAACAAAGGTGGAAAGCATATAATGATCATTGTGATTTTTCAGGCAGTAGGGTTACTAGGGTTTTCCAAATAATAATCTGCATATTCAGCAACAACACATCGTATTCTCAACAATCAAGGCGAAAAAACACAATTGAGATTACCTCAGAAGCCCTAGATTCGAGGTGATTAATATAATCCCTCATAGCTCTGGCCTCGATTTCTTGCTTTTGGATCTGAGCAAGCTCTCGCTTGGCATTTTCAACTCTCAAGGATGCTTGCTCCAGCCCTTCTAATAAGCCACGATTCTCCTCTTTCTTCAGAAGTTGCTCCACAGTTTCATCCACCATTCCCGACAACACCTTCTTCAAACTGCTCTCATCTCCACTTCCTGACCTCCCATTTTCGCTGCATTTCAGTGCAGCCGATGCTTTTGAGCTTGGAAATACAGAAACAATTGCAGGGACGTGAAATCTTTCTGGGGAACATGTTCTAGGGATTAGAGGTGGAATTGATGGAGGGTTTCTTGTACTTGTTGTTATAAAGATTTTCATAGTGGGAAATTTGGGCACTCTGCTTCACAGGAAGAGAGGCTTTTCATAAGAGGATGTGATATAACTGCTTATCTAAATGACTTTTTTTTCCTTTCAAGAAAATAAAATATTCCTTTATTTTTTAAAGATAATACACAATTGACACAAAATTTAATTACTCTTCATCTTCAAACATGGGCAAAAAAGAATACGTATCCTTGAAAACAAATATTATTGTATGCAATATTGTTCGGGCTCAAGATCCATGCAATTGATATAAATTCATACAAACTCAATAATTCTTCATGCAAAAATGGAAGCATAGCCTCCTTCACCACAAATAACTCCTTCGAATCTCCACAATCTTGTCTTTCCACATAGGGACGGATCTAAAAAAATTTCATGACGGAACACAAAAAAAATATAAACATTAAATATATGAAAGATTCAATGAGTCAAATTTAAAGGATCAATTTTGACAATAATTTTGGGCAAAATTATATTATCTTGTCATCGTTATTGAGGATTAGAATTTGAATAGGAAGGTGAGGACATGCAGCGGGAATCTGGACATAGGTGGACTGAGTTTTAAATTATAACTTTACATAATTTCCCGTGATATTTGTTTGTAGTATGAAAAATATTATTACACTTATAAACTGATACAATTACTTTTATAAATTAATACTAATAATATTCATATAATGATATTAATTTATAAATATATTGTTGTCTTTTTTTTTCTTTTTTGACAGGAAAGTAAAGTGATATATAACTTAAGCCCGTAAATCGGCTTCAACAGTAGCAACAAAGTCAACCGGAATGGAAGACGAAATGAAAGCAACAGAGCAATTAAAAGCAAATTGAGCTAAACAATGAGCAACGTGGTTGCCCGTTCGACGAACCCAACTAAACTCAACGTCAACGAAAGATTCACATAACTTCTGGATCTCCAAGCAGATACCCTCCAAAATATGACAAAACATTCTTGGGAAAATTGAGCACATGGAACACGTTTTGGGAGTCCACCTCTACCACCAGCTTTGTATAACTTTTTGCAGCAGCTAAGGCCATGCCTTCCCGCACAGATAATGCATCAGCAATGTCAACAGCCACCTCTCCATCTCGTGTAGTTGCCATTGTCCAGTGAACCACACCATTAGCGTCCCTTATCACACCGCCCAGGCCTACACCAAATCCCACCTTGTATGCGGCCAATTAAGCTTCATGTAACCGTCATCGGGCGGTTTCCACCTACCATCCTCCGTTCGCGTTAATCTTTTCGGCCGACAACCTACAACAGCTCGATAGTCATCCCAGTGGCGGGATGCGATTTCAGAAATTTGGAAGGGATTCAGATGCTTTTCCCGGAAAACAAGCTCGTTTCTCGCGAATGTCATGGTATTAATTTATAAAGTGTAATTTTATAAATTTAGCAAAATACTTGCTCTTATAATTTATATCCTATAATTAATAGTAAATATATACTCAATAATATAACAATATGTATTCAGGTGGTGATGATGTGGTAGATGGAGGCCCAGGATCTTCGGTTTAATTGCCGGTGGTTATTTCAAATCATGCATGTGCTCCCCCCCCCCACACACACACACGTTAAACGTGCATCCGTCTCTGTTTCCACAGTTGAAATCCTTGGCAACATGCGCAAATCTACATCACACGCCACTTTGTCGTCACCCTCAATGCGCGCCCATGGGCAAAATTATTTGTCCCATATATATATATATATATATATATATATATATATATATATATATAATCTTAAGTCGAGAGAACTCTTCACGAAAGAGCACATTTCAGTGAAGTTGCAACTCTTCAGGTTCAACGTAACTATTCAGTGAAGTTGCACCTTTTGATGAGTTAAAATCGCAACCTTTCGGTGCAACCCTTGAGTATCTATAAATACTTGGGAAGTGTGGAGAGTTGAAGATATCGAGAATTATACTTTCTTGAGATATCGAGAATTAGACTTTCTCGAGACATGGAGAAATCAATTTTCTCTAAACACTGAAAAGCCGAGTCTCTCTATACATCGAGTCTTCTATTTTGAGTTTTATATACACACTTGTGATTTCTGTTTCTGAAATTCGTTAGAGTGTAACTATCGAATTTCCGTGGAATAGGTTTTGTATCCTGAAATGTTAATTCCTTGTGAACCATTTACACTTGTGTGGGAGGAATTAATACCTTTAAAGATAACATCGTTTTTCCGTGTGCCTAACCTACCATTAACTTCATTACCCACATAAAATATACCAACAAGTTTTCTGCAATGGAGTCAATGTTGGTGAAGGAACAATTCATTTCAATGATGTAACAAACCAGAAGAAGACGGAGATGAAATTAAATGAAACTTTCTATAAGCCACGAGGTGTTAGATGTGTCAAAGCATGCATGCACACTTATTTTCAAGATATGGTGCAGAAGATGACTGTCCAATTGGATGCCATCACTTTCGCTCATTTCCAGGGAAGTTTTATTCTAGAAATCTGTAATTTCCTGAAATAATGTATGCAATTATCTTGAGTTATAACCAAGAGTCTTCTAGATCATATGGAACTTTATGTTGTAGAGGAATGAAGACTTTTTTTTCTCATTGTTGTAGGGATTCTCAAAAAGCTTCAATTCATATGTAGAATTGAAAGATGGACTAATTGCAGACGAAGTTATCCTACGCAACTTGGGGGATAATCGCCTCGAACTCTGACATGGTGGAGTTGTTCACACAGACCGCTGCAATACATGACGTCGGTTTAGAAATGCCTCTGCTTGCTGAGAGTGGCGGCATAGAGAGGATCACAAGGAAAAGAATGTGATTCTGATCTTATTTATCTCAATCTTGAGTGGACACGCTGTTACTGGTTGGAAAACTGAGATCAATATTGAAAAAATTTGAAACGGTGCTTCTTCCCAATGTTGAATCAAAGCCTCCTTCTCAATGTTGAATCGGCGTGATTCATAGCCAAATTTGAATATCTTATTAAAATAAAACACTTTTCGAATTGAAAAGCGGTTGGTGGCAACTTCATGTTAGTCAGACCACTGCGCGGGGCGGCGCGGCTTCTCTAGACTAGTGCGGCGTCTTCGTCGGATCAAGGCCGAATCGCGTTCTTCATCGATAATGACAAGCGATGGCATCTCGATCACTGCGAGAGAGCATGTCGCTTGCCTAAAACAATGCAATGCAAGCGTTGTTTGGAGTTGCTTCGAGATGGCGTCAACGAGGAATGTTTTCTGTCATGCCGTGTCTCGATGAGCTTCGTCTCTGGACAACTGTGCCGCAAGATAATTGCAAAATGATGTTGTTGGGCTTATATGAGGGTTTGGGTTTTTGGCCCAATAAATTAAGTCCCTAAAACCCATGATTCTCTTCCCCTCTTCCTCTTTTTTTTTTCAAACGTGTTTTCCCTGATTTCTGGCTCCAATCTTTGACCTCAATTATCCCATAATCTTCTCCCTAATTAAAGCCTGATTGAGAATTATTTTACTTATAAAACCCTGGAGGAGCGTCTATTTTGGAGTGAAATTTGAAAAAGTCTTTCTTTGTGAGTGAATCTCAAAATACCGTTTGAGTGTTGTGTGTTGAGAGAGAGGAAGAATTGGTCCATTGCTGTCACCATCGCCGGAATAGGAGCCTGAGCCCGTTTACAACCTTAAGTCTCTCATGGCGGCCGGCGGCACCGAAACCCAACAGTGGTATCAAGAGCCGGGTTTAGCCGTCGGCCACCTCCCTCCACCATCGTGATTGATCCGGTCGTCGGTCATATTAACGTCAAGCCTTTGTGCGCTTTGTGCAGAGTAAGTATTAGGATCATCCTTATCCAGTATATCCACATTATCGAAGTTCCTCCAAGAGATAACCGTATCAAATGGGCATATTACAATTCCTAATTAACTTACGGGGTTGTGGTTGTGCAGGTTGTACATTATGATCGTGAAAATTTTGTGGTGCATTGATTTCATCAATGTCCGGAGAGTCCTCAAGAGCTACACTTTCAGATGCCTCTTGGGCGGGAGTTTGAACTATATTGTTCTCATTCAGCCCACTTGGAGGAGGTTCTTGCAGTGCAAGCCAACTCAATTATGCTCTCTTTTGGCCGAAAAGGCGATCACCTAGTGAAAGACTCCCACCGTGAAAGTTGTTGAATTCTCCCACTGATTCCTTGTCATGATTCTTTGACAAGATATCAATCTCTTTTCTAATTTGTGGTTCTTGAATTTCTTCAAGTTCTATCAACTTAGGACCTTGTTCCTTAAAGACATAGTTTTCTTCGAGGAACTTGGTCTGCCTAGAAACAATCACTGATTATTTCTCAGGTAGATAGAAGTAATATCCCTTAGTTTCCTTAAGATATCCAACAAAGTAACCCTTTTCACCTTTGAATTCCAACTTGTCGGTAAGCATCCTTTTCACAATTACGGGACAACCCCATGTTTGATATGTGTAAAAGTTGGCTTCTTGCCACACCATGGTTCATATGGTGTATGCTCAACCGATTTAGATGAAATCCTATTCATAATGTAAATTGAGGTTTGTAACGCGTATCCCATAAGAATGTTGGAAGACAGGAAAAACTCATCATGGACCTCACCACGTCTAACAGGGTTCGGTTTCTCCTCTCGGACACACCGTTCATGTGAGGTGTTCCGGGAGGAGTCCATTGTGACTGGATTCCATGTAACTTCAAGTAATCAGTGAATTCATTGCTAAGGTATTCACTTCCTCGATCTGATCGAAGAGTCTTGATAATTTTACCAAGTTACTTCTCTACTTTAGCCTTAAACTCTTTGAATTTTTCAAAAGATTCGAATTTGTGTTTCATAAGATACACGTATCTGTGTCTTGAGAAATCATCAGTAAAAGTGATGAAGTATCCGAAGTGACCCCTAGCTAGAGTGGACAATGGTCGACAAACATCGTTGTAGATCAACTCTAGAACTTCTTTGGGACGCACCCCTTTCCCAGAAAAGGGTTTGTCGATCATTTTACCCTTGAGACAAGTTTCGCAATTACCATAAGACTCTAAGTCGAATGGGGTTAAGTAGTCTAACTTTCTTAACCTTGCAATTCTCTTCTCGTTTGCATGACCAAGTCTACAATACCACAAGTAAGTCGGATTTTCATGATTACTAAGTTTGAGTCTTTTATTTCGTATATTAAGAACATCGTATCCACAATGCAACAATTATTAAACCATTCAATAAAGGGGCATTCCCATAAACCACACCATTAAGCGTAAATAACAATTATTATTTGCAAAATGGAAGGAAAATTCCTCAATGTCTAACATAGGAACGTAAATAATGTTGCGGGTAATAGAAGGAACAAAATAACAATTATTATGTTCTAATCTAAAACCAGAGGGTATGTCTAAGTCCCCACGCGTTCAGTAGCAACTCTTGCTTATCTTCCACGTGTAAGACGACTTCACCCACTCTAACTGCCCTAAGATACATGAGCCCCTTCACATTGGTACAAATGTGTGAGCCACATCCGGTACCTAAATACCCAGCAGTTAGCGATATTTGTGGACATGTCTATCTTAATAACAAACATACATGTTCTAGTCCCAGAAGCACCCAGTGCCTTCCTATCAAAGAACGAGAACTCCATAGTCCTTCTTCCAAAGGCCCTCTTCTACTTACAGTAGAGGCACACATCCTTGTATACCCACTTTTTCTCTTGAACACCATCTCAGTGATAGTTAATTCAAAAGTCCTGAGCATGTCATGAAGTTCAGGCATGGTCGCATTCATCTTATTCATATTGTAGTTCACAATGAAGCTAGAATATGAATCCGGGAGCGACTGGAGGATAGCATAAATGAAAAACGTTGGTCTTTTAGCTCAATGCCTAAATTACCAAGTTTCTCAATTAGGCCTACAATCATTAGCACATGAGGTGAAATCTTCTCTTCTTTAGCTAACCGACATCTGAACAGATCTCTCATCACTTCATAAATCTCAGAATGAGATTCAGAATCAAAGAGATCCTTCAGATGCTTGAGCATCTCGAAAGGACCCATTTTCTCATGTTACCTCAAGCAATTCGGAAGTTGTGTCGAGCAACATCACACTTTACGTCTGGGAAGCATCCTCTTGATGCTTCTTCTGAGCTGCTACGTCAAACATAGTTGTCTCAAGAAACCAGCTGCAGGGGTAATAGAGATTGACATGTCCAACACGTACTCAATCTTTTCTTGCCTTAGCACCAAACACACGTTTAGGTGCCAGTCCAGAAAATTTGGCCTAGCCAATTTGTTTGCTTCCAAAACACATCTCAATAACAGTTATACATTTCAACTAACCAAGAGAAATAAAATAAAACGGGAATTAAACACATAATTCATATGATCAATATTCAGCAATCAAAATAAACATGGCATTTCTTTTGTGTTTATTTTGTGTCCATTATTTCACATACTCAACGACCTCATCGAAAGAGTACGAATTTATATCAAATATAAATTGTAATGGACTAGGATCCACATTACTACCATCATAATCCCAGCGAGGGCTGATCATTACAATAACATAACTGGTAGGTCTCCAAACCAATTGCAAAACTGCAATTCCTAGTTTTTCGAACCTAGTTCGACTGATGTCCCTTACCCTTTGTTCCCCGTGAGGGCTAGCGAAACAAAGTTAAGTTGGTTTACAACCATCAAGCGGTGATATTACATGTCCCTATAAAAGTCCCGTTAGATGTAGATCCGAGCAAAAGACGAGGGTCTTTAAGTACTCATTGGAACAAAATTTCCGGTTTACTTTTAACTTTGATGGAAGACATCTTATCAAATTAATAAGAAAATTATATTTTAGTGAGGAACGTTTTTAAAGGTGGGGTATTAATTGCTTAATCGAGATTCATCATGATGTCTAAGTCACATTTGAGCAATTACGGACGTCGCCTACCCAAACATGACATATACGGACTAACAAATATTTGGGCGCCGTCTACCCAAGCATTTAATAATGTCCGATAAATATTGGGAGCATCCTACCCAAACAGTTATAAAGCGGACTATATAACGAGTTAACAAATTTAAACGAGTAAACAAGTTAACAGTGGGTTTTAATAAATCTCTTTAAAAAAATGAATTTTAAGTCCAATTAAAATTCAGTTTTAAGATCATTAAAATACAATTAATCCAATTAATCATCCTTGGTCCAACCAATTTTAATTTCATAATTTAAAATCAGTAAAATTCCCAAAATTAATTTTAATTTATTTTATTCCATGGGTATTAGGTGCAAATTTCTAAAATTTGCACGGGAGGGCCTATCTCAAATTGAATTTGCAAAACATCCCTCCTACATCATCACCATTTCCAAATCGAATCCAATCCGAAAACCAAACACCCAAATTTTCCAATTACCAGATTAATCGTTTCATCATCATGTTTCAATCAACAAATTAATCCAATTAATAGTCCCAATTAACCCAACAAGAACCAAAACAAAAATCCAGATTCAAATCGAGCAAAAAGGAAGACGAAACAGGTGACAACGACGCGGTGAGCACGGGCTTAGATTTAACAAAGCGCGAAGTCGCCATCGCCACGCCGTGACGCATGAGCCGCAGCCCCTTCATCGAACCGGTTCAAAACCAAAATGAAAATAGAGGAGATCGAGTACAAGGCCACATCGATTCGTTTCGATTCCTGTGGCGATTACCTTGAAACGACGAGATGCATACACCGATCAAGCCTCGAAAATGCCCAAGCAACGGAAACTCAAATCGGAACAAATTGGTCGCGCACCGCCGCAAAACGAACAGAGAAGAGGGAGGCGCACCGCCGTGAAAAGAGGCGAGAGCAGGGGAAGCGTCTCGAAGATGATTCGCGTCGGGGTGAAAAAGCATGGGCCAAGCCGCGGGCTCCCGCACACATCACGAGGCACGACGCCAGCCTTCAGTGACGCGGCGGCCGTAGGAGGGATAACATGAAGCGGCGAATCCCCAAAAGGGGAAACCCTAGTTTTGGGTGAAGACGATAGAAACCGAGCGGGCGAGAATAAATAATGGATGGGGTGCGGTTTGTCCAACAAAACCGTGCCCCAATGGTTTTAAAAATTTAAAACCAATTTTATGCAATTAAAAATAAAGAGTCTGAAGCTCTGATACCACTGTTGGAATTTAGAGGCACGTAAACACGTTATACATGCGCAGCGAAAATAAACAGTTCACCAACAACGAACAATTAATTGCATAATTGAATGCGTATAAACATAAAGAGAAACCTTACAGTAAATCGTACGCATATTTCTCTACTATGGTATCCACGTAATTCGCAGTCACGGACTTGCACGGATTTGCCAGCATTGAATCCCGAGATGAATTTGCTAGGAAAATTCTAACTCTAGATCTTATGGAGAGAATAATGAATTAACGTTGTTTGTGAATTCCCAAGAGCTCATATATATAGGGAAGGCCCAGCTTAAATCTTAAGCTAACCTGATTAGGAAATAAAATCTCTAATCTTATAAAATAAATCATTTAGATTTATTTACCATGTATAAAATCTCTACGGATTTAATTTCCATGTATATCAAATCTCTACGGATTTGATTCCATATATATTAAATCCTATAATAATATTCCATATATTATTATTGGGAATCCTATTTAATTAAATCCAATTTAATTAAACATTTAATACTTAATTCCAAATTAATTTATTATTAATTAATTATCCATAAATTAAATATTAAATCCAATTTAACATTTAATCAACCAACTATAATTCGTAAAAGGGAACTACTTGTTGTGTGAACCATATGTCCTCATATATCGAGCGATTAGTCAAACTAACGGTCTTAATTGAACCCTAGACAATATATCATACATTCTCAATATATGAGGTACGTTGCGAGAAACGTGCAACTACCTGTAACTGAAACATGGACTATTACGATTTCCTCCTTTCATTCGCGAATACTCGATTAAGTCTTGAACATGATGAAGTGTCTATTCAAATAACTTAATCATATTATCTCTAATCACTAATTGATCATGTATGTCACACTTAGCCACAAAGTCTATGTTGACGTGCATCGGCCGATGACTTTGATCCAATTATGATGAGAAGATGAGTATTCTCTCTAAATCCACATTGAGGAATGAATCCTATTCTTGGCTCAACTACCACGCACATGCACTTCGTGATGAACTCGATCCAAGCCATATCTACCCATAGACGGGTGCAAGCTTCGGTCATGGTCAAAGTTTATCACTCCACACATGTCGTGCGTATTGACCTCAAGTCAAAGGAGTATCGCATCACTCCCACTAACGGAGATACCCGTAGACACATATTGTGGACTTACATCAAACGGTTTCTCAGATGGGTATACCAATACCCTCTAAGGTATTTGTGCATCCATCATGAGATACCTAGTATCTCGTAGTAAGTGAGATCTTACTACACTCTCTAAGAGTATGATGCAGATCGCACACCAATCTCAATTGCATCATCAATATCCCATTCTTGATGATCCTTGATCGGGGCTATTTGAGAATCACACTTAAGTCATCTGAGTTCTCACAACCTCAATGACAGCAACGACTCATGGGAACACTTGTACGAATAAATGCAAACAATCAAACATAATATTTAAATAAGTGTATTGCAATACATTAATATTAAATGAAATATAATATTAAATCAAACTGAATATCATCGAGTATTATGTCCTTACAATAGATTGTCTCTAGGACACTAACACTAACAAACCTCTCATGCGCACCCGCGTGGAGGTTGTAACATAATCATGACATTAATTTACAACACTCACATGAGTTGTTGGTTTTATACCCCTTCATTTCCTTCCCTTTTTCCAATATGGGATAGAGGTTTTTCACTTTCCCCTTTTCCCTTTTCCTACACAATTTTCAAGTTACAACTCTTTTGAGAATATCATTCTCATTCAATTTTTCCATTCAATTTTCCAACAGTGAGAGCTTTAGTAGGTTGTTTAGATTGAGCGATAGAAAATAAACGAAATTAGTGAGATGGGGTCTTAGGGGAGCGAGGGATGAAGTTGGAGACGTAACTTGAGAGCAAAAGTGGAATCAAGTCTTAACAATCTTATAAATTGTCTTAACAATCTTATAAATTGTCTTAACAGGTACAAGCTAGAGTCTTCAAATGAGACATATGGAGCTGGATCCCAACAAATACTAGCCTATTTTCCACCAAGAAGGCTTACCTACGCATGGCAGTTTCGAAAGATAAAGAAGTTTATGAAAACTAGAAAAAACAAACACTCAAATCTTTATGGGGCAGCAATGCTCCTAAAAGAGATCAAGCCTTTGTTTGGAAAATATTGAAACAAAGACTTCCCACCAAAGTCAATTTGATGAAGCGATCGATCATCTCATCTAACGGGGATCTACGTTGTACTTTATGTGGGGAAAACGAAGAGGGTCGTACATATAGACCCTTGCATTCACCTCCTTCAATACAGAGCCATGTTCGATCCAAATTCTCGAGGAAACATTGCTTCAACTATTTGAATTTGCACGGTTTGGTCCATTTGGAAAGCTAGAAATGATTTTTTTTTTTGAATATATTGAACCTGGTGTGAGGAAGTTATCGGAAGAAATCAAAGCAAGCGAAAACTCAAAAAACCAAGAAATCTTCAATTCTTGAATTGGCGTAATAATCTAGCTATCAAGATTAGTTTATTGTTGTAATCGAAGTCCATGTTGGTATTTTCAATTCTCGATGTAATCGTACTTTGATCTCTTTATTTTGTAAGGGTGGGAGTACCCCTTGTACTCAATTTCTTATTTATTGGATCTTTTTTAGCTGTTAAACAAAATTGAACAAAATAAAAGGTTATACTAAATAACCTCAATTATTAATGAATGAATAAATTGAATAAATTGAAGAACTAGACATAAATTCTTACATAGTTGTTGCATTGAAATTACAATATTGCGTGAGCAAATGTCTTTACAGCTTAGCTAAACTTTGGTATTTTTATGAGAACTTTTATATTACATACATTTAATTTCTCATTTTCTTTTACTCAAACAATTGAAAGTATGAGTCAAAAAAATCAAGTTGTTTAAAAAAAAAAAAAAAAGGAGTTGATATAACTTAAATATATGTCAATTGAGTAACTAACATAAATCATCTCGCCTGAAAATTTATGATTAAAAAAAAGAAAACTGCTTTAAGATACAATGTGGATACAACTATTATTTCTAAGATACAATATTTTTTTATTATTATTCTCCACTCCAATTTAGACAAAAAATATTCTTAATTTTCTTTTTTTATTTATTTTATTCAGTAATATGTAGAAGTTCATCTCTCTTCAGTCAACTCTTCTCTTTCTCCTCCCAATTCATTTATCTCTCCTCTCAAATCATCACATCTTATAAAAGTTCAAAATCTACACATTTTAAATTCGGAACGTACAAAATTATAACGTATGTGAAAATTTACTATGTACGTACAGTTTATTACGAGGTGAGAGAAAAAGATACTCCGAGAAGTATAATTCAGACAATATCAACTGACATCCAAAAAATATCAAAACTTAAAACTACACATGTCTGTCATTTATGCAAGTTGTTGCTTATATAAAGACAATTAAGACATTTAACCCAATTTTTATAATTAATAATAAGACTTAAAAGATCTTATATATTAGAATAAGAGTACTCTATAGATTGTATCTTAGAGTAAATTCCAAAAAAAAAAAAAAAAGAGGTTATAGTACACATATAAGGTCCGAAACAGACACATTAAGCAAGCAAATACCATACTTGCTCAACTTTTTCATATTCTGTGACTTGAGAATTTTAGGATATATGTCAAAGAAAAAAGAAGAAAAATATCCGAAATATGGTAAAAGCAATCTGAGTAGTCGTCCATCATAAAACCTCCAAATTGGCGAAGTATTCGTCTTACCTTATCTCATTTTTCTGTATTGCTTTCTGACCAAATAGATTCCATCGAATACAATACTACCTCCGATTTTGGATTAAGATTGTTTTCTCTAGCTTTTACGACTCTAATTTTTGTTTTTACTTACTTATCCTTTTACTATTTTTTTCTCGAGCTCTTGTGTGAAATATTACACACTAATGTTATGTGCAATACAACATAAATAAGGTAAAAATAGTTTAAATTTTGCGGGTCAGCACTGCGGGCGAGTTGGGCGCAGGCACGGGCAGGGCGCGGGTAGTGGGTTGTGGGCTTCAGGTTGGGCGGACACATATGTATTTATAGAATAATATCTTTATCAAATATGTGTTGTAGCCTAGTAGTTCAGGTTTGTTGTTAATGAATTTGGTTGTAGGTTCGATTCCTACTTAACACATAATTTTTTAATTTTTTTTGTCAATTTTTTGTGTGTTACTACATCTATGTATAAGTGTTACTACATTGTTATATTGAAAAAACTTCATATCTTACGTAACACGTAATAAAACATATCATAACACATAAATATTCATAAGGTAACATGGGTTTCAAGGTAACACATTATTATTCATATGGTAACACATGAGTATTCACATAGTATTACGACGATATATGAACAGTGTTACATATTACTAAAAAAATATGTGTTACTACATGAACAAAAAATGTTACCCTATGAAGAAAAATGTGTTACCACATGAACAAAACCAGTACAAGCACGAAAATAAATCCTCAGTCCAAAATTACAGATTTAAAGAACAACTTGATGTGTTACTATATAAACAAAAAGAGTGTTACCATATGAGCAAAAGAGTGTTACAACATGAACAAAAACCAGTATAACGGGAAAAAAATCTTCAGTCCAAAATTACAGATTTACATTAACAACGTGAAAAGAGTGTAGAAGGATTTGAATTTCATCACACACTTTGTGTTGAGGGGTAATCCAAACACTACACACGTATTATCTCTTCTTCTCGCAGAATCCACACCAAAATTCAAATTGAACAACCTTATTTCATCCAATGATCGAAATAAAAAAAGAAAATTAGGTCACGAACGAGGAAGAAGAAAGCCCATGAGATCCGCCAGAAGAGAAGAGGAAGAAGAGGAAATCTGACAGCGTCCGACGGCGCGCGTGATGGAAGAAGATGTAGAAGCCCATTGGCCCACCAACAATCTGCCATAACCCGCTCCGCTGACCGTGAAAAAAAAAAGTCCAATTACACATATCACTTGTATGCAATATTGCATACAAGTTTTTGCTTTTTTCCTTACTTCTTATCATTTTTTTACGACTCTAATCAATACCACCAAACCGGATTGAGTATTGGTTGCCGGTTCAATCGGTTGGATCGATTGGACCGACGATTCAATCGTTAAAATGATATTTATCTATTTTTTCAATATTTTCTATGTTATATATTTGTTTAAATGCTCAATTTATCGACGCACTTATAATATTCTTATTTAATATTAATTAATCAAATTTGAGGCATATAAATAATATAAATGTGATGATTTTCTTGTGAAAGGAAACAATATATTTCAAAATAATCGGTAAAAGGGGAAAAACTAGCATAGTTTTGTCCCACGTCAAGTAAAAGAGGACATGTGAGAGGAAATAATATAAAAGGTCTTGTATCACATTGAGTAAGTATTAAATGAAATATGAAAGGAAATAATATAAAAGAGGGAACAGATGGACCTCTTGTCTACATCGAGTAAGTATTAAATGAAATATGAGAGGAAGTAATATGAAAGGGAGATAAATCTCATATTTTTGTCCCACATAAATGAAATGTGAGAGAAATTAATATAATATGGGACGAGTGTGTGCGAGAAAGAAGAAAAATAGACGGCAAGAATCAGATTTACTGATTTAGACCTAAAATAATTTAATATTTTAAAAGTAATAATTAAAAAAAAATGGTTGAATCGATTTTGGTCATTTTCGATCGATTTTGATCGGTTCTGACCAGTTCAACCTGTAAAATAATTACTTAAGGGCAATTTGACTGGTTCTTGATTTTAACCGGTCGGTCCGATCCGATTCTGATATCATTGAAAATTTGTATTCATTAACTTATATTATTTATTTTCTTCTCATATATTTCATATTTCACGTGGATAAGGATAAAATTGTCTACATTTTAAGTTTTTTTTTTTTTTAGCGCAATCATGTTTAGCTCATATTATTGAAAGCACAAGACGAACAAATAGAATTGAGAAGGTCATCCACAAATTCAGGAGGCTCGACCCAAACATGGGGACTCGAATAAGATTTCGTGGCCCTAGCAATTAAATGCGACACGATATTGGCGTTACGAGGAATATAAGAAACTAAACAACCCTGGAATGTCGTCATAATGTCCAAGCATTCAAGTTACATAGTCACCAAATGGAGAGTTGTTCTCCTCCAGATGATTGATTGCAGTAACCACTTTTTGAGCATCCATGTTCACCTCTATATTATGAAAACCCAGATTACTAGTCCATTTGAGTGCCTCATGTAATCCTATGATCCAAATCGATCTACAGCATATAAAGTGACCCATACCATATCATCCCTCAGCACCATGCCCACCCCAGTTGCTGCTATATCCTCAAATTGCGCCGCATCCACATTAAGTTTTGTAAAACCCAAACGTGGTTTATGCCATTTATCACAGACCTTGTGCAAGCCATTCGCACAACATGCTGTTTGCCTCAAAGATCGCCCTTGTAGTCGTGGTTCGTTTACCCTCCCAACACACCTGATTGCACAGCCCGCAGATCGTATCCACGTTAATCCCTTTCCGACGCAGCTGATCCTTTGTTGGCAAATAATTCTTACACACTCCCCATATCCAATTTCTCACCTTAGGTGGAATTTCAATCTCCTTATATCACCTTCTTCAAACAGGTCATTCAGCAGTTGGAAGTCCCATGTAGACGTGCCCGGAATAAACAGTTCATGCACCCACAAGTCGGATAACCCCGGAACTCTTGGTGATCTGATGAAAAACTATTCATCATCTCTGACCCACAGGTCATCCCACACTTCCACCCCTGCACCATTCCCAATACGCCATCTTACACCTCTCCTAACAAGATCCTGAGACTAACTGACGCTCCTCCAAGCATAAATATTTAACTTTGAAAATTCGAGAAATTAAAGCGTTCGGATTGGAATAGAAATAAGCAATTGATTACCCCACTCACTCAACCCACCTCACATGATATTCATTGTTAATATTCTAACCAAGCAATAACAATGCAATCAATAACCCTTAGGGAGTGTTTGGTTCACTGGACTGGATTGATTAGGTATGATAGGATTGAGTGAGATTGAGTAAGATTGGTTTGATTTGACTGGATTTGTTGAATCAAGATATGCGTTTGGATTGTAGGATTAGATTGAGGGATTATATGGGATACCTATTGAAATGTCATAAACACCCTTAAATTGAATTGAAACAACCACACTTCATTCTTGTGAATCTATTCAATCAATAGAATGACAATTTGTAATATTGCATGTGATATGCTCTATCACATCTTTCACATGGGATTGTCATATCCTTCCATGGAGGGATTTTGCATATTTTTTACCGGGACTTGAAGTATATCATGGGTCATCATCCCTCAAACCAAACGGTAGATTAGTTGGGATTAAAATCCTAATCATGGTCTATCCCGATCAATCCCATGAACCAAACGGGACCTTAGTGATTGACCCCTCAATGATACTCATTACCATTATCATTCCCTAGTCATACCAAACGAGCCTTAATTGCATTTCCTCATATAAACTGGAAATACAGCATACCAGTAATCTGCAAATTGGCTTGATTTTGAAGAGGACAATATATCTTCTAGCATATAAAAATATTGTGTTTAAAAAAAATGATTTTATAGATTATTTTTATAAAAATTAAAAAAAAAATTACTTCTAATACTAACTCACTGAAGTTTTTATAAATTTTATTTTGTGATCCCAACAATCTATATCTCATTCCTTACTTTTTTTATTCATTGGGCTATTGATTAATCACCTGAAAAGAACTTAAAAGACAAAAAATTAGATGTGACAATATCATACATCAAAGTGAAATTTAAATATTAAAATAGAGTTTCATCTCATATATAAGACTGTCTTACACAAGACTCCCTAAAACTTAGGATAATCCATTTTTTTAAAAGCATTTCTAAAATCAAAGGTTAATGACACAACTGCGAAGAGGTAGAATTAAAATTTGCAACAAGATATTTTCTTCAATGTTGCAGCAAGCCAGCAATTAATGATTCTGGGAAATAATTATGTACTACCAGGATATGTAACTCAGCATTTGCATTCTATATAGGAGTATCATCTAATATTCCATCCGAAAAGCGGCCTTAAACCCCTCGACCTGCCATTGTAAACTCACAAAAATGAACAAAGAATTGAATGCTTTATTGGATCCTTAAGAGATCCCACCCTTGTCCTGATTTCATGTACGGAACACCATAATCAAGTGCTTCTCATCCTACATAATAATCCATATGGTCATTAATCTTCTATCCAGATTAGTAAATGTGTCATAATATTTGTTTCAAGAATAAGACCCAATTTCTGTATTCACTAGTTATGTCCTTGGAACTGAAACCTCAATTGGAAATGGACTAAGGATTCTCAATTTGATGCAGAAATCGAGTGCAACCCCAGCAAAGAAAAAAACCAAAAGACTTTCAGAAACGCAAATGGCACCATCAAAAGCATGCGACAGAAAACTGCTTGCGTCCAACTCCAGTGGTGGTCCAGCTCCCAGCATTCCTAGGCCTGCATTGCATACATAAAACCATTTAACCACCATAAATTTCATCTTCACGAGTTGTTTAGACAATATGATAGAGAGTAAGTCTCTTGTACACCAGTTGCACCGGGCAATTCGTGCCCAACTAATACTTTTCAAAGAAAACATATAATATTGTTCAGTAAATAACAACTAATACTGTTCAGTGAAAACAACTAATACCGTTTAAAAATGCATTGGACTTGCACAGTGCACCTAGCGCATACAAGACTTTTGGCAGCAAACAGTAAAATTTGTAAGTACCCACCCTTTACAAAGCCAAAAGCTGCAGCTGTCCCTGATTTTAGATGGAAATCATCCAAGTCCCTTCTGACTGCATAGCGGAAAGTTACTCCATATAATGCACAGCTGAAGAAGGTGATAGCTAGAGGAAGTATGAGCTCCGAAATTGTGGAACTCGGGATAAACAAACGGGGAGTTGTGCAAGAGTCCCAATGACAGCCATATTGAAGCAGCTTTAACTGACTCAAATCTCTCCTCTTCTTTCGAGGCATCTCTGCCTTTCAGTGATTTCACTGCTTCTTCGACCATCTCTCTTGCTTCCAATATCTCTTTCTGGCATTCTGCAATCTTTCAATTGCTAATCACTCAGCATCTTTAAGATTATACATCATATAAAGCTTGACTCTAATTCTTCAAACCATGAATACGCAAGCTTAAAAAGAACCACTAAAGGACCATGTACGAGTTGTCAGTTGTCACTTACGTTTAGCTTAACTAAGAATACCTTCAAGAAGTTAGTCATCCAAAAACAGACATTAACTCGGTAAATTTTAACAATATGTTGCAATTTTCAAATGCACAAGTACACAATCTAGGAACGTGAATGTACAATTGCACATGTGAATCAATTAGTCCTGTTTCTAATTTCATATAATTCATTATTTTATTTCTAAATGAGCCGTCCATCTCTATCTTGAATGTCAATTTATCAGCCGTTCAAGCCATTATTCATCGAGAACTTCAACACATAAACAGCAACACAACAGTAATACTACGTGTTGAAAGAAATTGAATTACTCTGTGGTCCAACTCTTTCACTAGAAAAATGGCTAATCTCTACCAAACAAGGATTCAAAAACCCAGCTCCATTAATGAATACACGCATAGATACTCGTTTATAAGGAGACACTGATTGTGAGACCATACCAGATTTCATTAATTAGGCAGCAAGAAAAATATATGGAGTAAATTGGTAAGTTAAATTTCATTTGGATCCATCTAACATTGTTACATTACACTGACGAAAGATCACAAATAGACTATGTTCTACTTAACACCACATTCTGCATCAAGTCCTTGTTTAAATTAAAGAGAAAATCATGTGCATAAAGGACATCATTAGTAACAGTGTAATCTTTTATAATTCATGGGCAATTACAAATAGCAACAAAGGTGGAAAGCATATAATGATCATTGTGATTTTTCAGGCAGTAGGGTTACTAGGGTTTTCCAAATAATAATCTGCATATTCAGCAACAACACATCGTATTCTCAACAATCAAGGCGAAAAAACACAATTGAGATTACCTCAGAAGCCCTAGATTCGAGGTGATTAATATAATCCCTCATAGCTCTGGCCTCGATTTCTTGCTTTTGGATCTGAGCAAGCTCTCGCTTGGCATTTTCAACTCTCAAGGATGCTTGCTCCAGCCCTTCTAATAAGCCACGATTCTCCTCTTTCTTCAGAAGTTGCTCCACAGTTTCATCCACCATTCCCGACAACACCTTCTTCAAACTGCTCTCATCTCCACTTCCTGACCTCCCATTTTCGCTGCATTTCAGTGCAGCCGATGCTTTTGAGCTTGGAAATACAGAAACAATTGCTGGGACGTGAAATCTTTCTGGGGAACATGTTCTAGGGATTAGAGGTGGAATTGATGGAGGGTTTCTTGTACTTGTTGTTATAAAGATTTTCATAGTGGGAAATTTGGGCACTCTGCTTCACAGGAAGAGAGGCTTTTCATAAGAGGATGTGATATTGTTAGGAATTAAACAAGCAATTACGGAGAAAATAATAGAATTAGAAATTTAGAGACAAAACAATTTAGTTATCAGGTTCGGGAATTTATACTCCGGCAGGAGGAGATTCACTTGTTTTAATTTTATTTTTTAAAAATACAATGATAATATTTAAATGAGATATGTAATTTTGCAAGGGGAGATGAACCATTTCGACCGGGGGAGGTCGGCGGTTCCATCGATCAACGATCGGTTCGAAGCCCCTGATGGTGATGGAAAGGGGGGTTCGATCGCGGCATCAAATCATGCGTCTTGGTCGGCGCCTCCTCGACTCTCATCTCCCAACATCCGGGTCTCCACAACCCAACACGGCTCCAACTTGTCTCCCCGTTCAGCGGTTTCTCTCCGGTAGTAGTGTCGGGCCATCAATTCGGTTTCCAAAATTTAGTTGAAGTCATGAAACTTCAACTTCTAAGGTCACAACCTTAGTCAACATATCAAACAGGATTCTCACATCGGATCTTCATCGGTGTAAGATCTTTATTCTCAATGAGGTAACGTATGTAATGATACCTCAACTCGATGTGCTTCGTCCTCGAGTGAAAGGATGAATTCTTCGCCAAGTGAATAGCACTCTGGCTGTCACTATACAAAAACTATCCTTTTGCTCCTTCCTCGGATCTTCATCAGCTGTAAGATCTTATTCTCACTTCTGCTTCTGCAGTGGACTGAGCTACGATATTTTGCAACTTAGAATCCCAAGAGATAGATGTACCACCAAAAGTAAACACATACCCTGTAGTACTCCTTCTTTTGTCGAGATCATTTGATGCCAAGTCTGCATCAACATATCCTGCCAACCCAACGCTTTTGCCCTCAAAGCACAAAATTTGTTCAGTAGTACCTCTCAAGTACCTTAGGATCCACTTCACTGTCTCCCAATGCTGTTTACCCGGATTGCCCATAAACCGGCTAACAACTCCCACCGCTTGTGCAATATCAGGTCTTGTACACACCATAGCATACATCAAACTTCCAATTCTTTGAAGCATCTGAGTGTTTTGCATGTAACCTCCTCTTCGCTCTTAGGTGAGTCCTTGTTGGATAGCTTGAATCGACTTCCCAACGGGACCCGAACCGGCTTTCAGATCTTCCATACTAAATCTCTCCAAGACTTTCTTTATGTATTCGATAGGTGAAAGATACAACTTTTCCCGCCACCTTGTCACGATCGATTCGCATACCTAAGATTTGCTTGGCCTCTCCAAGGTCCTTCATAGCAAACCTTTCAGACAATTTTTCCTTCAACTTGCTCACCTCCCGAGCACTAGCACATGCTATCAACATGTCATCAACATATAATAACAAAATGATATAACCATCATCATACCTCTTGAAGTAACAACAATGGTCAGCCTCACACCTATTGATCTTAATCTCGTGCATGAACCCATCAAACTTCTTGTACCATCAGAATGGAGCTTGTTTTGGACCATACAAGCTCTTCTTCAACTTGCAAACTAGCTCACTACTCCCCTTAGACAAGTATCCCTCCGGTTGCTTCATGTAGATGTCCTCATCTAAATCACCATGAAGAAAGGCGGTTTTCAAGTCCATCTATTCTAACACCAAATTTTCTGCAGCCACCAGACTCAGAACCAATCGAATGGTAGTTAGCTTCACCACTAGAGTAAAAATATCAGTATAGTCAATACCATGTTTCTGCTGAAACCCCTTCACAACCAATCTTGTCTTGTAGTGTTTGCTTCCATCAGCCTCCTCTTTTATTCTGTAAACCCACTTGTTATGCAGTGCTTTCTTGCCCTTAGGAAGCTCAACAAGCTCCCAAGTTCCGTTGGTCATCAATGAATTCATTTCATCATCCATTGCAAGTTTCCACTTGTCCACCTGTTCACTATGTGTTGCCTTAAGATAACATTGGGTTCACCACCATCGATTAACAATAAATAATGAAGGGAGGGTGAATACCTATCGGAGATCTCCGATCTCGTGGATCTCCATCGGAATTGTTGGTGGTGGTGTACTTGGTTCTTCCTCAACAATCACCTGATCATCTAGAACCCCTTTGCTCCCACCCGAGTTCGAAATGTCTAACTCCACAACCTGAGACTCAGAACCACCTTCTTTGGATATCTCCAACTTGTCTTTGTATATCACCTGTTCATTAAATATGACATCTCGACTACAAATCACCTTTCGGTTTTCCTCATCCCAAAATCGATAGCCAAATTCATCACCGCCATATCCAACAAACGTACACTTAACAGATTTTGCATCCAACTTACTTCTACTCATAGAATCAACACGAACATATGCAACACACCCAAATACTTGAAAAAAAGACAGATTTACCTCCTTTCCCGACCAGGCCTCCTCCGGTATGCCATTTTCCAAAGGAGTTGAGGGTCCTCTGTTTATCAAGTAAGCTGATGTGTTAACTGCCTCTACCCAAAACATCTTTGGCAGCCCACACTTCAATCTCATGCTCCTAGCACGTTCACATAGGGTCCTGTTCATACGTTCTGCCACGCCATTCTGCTGTGGGGTTCCTCTCACGGTTTTCTCCATCCAAATTCCATTCGCCTCACAGAATTCCTTGAACTCACGGAGCTCGTACTCTCCACCATTATCAGATCTCAAACACTTCACCTTGAGACCTGTTTCAGTTTCTATAAGAGCCTTCCACTTCCTGAAAGCATTAAAGGCATCAGACTTATTTTTCAAGAAATAAACCCATACCTTCCTCGTAGAATCGTCAATGAAAGTCATGTAATATGATGCTCCACCAAGGGATGTCACTTGTGCTGGACCCCACAAATCACTGTGAACTAACTCCAGCTTCTGCTTCTTCAAAGCACTGCCTTCCTTCGAAAAACTCACCCTTTTATGTTTTTAGAATACACAGTCCTCACACAAACCAATGTCAACTGTCTTGAGGTCTGGCAGTTTACCCTTCGAGCACATAACTTTAATCTCCTTTTCACTCATGTGGCCTAGACGACAATGCCACAAAGTTGCATTCCCTTTTTCACTAGCAAGAGCAATGCTATCCCGGGTGTTGCCTGTCATATACAACGTCCCCTCTTTATTTCCTCGAGCCACTACCATGACACCTTTGGATATCTTCCACATGTTACACCCAAAAGTCACCTTGTAGCCCTCATCATCATGTTGCCCAACTAAAATCAAATTCCTCTTCAAACCAGGAATATGTCTCACATCTTTCAACTGTAACACAGTCCCATTTGATGTCTTAATCCGAACATCCCCCTTCCCTTTGATTTCCAACGGCTCATCATCAGCTAGATAAACCCTCCCAAAGTTCCCGGAAGTGTACTTCTCCATTACGTCAGCACTGCTGCACGAATGAAACGATGCTCCAGAATATAACACCCACGACTCCAATGGACTGCTTACACTCAAAATCAATGCATCGAGTCCTCAAAATGGCAACGTTGGTTTGAGTTGTCATTCTTGTTTGGTTCATTCCTTGTGCCTTGCACTCCTCTTGTAATGACCAAGCTCATGACATTTGTAACACTCAACCTTACTCTTATCCTTCTTGGGCTTATCTTTGCCCCTTGACTTCGATCTACCCCGATTTGGCTTTCCTTGGATTCAAATACGCTTCTATTTTTACGTATTCAAATAGATCATGTGGCCACACCCAACTCTTTTTCAAATTTCTTCTCATGACCAAATCCATTAACCTCATCGAATTTTAGTTTCACTTTTTTGAAGCACTAACCGTCACCGTTCCACTCCAACTTTCCCGGTAAAGAAGACAATAAAATTAAGGCTTGAACTTCATCATCAAAATCAATCTCAACCGAACTCAATTGGCTATAATCATATTGAATTGTTGAGATGATTCGGGCTACCACAAGATCCTCCGCCATCCTCGGGTTGAATAACCTCCGCATCAAATGAACCTTGGGCCAAAGCGGTTTTTCATACATCTCGATCAATATCTCCAAAGATCTCCTTTTTGTGGTTTTGCTTTCACCGATGCAGGCGACGTTCACGGATAACGACATTGAATTTAACCACACTCATCGCCTTCCTATCCAAAGAACTTCCACTCATTGTCCTTTCATATCTTCAAAGGTTGTTCACCCAACGGTTGATTGATCTTTACCGCACGAGTAATCCTCAATCTGCAATTTCAGAATCCAAAATCCGTTCCATCAAACTTACGTGCACGATTTCCTTCAACCATCATAATTGCTCTCCACAGATCCCTCTAACCAGATGCTCTTGATACCAGTTGTTAGGAATTAAACAAGCAATTATGGAGAAAATAATAGAACTAGGAATTTAGAGACAAACAATTTGGTTACCCAATTCGTCAGGAACGACTACATCTGGGGGCATTACCAAACCAGGAGATTCACTGTTTTCGTGTGTTATTTTCGTACACAAAGGCAAATACAATGAGTCAAGGTATTTAAATGAGACATGGGCCGAAGCCCTAATTTTGAGAATAGAGCTGCGGAACCCGCTCGACCAGGGGCTTTGGTTGAGCGGTTCTGCTCGATCAAGCGATCATTTCGCGCCCGATGGTCTTTGCTTCGATCGTGCATAGGTGCTCGACCACTCATCTTGGTTGAGCGCCTCCCTAGGTCTGACTCCCGTCTCCTCAACCCAAGATCCAGTCTCCACAACCCAACAGATATAACTGCTTATCTAAATGCCTTTATTTTCCTTTCAAGAAAATAAAATATTTCTTTATTTTTTAAAGATAATACACAATTGACACAAAATTTAATTACTCTTCATCTTCAAACATGGGCAAAAAAGAATACGTATCCTTGAAAACAAATATTATTGTATGCAATATTGTTCGGGCTCAAGATCCATGCAATTGATATAAATTCATACAAACTCAATAATTCTTCATGCAAAAATGGAAGCATAGCCTCCTTCACCACAAATAACTCCTTCGAATCTCCACAATCTTGTCTTTCCACACAGGGACGAATCTAAAAAAAAATTCATGACGGAGCACAAAAAAAATATAAACATTAAATATATGAAAGATTCAATGAGTCAAATTTAAAGGATCAATTTTGACAATAATTTTGGGCAAAATTATATTATCTTGTCATCGTTATTGAGGATTAGAATTTGAATAGGAAGGTGGGGACATGCAGCGGGAGTCTGGACATAGGTGGACTGAGTTTTAAATTATAACTTTACATAATTTCCCGTGATATTTGTTTGTAGTATAAAAAATATTATTACACTTATAAACTGATACAATTACTTTTATAAATTAATACTAATAATATTAATATAATGATATTAATTTATAAATATATTGTTGTCTTTTTTTTTTCTTTTTCTTTTTTTGACAGGAAAGTAAAGTGATATATAACTTAAGCACGTAAATCGGCTTCAACAGTAGCAACAAAGTCAACCGGAATGGAAGATGAAATGAAAGCAACAGAGCAATTAAAAGCAAATTGAGCTAAATAATGAGCAACGCGGTTGCCCGTTCGACGAACCCAACTAAACTCAACATCAACGAAAGATTCACATAACTTCTGGATCTCCAAGCAGATACCTCCAAAATATGACAAATCATTCTTGGGCAAATTGAGCGCATGGAACACGTTTTGGGAGTCCACCTCTACCACCAGCTTTGTATAACCTTTTGCAGCAGCTAAGGCCATGCCTTCCCGCACAAATAATGCCTCAGCAATGTCAACAGCCACCTCTCCATCTCGTTTTGCCATTATCCGTGAACCACACCATTAGCGTCCCTTTGGCCTACACCAAATCCCACCTTTGTGCGGCATCACAATTAAGCTTCATGTAATCATCAGGCGGTTTCCACCTACCATCCTCCGATTTGCGTTAATCTTTTTGACCCGACGAGCTACAATATTTCGATAGTTTGGCGGGATGCGATTTCAGAAATTTGGAAGGGATTCAGATGCTTTTCCCGGAAAACAAGCTCGTTTCTCGTGAATGTCATGGTATTAATTTATAAAGTGTAATTTTATAAATTTAGCAAAATACTTGCTCTTATAATTTATATCCTATAATTAATAGTAAATATATACTCCATAATATAACAATATGTATTCAGGGTGATGTGGGCCGATGGAGGCCCATGATACTGGTTTGGTGGGCTGGTGGTTATTTCAAATCATGCATGTGCTCCCCCCCCACACACACACACGTTAAACGTGCATCCGTCTCTGTTTCCACAGTTGAAATCATTGGCAACATGCGCAAATCTACATCACACGTCACCCTGTCACCCTTGCGTTCTGCCTTCCCATGGGCAAAATTGTTGTATATATATATATATATATATATATATATATATTTACATACTATAATAAGTCGAGAGAACTCTTCACGAAAGAGCACATTTCAGTGAAGTTGCAACTCTTCACGTTCAACGTAACTATTCAGTGAAGTTGCACCTTTTGATGAGTTAAAATAGCAACCTTTCGGTGCAACCCTTGAGTATCTATAAATACTTGGGAAGTGTGGAGAGTTGAAGATATCGAGAATTATACTTTCTCGAGATATCGAGAATTAGACTTTCTCGAGACATAGAGAAATCAATTTTCTCTAAACACCGAAAAGCCGAGTCTCTCTATACATCGAGTCTTCTATTTTGAGTTTTATATACACACTTGTGATTTCTGTTTCTGAAATTCGTTAGAGTGTAACTATCGAATTTCCGTGGAATAGATTTTGTATCCTGAAATGTTAATTCCTTGTGAACCATTTACAAATGTGTGGGAGGAATTAATATCTTTAAAGATAACATCGTTTTTCCATGTGCCTAACCTATCATTAACTTCATTGCCCACATAAAATATACAACAATTTTAAAGGTATTAAGTTTTCTGCAATGGAGTCAATGTTGGTGAAGGAACAATTCATTTGAATGATGTAACAAACTAGAAGAAGACGGAGATGAAATTAACTGGAACTTTCTATAAGCCACGAGGTGTTAGATGTGTCAAAGCATGGATGCACACTTTTTTTCAAGAGATGGTGCAGAAGATGACTGTCCAATTGGATGCCATCACTTTCGCTCATTTCCAGGGAAGTTTTATTCTAGAAATCTGTAATTTCCTGAAATAATATATGCAATTATCTTGAGTTATAACCAAGAGTCTTCTGGATCATATGGATCTTTATGTTGTAGAGGAATGAAGACTTTTTTTTCTCATTGTTGTAGGGATTCTCGAAAAGTTTCAATTCATATGTAGAATTGAAAGATGGACTAATTGCAGACGAAGTTATCCTACACAACTTGGGGGATAATCGCCTCGAACTCTGACATGGTGGAGTTGTTCACACAGACCGCTGCAATACATGTGTCGGTTCAGAAATGCCTCTGCTTGCTGAGAGTGGCGGCATAGAGATGATCACAAGGAAAAGAATGTGATTCTGATCTTATTTATCTCAATCTTGAGTGGACACGCTGTTACCGGTTGGAAAACTGAGATCAGTATTGAAAAAATTTGAAACGGTGCTTCTCTCCAATGTTGAATCAACGACTCCTTCTCAATGTTGAATCGGCGTGATTCATAGCCAAATTTGAATATCTTATTAAAATAAAACACTTTTCGAATTGAAAAGCGGTTGGTGGCAACTTCATGTTGGTCAGACCACTGCGCTGGGCGGCGCGGCTTCTCTAGACTAGTGCGGCATCTTCGTCGGATCAAGGCCGAATTGCGGTCTTCATCGATAATGACAGGCGACGGTATATCGATCGATGCGAGAGAGCGTGTCGTCGGTCCAAAACGGTGCTTGCGCTCACCCGACTGGAGTTGCGCTGAGATGAGCTGCAACGAGGAATGTTTTCTGCCATGCCGTGTCTCGATGAGCTTCGTCTCTGGACAACTGTGCCGCAAGATAATTGCAAAATGATGTTGTTGGGCTTATATGAGGGTTTGGGTTTTTGACCCAATAAATTAAGTCCCTAAAGCCCATGATTCTCTTCCCCTCTTTTTTTTTTTTTTTTCAAACGTGTTTTCCCTGATTTCTGGCCCCAATCTTTGACCTCAATTATCCCATAATCTTCTCCCTAATTAAAGCCTGATTGAGAATTATTTTACTTATAAAACCCTGGAGGAGCGTCTATTTTGGAGTGAAATTTGAAAAAGTCTTTCTTTGTGAGTCAATCTCAAAATACCGTTTGAGTGTTGTGTGTTGAGAGAGAGGAAGAATTGGTCCATTGCTGTCACGTCGCCGGAATAGGAGCCTGAGCCGTTTACAACCTTAAGTCTCTCATGGCGGCATCAAGAGCCGGGTTTAGCCGCCGGCCACCTCCCTCCACCATCGTGATTGATCCAGTCGTCGTTCATATTAACGTCAAGCCTTTGTGCGCTGTTGCCTTACTGCTGACAGTGTGCCGCTAGAGTTGCCACTTCGTCCCGATTTGTACCAGTTTCAACGCGCCACCAAGGATAAAGTGTCGCTGCCGTTGGAGGGTGTAACCCTAGTCACGCGTACCTTTGTGAGTTTACGCTAGATCGGTCTTTGTGCGCGATTTCACCTCCGCCACCGTCTTCGTGAAGCGCCGCCACCACAGGCCGTCCAGATCGCATCTACTGTCATTGTATACTGCCGCCGTCGAGGTAAGTCGCAGGTAAGAGGTAAGGCTTTATATTTTGTCAATTTTTATTCAATTTGTTTGAATTAATTGAGATGCACTCCTGTTGTCCTACACCTGTTCGACTTCTCTGATAAGTGAAGTAAATTCTTTAATTTATAAATTACTGCTTATTCGAGTTTTTGCAGTAGTAGTGGGTTTATTTTGTTTTGTCTTTGAGGGTGGAGTGGTATAATTTCTTTGTGTGTTGTGTTGTCGTCTGACGGCCCCGTGGTAAGTAAAGGTGAGTTGGTGTATTTTTTTTTTAATTTTCTATTTATTTTCAATTATTTTGAGATAATTGAGCAGAGTTGACGAGGTCTTGGTTTGAGAAACAGGATAGCCTATTTCTCTATGTGGATTAGGCTCATGAGATTATTTCTGGAATTAGTGACACTGTTGCTTGATGTTGGTGCGTTATTATTGGTGGTGTTGGTAAGAATTCTAAACGTAGAATTCTGGTCTGGTAATACAGCTAAACCCTGATCCTTTTATTGCTTTTGTAGTGTATGTTGGATTTGGTTTCATGTGTGCTGCAGTTTATAGGATATCTTTGTGCATCCTATTATTTTGTGCTTAAATTTTGTTGTTTCCGTTGTTTATCTCTGTGTGGTTATTATTCGTATTTGTTGCTATGTGATCTCTGGTTATGCATGATTTGATAAATGTTAGTGGGAAGGTGGGGGAATGGTTGCATGATTAATTCTTGTGGGTTCCGTGGAAGTTACGGGTATGTGTTTATTTCGTATGCGTGATTTCATGTTTTCTCCTGTCCCACTTTATTTGTTTGCATGTGAGTATGTTGAGTATCTATGTGGCTTTGTGTTTATCTAAGTGGTTTTGTGTTTTGAGTCTTAGAACTTTGTGTCTTATCTTTGTGGCATGCTATGTGTTTTAATAATTTATGCTTTGTGAAATCATGTGTTCTTTGTGACTTTGTGATTCTTAGTGGTGTTAGGCTGCGTGTCCTCCTATGTGACTTTGTGATTTACTTTGTACTTTGTGATTGTGCTTTGTGGTTGTTCTTTGTGGCTTTCTTTGTGGCTTTGTGGCATTGCATCTTTGTGGCTTTATTCTTTGTGCTTTGTGTGGATGCTCCAAGTAAGGTGGAGCTTCCATCTTTGTGGTTGAGCTCTTACGTACATGAACTAACTTTGTGTTTTTTCTGTGCAGGTACGGGAAACTAACTTTGTGTGTTTTTTGTGCAGGTACGTGGGAGCGGGTTGGACAATGATGAACTCCTAGGATTTCCCAAATATGGGGCGGTGTACTAGTATTGGACCAAAAATGTGGAGATGTTGGGCTTATATGAGAGTTTGGGTTTTTGGCCTAATAAATTAAGTCCCTAAAGCCCATGATTCTCTTCTCCTCTTCCTCTTTTTTTTTTCAAACGTGTTTTCCCTAATTTCTGGCCCCAAACTTTGACCTCAATTATCCCATAATCTTCTCCCTAATTAAAGCCTGATTGAGAATTCTTTTACTTATAAAACCCTGGAGGAGCGTCCATTTTGGAGTGAAATTTGAAAAAGCCTTTCTTTGTGAGTGAATATCGAAATATCGTTTGAGTGTTGTGTGTTGAGAGAGAGGAATAATTGGTCCATTGCCGTCACCGTCGCCGGAATAGGAGCCTGGGCCCGTTTACAACCTTAAGTCTCTCGTGGTGGCCGGCGGCACCGAAACCCAATAGATGCCTTTTCTATTCTGAAAAATGAGAATTGGATTGGTCAATTCTCTTTGCCGTCAACTTGTTTAAGTTGATTGGGCCAAAAGCAAATCAACATTAGTAGGCCAAAACTAATGGTTAATAACTGGCAAATGAAATCTTGAATCAAATGGGCTAATTATAATAAGGTTGCTCGTTAACATATTAGGGCCATTTGATAAGAATTTGTTTGGGCCGATTGCTTGAATATTTGGTCTGAAAGCAGAGTAATATTGTGGATTAATTGAATGTGGTATTATGAAATTATTTCATAATATAAACACTTTGCGCTTGACTCGTATAATTCATGAAGGAATTATTCAAGAGTTAAGGGTGGCAATGAAGGCCCCATTTGATTTTGGATTTAATTCAAAAGATGTTGACTCATATAATTCAAAAATGAATTATTTTAGAGTTAAGAGTGGCAATGAAAGGCACCACTTGAAATTGAAAGCAAAGTTGTGTTGCTTTATATTTGATGAAATCTAATTAGATATAATCATGTGAAAATCAATTATCAAAAAGAGGAAGATCATGCTTGAGTATCTCCAAACGAATCAAATGCTAGCAAAATTTATATCGGGAGATAAAATATAAAAGGTCTGCGGAGAATAGATCTATTACCAATTGAACAAGATGTCTTGATTGAATCCTACTCCATCTTACATTTAAGATTGAGTTTTCAAAGCAATTCAATATTAGATATCGGTGAAATGGAAACATGGATACATTTCAAAGTGCATAACCTGGAAACATTACAAAAAGGCGGTGTTTTACGATGGATTTAGCGACGGTTTAAACCGTCGCAAATCTTTGTTGCGACGGTTTTTCATCCGTCTAGAAAACGAGGGTCGCTAACATTTAGTTTTGGTTTTTCGATCAAATTGCCGCTAGGTAGCGACGACTTTTTTTTTTCGTCGCGACAAAATATCGACGGCTAAAAAATCGCCGCAAAAAGGGTCATATACATTAAAGCATTGACGATTTCCGCCGGTTTTTTAAATTTTCGGGCGATACGTTGAATGTCTTGACGGTGATAACTATTATCGCTTTTATAGTCGCCGCTATAAACCGCTAAATCGTGAATTCCGAAAAAAAAAAAAAAGGCTCATTTGGGAGGTTCAAACTCGGGGAGAGGCCGTGGTGGACACCGAACCACCCGAGCCACATACCATCTCGAACCCAACCACCAAACATCTAATATATAAGCCACCAAGTCTCCCAATTAAATGAGGCATTTATTCGCTCCCGTGAGGGAATCTTGAATCAAATGGGACCTTATAATAAGGTTGCGAACATATTGGGATCAATTCCGTTTGGGCACTTGCTTATTTAAGGTCTACTTAATGAAATTAATACTATATGTCGTAAAATTCATTTTTTTAAACAATTTTTTTTTAATTCTTTATTTCAATTATCTTATTTATTAATTCAATCACATTTTTATATATATTTTTTTTTATATAAATTAAAATTAAAATTAAAATTATATTATATTGTATTAAATATATATGTTTTACTTGTTTTTTTAAAAAAAATTTATACATTTTCAATCTAAACAAGTTATATATATATTTTTTTAATGTAAACAAGTAATACTTTTCTATCTAAACAAGTTATATGTATTTTTCTATCTAAACAAGTAATACTATCTATATAAACAAGTAATACTTTTCTATTTAAACAAGTTATATATACTTTTCTATCTAAACAAGTAATACTTTTCTATGTAAACAAGTAATATTTTTCTATCTAAACAAGTTATATATAATTTTCTATCAAAACAAGTAATACTCTCTATATAAACAAGTAATACTTTTTTATTTAAATAAATTATATATACTTTTCTATCTAAACAAGTAATACTTTTCTATGTAAACAAGTAATACTTTTCTATCTAAACAAGTAATACTTTTCCATGTAAACAAGTAATACTTTTCTATCTAAATAAGTTATATATACTTTTTTATCTAAACAAGTAATACTTTTCTATGTAAACAAGTAATACTATCTATATAAACAAGTAATACTTTTCTATTTAAACAAGTTATATATACTTTTTCTATCTAAACAAGTAATACTTTTCTATGTAAACAAGTAATACTTTTCAATCTAAACAAGTTATATATACTTTTCTATCTAAACAAGTAATACTCTCTATATAAACAAGTAATACTTTTCTATTTAAACAAGTTATATATACTTTTATATCTAAACAAGTAATACTTTCTATGTAAACAAGTAATACTTTTCTATCTAAACAAGTTATATGTACTTTTCTATCTAAACAAGTTATATATACTTTTCTATCTAAACAAGTAATACTCCCTATATAAACAAGTAATACTTTTCTATTTAAACAAATTATATATATTTTTCTATCTAAACAAGTAATACTTTTCTATGTAAACAAGTAATATTTTTCTATCTAAACAAGTTATATGTACTTTTCTATCTAAACAAGTAATACTATCTATATAAACAAGTAATACTTTTCTATTTAAACAAGTTATATATACTTTTCTATCTAAACAAGTAATATTTTTCTATGTAAACAAGTAATACTTTTCTATCTAAACAAGTTGTATATACTTTTCTATCTAAACAAGTAATACTCTCTATATAAACAAGTAATATTTTTCTATTTAAACAAGTTATATATACTTTTCTATCTAAACAAGTAATATTTTTCTATGTAAACAAGTAATACTTTTCTATGTAAACAAGTAATACTTTTCTATCTAAACAAGTTATATGTACTTTTCTATCTAAAGATGTAATACTCTCTATATAAACAAGTAATACTTTTCTATTTAAACAAGTTATATATACTTTTCTATCTAAACAAGTAATACTTTTCTATGTAAACAAGTAATACTCTTCTATCTAAACAAGTAAAAAAAATGAAAAATATAATATACATAAATAAATATTATACATAAACGATAAATAAACGATAATCATTATACATATATAAAAAAAATAGAGTTTCATAAACGAAAATTTAAACGAAAAAAAAAGTGTCGCCTCATGAATAAAAATAAATAAATAGAGTTTCATAATAAACGGTCGGGATAATAATCTTCCCCCTCATCCCCCAAATCAGCAGTATAAAGAAAATTACAATCAAAAACCGGCTTTCATCATCGCCTCCCCAATTGCCACACCCCATCGCCGCCACTACTACCGCCATTTGCCGCCTATGACGCGCCTCCACACCGCCACCACCACGACCAATGACCAGGCCACCGCTGCCACCACCACCACCGCCACCGTTCTCAAAATTAATGAGGTCGAGGAAACAATCCGGTGAGCAGCCCATTTGAACGGCCAGAGCGGATGCAAGCCGCTGCCATTTCCGTTGATTTTTTTCTCTGATCTCGGCCATCACCTGCTCTCTAATCTATTCAACTGAAATGCGGTATGGGTAACTGCGGTGCAAGGTCGGAAAATGAGAGTCTGATTTGTGTAGGGGTGTGTCTCCGCGATAATGGCAGAAGACAAACCTACCATTATTCGGTAACCCATCGTACATTGATGCCCACCTCCCTCCACATGAATCCCATTCAAATTAATTGGAGGAACTGGTGGATTTGAACTTGACGGTTCACCTACCTGGGCCTGGCTGGCAACTTCGATCCTATCTCGCACCTCTCTCTGTAAAAATTAAATATTATAATTAAGATCAGGTGTAATAATTACGAAATACAACATTAATTACTTACGTGCACATGGGTGCTCCGGCTGTAGGTGGAGGTCCTCGTCTCCTCTTTTAGGGGTGGCCGAGTGAAAGAGTCTCAAGAACATCTAGAGGGCGTCCGAGCCGTAGTTCCTATTAGCAATTAAATAAAAATATTAATATTAATTATTGTTGGGGAATTAATTGCCCGGATCTATTCGGGATGAATATTTAAATACAAATTTAATTCTAACAATTATTACTAGCATGAATTAATCCTATATTAATTCAAATAATAATTCAACAACAAATCATGCATATAAACAGTTCACATAAATCCTACGCATGCGGAATTGCTACGGGTTTATGTGAACTAACCTCTTGGAGTGGCAATGGTCTCATCGATTAAACACACCAAAAAGCCTTCCCAAGTATTCCCTAGTCCTTGCTCGTCAATTCGGTGGAAGGAAACTCGCGAACAATTAACAAAAGAGAAAATAAAATTTGTTGCACCACCTTTGTGGATTTACTAATTTTTTCAGCACATGGAATTGTACACTCACAATTGACGTTTTTCGAAAATACACAATCTGTCGACGTTTCAAAATATTTGATATTTTATCGACGCTGATATTTTTCTGAAAAACCAATTTTCATGTTCACTGCGGATGAAACATTCATCCCCTATTTATAATAGAGAGGAGGACGAAACTTAGGGCTCAAAATAGGGTTAGGAAAGATCTTTTCTTAATCTCCAAGAAATCTTGAATATATCCCATATATTCTTCTTTCCATGTGTATTTTTCCACAAAAATCTCACACCCTTATTTAACCTATTTTTTCGAAATTAATAGGAGACTTTTCAAGATTGGATCTTTCTTGAATTTATGAGATATTCTTGTATTCCAAGAATACATATCTTTTTCCATAAAATCTTTTCAAGAAAATCAAGAAAATCCTTCTTCCTATTATTACTCTATATATTTCAAAAATTACAATTAAAGAAACCAAGTGGGAGATTTCTTGAATTTATGGGATAATCTTGTATTCCAAGAATACTTATCTCATTTCCATAAAATCTTTTCAAGAAAAATCTTCTCCCTCTTTTTCTTTAATAATTTCGAAATTCAAGGAACATAATGCAACAAGAATTTATTTTATTTTTAAACACCTTTTTAAGTTATTGGACTTTATGTTGGGCTACTTGGGGGGCCTTTAGGAGAATTAAGATTGGACCTTCCAATGGACCTTGAATTATCAATATTGAGCCACAATATTATTCAAGCCCATAAATATTAATTAATCCCACTACATAATTAATATTGCACTATCCATCTTAACCCATATTACAGTTAATATGGCTCCCTGTTATTATTTCCCGTGTTTCAGATTATCTAGCCCATTAATTAATTCAAGCCACTGAAATAGCTTTCCATTAATTAATATTTTTTATCCTTGGTGTTGGGAAATTTAGAGTTTTGATGAGAGTTCTGAAACACATGTAATAGGACCAGTCAGACCTGTTAGCTGACTGATGTTTTTATTACCAGTTGATAATTATTGTATAGAACAACTGATGTATTAGATAGGTCACATATTGAGGGGGAATCTCAATATGTATAGGTCAGATCTAAAGTTCAAAAGAACAGCTGATATCCGACAGGCCAGAAGGCAAGAGAAGGATAGAAGATCAGATCGATCTGATAAAGTCAGATATCTCAGCTGAAGTCATGAAATTCAAATTCAGAAGACCTGAAGATCAGATGACTTCCAAAAGATCAGACCAGAAGACCTACATCAGCCGAGTCTGCTAGTTGAGCTAAGACAACTGGCACCAGAAGACTCTATCAGGTAGACTGATCAGTTGTAACTGATCAGGTCAGCTCACACCAGGTGAAAACTGATGTTTCACCTAATCATACGTCGATGATCTGAACAAGAAGAATGTCAACCTTAGTTGGTAGAACAAAACACTGACAAGTGCTTCTGTTATCCAATAAGAACAAGACACGTATGATCGGAGCCGGCAATTACGGGATTTGGTGCTGCTTTGTCAAACGGCTATAAAAGACACTATTCACGCTTTCGGCCATGCCGTTCCTGAAGCACGTCACATCAATCCTGCAAGTCTACCAAATATAGCCTGAAATTCAAATTGCTCTCCAACGGCTCTTTGATTTCGAGGTCTATAAATATGAGATTACTCTTCAGAGTGAAGATACATAAACTATCAAGAAGCTCAAGCTATAATAAAATTTCCGCACGAAGAACACAAACTTGAAGATTATTTTCTAAGTGTTCATCCCATAGTTATTAGCACATAAATCTTTTCATCTAGCTGATAGGCTACTTAAAAACTAGGAAAGATTTCAAAGTTGGAACAAAAACAATCTTACCCAAAACCCAAAGTACGGTTAAGTTGTTTAGCAAGATTTCAGACTAGGGTTTCTAGTTCTGATTTCTGGGATCGGTTGAGTGAGAACTCTTTAAATATCTGTTGTTGTACTGTGTTGGACTAACACAATAATCTAAGTCCAGTTGGTTTAGTTGGTGCCCCTTGTGATAGGGAAGAGTGGACGTAGGACTGGTTGTCCGAACCACTATAAATCTTGTGTGCATTTACCTTTGATTAACTGCTTTTACACTATCGCACTCAACAATTAATTAAAGCTGCATACATATTCTAAGTTAAGATCACTTGCACCAAGCTTCGATTCGTCGGTTTGACACTTTGGTCAAATCGTTGAAAAAACCGACTTTGGAATCGATTTGATAAACCGGTTTTTCACGGGTAAAATTTAGCTTCCGCTGTCGGTTAAACCGATAGATACCGAATCGATCCGTAGCCAGCGATTAGTAAGTTGGATATCGACCCAAGCCCGATTCACTTGCACTGATTAAAGCTACGCAATCACACCGATCAAGACGTAAAAGTTTTCAGAAGTCTATTCACCCCTCCCCTCTAGACTTCTGCCCTCACGAAACCCGTTCGGGACCTACACTTGGTAAAGGAACGGTTCAACATTATTATCCATACCGAAAACTAGTTCCACTTGCAAGATTTGGTATGATAAAACTTATGAACCTCCCAAGGGGCAACCGTCGAACAAAGCGTGCTTGCACACGATTCTCCGTATTAAATCTTAGCAATCGCATGTGACCAATAATATTGCCTAAGATATAGGGTATTGAATCTCATTGATTCTCTTCCCGTAATAAGTCAAAGCAATAGTTACTAACCACACGCAATCCTATTTAAGAGATGAAGATTAAGAAATAACTAACCACTGAGGTCTAATTCTTCCTAGTCCAGTTCTGAAGAATTTGTCCTCCTGTAGGTCCTCTTCAATGCATCAGTCATGCACTAGTGTAATCTCTTGGTCAAGACAAACCAATCTGAGCCTTACACTACAACCTTTCATGCGATGGATTGTTCATTTCCATCTAGGTCGTGAATGGTGTACTTTTTAGTTACAAGGAACTGATTAATTTAATCTTTTACGTGATCCGGTATCACTAAATTAACTACAATGTAACACATACTATTTATTGAACAGTTATGCAGTAAATATATGTAACTTTCGATGATATTTAAAGCATCAGTGATAAACAATTTATTTCAGTAAATAAGTCGAAATTGATCGATACCGATTATACAAAGTAAAAGCATACTTTCAAAGATAATCCCAATAATCTCCCACTTATACTCAAAGTCCCTTTTAAGTATACATCAAGATGTCTCGTGTAGTTCTAATACGTGACATCTAATGTCACCTACACAAACCCAATAATATCTCCCACTTATACTTAAAGCATTAGACTAACGACTTGACAACCATTCCTTCCACATGTCTCTTGAATGTTTCCAGAGGCAGACACTTTGTGAAAGGATTAACTAGGTTATCCTCCTATGCGATCTTAGCCAGCTCTTCATCTCCTCTCTTAACGATTTCTTGTCTAAGATTTCTTTCCTTCCGTGTGCTTGTTTGACTCGTGGACTCTTGGTTCCCTTGAATTTGCAACTGCCCCTAGCAAATATTGCTAGACAAATTCGAAACTCCATCCAAGTCCACTAAGAAGGTCTAGAGCCAAACTGGTTCTTTCACTGCTTCACAAGCAGCTACTTACCCGGCTTCCATGGTTGAGTCAGTGATGCATTTCTGCTTCACACTCGTCCATTTCATGGCTACACTTCCCAAATGAAAGCACACTAACTGAGGCAGATAGTTTCTGGAATCTATGTCTGATTGGAAATCCAAGTCCGTGTAGCGATGGGGATTAGACTATCTGACTGATAAACCAACATTCTATCTTGAGTTCTTTTCAGATACTTCAGAATGTTTTTAACTGCCGTCCAATGTTCTTTTCCGGGTTACTTTGATATCTTGCCACCATGCCAAGAAAGCGGATATCCGGTCTCGTACACAACATTGCATACATAAGGCTTCCGAAGCGGTAGAAGCATAAGGAATGCCTTTCATGTCATCTATCTCCTTTTTTGTGTCTTAGGGCACATTTCCTTGGATAGATGGATTCCATATCCGAAAGGTGCGAAGCCTTTCTTGGAATCTCGCATCTTTGAATCGTTTCAAGACAATGTCTATGTATGAAGCTTGCGATAAACCTATCATCCTTTCTTGCGATCTCGAATGATCTTGATCCCAAGGATGTGCCCGGCTTCCCCTAAGTCCTTCATATCAAACTGTTTTGAAAGCCATGCCCTTACGCCCGATAACACCTTTACATCGTTCCCGATGAGCGTAATGTAAATCTCACGATAGTACTAAGAATACCAATGCAGTTCCGACACGCTTTTTATACACACAACTTTTGAACTCATTTTGATCAAATCCGTAAGACTTTATAACTTTGATCAAAACATTGGTTCCAAGCTCACGGATGCTGTTTGAGTCAAGTAAATGGACTTCATGAGCTTACAAACTAGGTGTTCTTGGCCCTTTTCAATGGAGCCTTGGGGTTGTTGCATATAGATTTCCTCATCAAGACTTCCGTTAAGGAAAGCTGTCTTGACATCCATTTGCCAGATTTTAAAATCGAGATCTTGACTATCGACAAGAGAATCCGGATGGACTTGAGCATTGCTACGAAAGTGAAAAGGTTTCCTCATAGTCGATCCTTCTTTTACGAATATAACCTTTTCGCCACAAAGCCTTGCCTTGAAGGTTTCCACCTTCCCGTCCGGGCCCCTCTTTCTCTTGTATACCTACTTTCAACCAATGGGTTTGACCCCATTAAGTGGTTCGACTAGCTCCCACACTCTGTTATGATCCATAGACCCCATTTCTGCTTTCATTGCCTTTTGCCAAGAAACCGCATCCTTGTCTTGGATTGCCTCATCATATGTCCATGGGTCTGATTTGTCTTGTCTGGGAATCAAGTCCGAGGACTCTCCTATCCCCATGAATCTCTCGGGCTGTCTTACAACCCTCCCACTACGACGAGATTCCGGTTGTGAAAGTGTGTCGTTTGGTATATCATCTTGTACAGTTGGCAACGAGGTTAGCCCCCATAGCTCACTTAAGGTAATCTCACTTCTGGGTCTTCTTTCGTTCATATAGTCTTCCTCCAAAAATCTAAAGTGGGTGCTTATTACCACCTTTTGATCTTCGGGACCATAGAACATTGTTGGGGAATAAGTTGCACGGATCTATTAGGGATAAATATTTAAATAATAATTTAATTCTTATAATTATTACTAGCATGAATTAATCCTATATTAATTCAAATAATAATCCAACCACAAATCATGCATATAATCAATTCACGTAAATCCTACGCATGCAAAATTTCTACGAGTTTACGTGAACGTACCCATTGGGATGGCAACGGTTTGGTTGATTAGACACACCAAAAGAACTTCCCAAGTATTCCCTTAATCCTTGCTCGACTATCCGGTGGTAGGACGCTTGCGAACAATTTAACAAAAGGAAAATAAATTTTGTTGCACCACCTTTGTGGATTTACTAATTTTTTCAACACATGGAATTGTTCTTGGGAATGAAAGAATCATCCCCTATTTATAGAGTAGTGGTGGTCGATTTTTTAGGGCAAAAACAATGTGGGAAAATCGTTTCTTGATCTCCAAGAAATCTTGAATATATCTCCTATATTCTTTTTCCCATAATTATAATATTCCACAAAATCCCACCTACTCTTTGTTATGGAGTATTTTCGAAAATTATAGGGCAAGAATCCAAGATTTGGATCTTCTTAAATTTATGAGATATTCTTGTATTTCAAGAAATACATATCTTCCATAATATTTTTCCAAGAAAATCAAGAAAATCTTTCTTGCCCTTTATTCTTCAAAAATTTCGAAACTTGCTATATGAATAACCAAGTGGGAGATTTCTTGAATTTAATGAGATAATCTTGTATTCCAAGAATACATATCTTCATTCCATAACAAAATTCAAAGAAAATCTTTCTCCCCTTTTATCCATAAATTTCAAAAATTGCAAGGAAAAATAGGCAACAAATTTATTTTATTTTTAAACACATTTTTCAGTTATTGGACTTTATGTTGGGCTACTTAGGGGGCCTTTAGGAGAATTAAGATTGGACCTTCCAATGGATCTTGAATTATCAATATTGAGCCACAATATTATTCAAGCCCATAAATATTAATTAATCCCACTACATAATTAATATTGCACTATCCATCTTAACCCATATTACAGTCAATATGGCTCCCGGTTATTACTTCCCGTGTTTAAGATTATCTAGCCCATTAATTAATTCAAGCCACTGAAATAGCTTTCCATTAATTAATATCATTTGTCCTTGGTTAAGGAACGATTCAACATTATTATCCATACCCGGAAACTAGTTCCACTTGCAAGATTTGGTATGATAAAGCTTATGAACCTCCCAAGGGGGCAAATCAAACAAGCGTACTTGCACACGATTCTCCGTATTAAATCTTAGCAATCGCATGTGACCAATAATATTGCCCATGATAAAAAGTATTGAATCTCGTTGATTCTCTACCCATGATAAGTCAAAGCAATAGTTACCAATCACACGTGATCCTATTTAAGGAACGAAGATTAAGAAATAACGAACCACTGAGGTCTAATTCTTCCTTGTCCAGTTCTGAAGAATTTGTCCTCCTGTAGGTCCTATTCAGTGCATAAGTCATGCACTAGTGTAATCTCTTGGTCAAGACAAGTCAATCCGAGCCTTACACTTCAACCTTTCACGATGGATTGTTCATTTTCATCTAGGTCGTGAATGGTGTACTTTTAGTTACAAGGGATTGTTAATTTAATTTTCTGGGATCTGGTATCACTAAATTAACTACAATGTAACACGTACTATTTAATGAACAATTATGCAATAAATATATGTAACATTCGATGATATTTAAAGCATCAGTGATAATCAATTTATTTCAGTGAATAAGTCCAAAATTCAGTTTTGATTATACAAAGTAAAAGCATACTTTCCAGTATAATCCCAACAATCTCCCACTTATACTCAAAGTCTGCTTTTAAGTATACTACAACATGTCTCGTGTAGTTCCTAATTCGTGACATCTAATGTCACCTACACGAACCTAATAATTTCTCCCACTTATACTCAAAGCAGATTGGCAACGGTCTTGACACCCATTCCTTCCACATGTCTCTCGAATGTATTCAGAGGCAGACCCTTTGTGAATGGATCTGCTAGGTTGTCTTCAGACGCTATCTTTTCCACATCTATATCTCCTCTCTTAACGATATCTCGTATAAGATGGTATTTCCTTTCAATGTGTTTCTTTGGCCTTGTGGGCTCTTGGTTCCTTTGAATTTTGCAAATCGCCCATTGTTGTCACAATAAATGATGATTTTCTTTGGGCAAATTCGAACTAAATTCAAGTCCACTAGGAAGTTCTTGAGCCAAACCGCTTTTTTCACGCTCCTGTTAGCGACTACATATTCGCTTCCATGGTAGAATCTGCGACGCATTTACGCTTTGACGCTTCTCCATGTCACGACTCCTCCCCCATGCAAAACACACTACGGAGGTAGATTTTTTACGAGTCTATGTCGATTGGAAATCCGAGTCCGTGTGGCCGATGGGGATTAAACTATCGACCGATAAATTAACATTCTATCCCGATTTCTTTTCAGATACTTCAGAATATTTTTAACTGCCGTCCAATGTTCTTTCCCCGGGTTACTTTGATATCTTGCCACCACGCCAACGATAAAGCAGATATCCGGTCTCGCATAAACATTGCATACATAAGGCTTTAAGCGGCCCAAAGCATATGGAATGCCTCTCATGTCATCTATCTCCTTTTTGTGTCTTAGGGCACATTTTCTTAGATAGATGGATTCCATGTCTGAAAGGTACGAAGCCTTTCATGGAATCTGCATCTTTCAATCGTTTCAAGGCAAAGTGTCTATGTATGAAGCTTGCGATAAGCCTATCATCCTTTTCTTGCGATCTCGAGTGATCTTGATCCCAAGGATGTGTGCGCTTTCCCGTGTCCTTCATATCAAAACCTTTTTGAAAACCATGCCCTTACGTCCGATAACACCTTTACATCGTTCCCGATGATCCAGAATGTCGTCTATGTATAGTACTAAGAATACCAATGCGATTCGACACGCTTTCAGACACACATAACTTTCGAACTCATTTTGATCAAACCCATAAGACTTTATAACATGATCAAAACATTGGTTCCAAGCTCTGGATGCCTGTTTGAGTCCGTAAATGGACTTCATGAGCTTACAAACTAGGTGTTCTTGGCCTTTTTCAATGAAGCATTGGGGTTGTTGCATATAGATCTCTTCATCAAGACTTCCGTTAAGGAAAGCTGTCTTGACATACATTTGCCAGATTTCAAAGTCGAGATGCGCAGCAATCGATAAGAGAATTCGGATGGACTTAAGCATGGCTACGGGCGAAAAAGTTTCCTCATAATCGATTCCTTCTTTCTGAGTATAACCTTTCGCCAAGAGTCTTGCCTTTAAGGTTTCCACCTTCCCGTCCGGTCCTCTTTTTCTCTTATACACCCACTTGCAACCAATGGGTTTGACCCCATTAAGTGGTTCGACTAGCTCACACACTCTGTTATGATACATAGAACCCATTTCGGCTTTCATTGCTGTTTGCCAAAAATCTGCATCCTTGTCTTGGATTTGTTGGGATTATACTGGAAAGTATGCTTTTACTTTGTATAATCGAAACTGAATTTCCAGACTTATTTACTGAAATAAATTATTTATCACTGATGCTTTAAATATTATTGAATGTTACATATATTTACTGCATAACTGTTCAATAAGTCGTACGTGTTACATTGTAGTTAATTTAGTGATACCTGATCACAGAAGATTAAATTAACAGTCCCTTGTAACTAAAAGTACGTTATTCACAACATAGATGGAAATGAACAACCCATCGTGAAAGGTTGAAGTGTAATGCTCAGATTGGCTTGTCTTGACCAAGAGATTACACTAGTGCATGACTGATGCACTGAATAGGACCTACAGGAGGATAAATTCTTCAGAACTGAACAAGGAAGAATTAGACCTCAGTGGTTCGTTATTTCTTAACCTTCGTCCCTTAAATAGGATCACGTGGGATTGGTAACTATTGCTTTGACTTATCATGGGTAGTGAATCAATGAGATTCAATACTTTTTATCTTGGGCAATATTATTAGTCACATGTGATTGCTAAGATTTAATACGAAGAATCGTGTGCAAGTACACTTGTTTGATTTGCCCCCTTGGGAGGTTCATAAGCTTTATCATACCAAATCTTGCAAGTGGAATTAGTTTCCGATATGGATACTAATGTTGAACCGTTTCTTGACCAAGGATAAAAGATATTAATTAACGGAAAGCTATTTCAGTGGCTTGAATTAATTAATGGGCTAGATAATCTTAAACACCGGAAATAATGACCGGGAGCCATATTGACTGTAATATGGGTTAAGATGGATAGTGCAATATTAATTATGTAGTGGGATTAATTAATATTTATGGGCTTGAATTATATTGTGGCTCAATATTAGATATTCAAGGTCCATTAGAAGGTCCAATCTTAATTCTCCTAAAGGCCCCCTAAGTAGCCCAACATATAATCCAAAAACTGAAAAAGGTGTTTAAAATAAAATAAATATTGTTGCCTATTTTTCCTTGCAATTTTCGAATTTTATGGATAAAAGGGGGAGAAAGATTTTCTTTGAATTTTGTTATGGAATGAAGATATGTATTCTTGGAATACAAGATTATCTCATTAAATTCAAGAAATCTCCCACTTGGTTATCTATAAGAGAAAATTCAAAATTTTTGAAATATAGTGGGCAAGAAAGATTTTCTTGATTTTCTTGAAAATATATTATGGAAGATATGTATTTCTTGAAATACAAGAATATCTCATAGATTCAAGAAGATCCAGATCTTGTAATCTTGCTCATCAATTTCGAAAATATCCATAAAAATAGAGTTGGTGGGATTTTGTGGAATATTATAATTATGGGAAAAAGAATATAGGAGATATATTCAAGATTTCTTGGAGATCAAGAAAAGATTTTCCCACATTAATTTTTTTTGCCCAAAATTTCGTCCACCACCCTCTATAAATAGGGGATGAATGTTTCATTCCCAACAACACACCAAAATTGGTTTTTCGGAAAAATATCAGCGTCGACAAAATATCAAATATTTTGTAACTTCGACAGATTGTATTTTTTCAAAAAAACGACAATTGTGAGTAGTGTACAATTCCATGTGCTGGAAAAATTAGTAAATCCACAAAGGTGATGCAACATAATTTATTTTCCCTTTTGTTAAATCGTTCACAAGAGTCCTTCCATCGGATAGTCGAACGAGGGCTAAGGGAATACTTGGGAAGTTCTTTTGGTTAGTCTAAATCACTGTCATCCCAAGAGGTATGTTCACGTAAACTCGTAGAATTCCGCATGCGTAGGTTTTACGTGAATTATTATATGCATGATATGTTGTTGGATTATTATTTGAATTAATATAGGATTAATTCATGTTAGTAATAATTAAAGAATTAAATTTGTATTTAAATATTCACCCCGAATAGATCTGTGCAACCTATTTCCCAACAACTGGTATCAGAGCCACGGTTTCGGGCTCTGAATTTTTTAAATTGTAATTTAATTCGTGGACATTAAATTTGAAATTGGATAGTAGAATTGCTAGATCTATTTTGCAGGTATCCAATTGTCATGAAATTTAATGTGTTTATTTATGCATGCATATAAACTGTGTTTTTAATTCGATTCGTTCGGATTCGTTTTACCTCGTGAGAAAATCCACGAGTAGATTAGAATTTGTTTGATTTGATCAATGTAATAGACTAGTCTAGATCTAGGTTTATTTTTTTTTTGTAAATAAATTATAACCTGATCAGAAACGAAGACGGAGACGGAGACGAAGAATTAAAGTATAAAATCCGTAATCCAAGGTAGCGGGGCGGCGTGCGCGCTAAGGCACGCGACGGGCGCATGGCATGGCGAGGGCCGAGGGCGGACGCGAGATCGAGCCGACGGCGGCGCTAGCGACGCGCTAGACTGCGCTTGGAATGGATCTTGGGCGCGAAAGCAGCAAAGTGAATCGTTTAGGCGTCTGGCTGTGACGGCGACGGGCGAGACGGGCACTGCAAGCGCGACACGGGCGCGCTTAAGGGCGACGCGCGGGCGCTGGGCGGCGACATTGGGCTATGGCGACACATCGCCGCTTTGCGGGCGACAAGCGTATTCTTGGGCTTCGGGTGGGCGTCTGCGCTGTAAGGCTAAGCGACGACGCAGCGGTTGCTTTCGACAAGCGGCGGGCGGATCTTGGCGTGCATCCGGCCGCGAAGCTACTTGGCGTGGCATTTCGAGACGGAGTTCTTTTCGAGACGATCAAGTGGGAGAAATCAAGACGGTATTTCTTCAAGATCAGGCCAAAAAAAATCAGACCATGACAATTGGATAATTTGTGCCCAATATGTTTATTTTTCTGTTTTGCTTGATTTATTTTGTGCTATCTTATGCTTTATTTAATTTGTTTAAATGTGTTTGCATGAGAGTTGTCCAAATGAAAAATCTCACCTTCAAAATTACTAAGTATGTTTAAATAATTAATTGACAATTTTATTCCGCATAATAAAATTGAATTAATTTTGACCTCCATAATTTATTTATTTGTGAATTTTTTTGGAGAAATCCCCCCCACGGGACGGTCAAAAGATAGCTTTCACATGAATGAATTCCAAACGGATGATTGTGGGTTATTACTAGTGGCGACGATGACCCTCCCCACGAGGTTCGTTCAAAGCGAAATAATAGTCCTGTATTTAATCATGGTTATTACTTAGGTATAAAATTGATATGCATATACTTCCCCGAAGTCCCTGTCAATTTTATATTGGTCAAGTGGGAGCCAACTATTAATCTGGATATTAAAGGTTTGTAACTGTTCTTATTTGTAACTTTGCTTTGAATGTGTTTAAATAATGACCCACCCCACGGGGCTTATTTTAAACTGTTTTTGAGATGTTGGTCGATGCATGTTCATATTTTTTTTTGAGATTTTAAATATGATGCATGTGATCGAATCTTGTGATATACTTGTGCTATTGCATATAGTTGTTTATTTCAGTTCAGTATGTCGTTACCTTTTAATCCACTGTTATTATACTTAAAGTCAATACAATGGAAACTATATTGATTGAAACGAAAAAATTATAATTGTCCTAATCGCACAAAAAGCACAAGTGGATTCTTGACACACCAAAATCGGATGAGCCAACCGACGAGTCAAAACATGCGGGACTCGCCAGATCACCTTGCGAGAGAGATGTCATTTGAAAATGGTGGGAGGGCAAACCCGTAAGGATTACGCCCTCAAAATAGATGGCCCATCCGAACAAACTTGAGATTACGAGTCGCAGATTATGATCGGAGACTCGGATGAATTTGGTACTTCACTCTCCGCCCAAAAAGTTTTTAAGCATTTTAGCCTCGCTAAATAGCTAATTTGTTGCAAGCTTTTGGTCTCGGCAGTAAATGATGATAAGGCACCAAACTCAAGCTTTTGACGGCAAGTGGTCCGTCTTCATCTTCTAGGCCAAGGGTAGGCAAGATAAAGAAGAGGACCAAAGGCCATAAGCAATAAAACTCAACTGTTGCCAAGGGCAATGGTAAGATGAGGAATGCTTGTTGTGTCAAGGAAAATCCAAAGAGGAAATGCTTAAGCTGCGGTGAGGGAGGACAATGGAGGTTTTACCTGTTCCAACCCCAAAAGGGACGGAAAGAAAGGTAATTCTCACGCACTAGTTGTTGAAACTTGTTTAGCGGCGTATACTTCTCATTCGTGGGTGGTTGATATGAGATCCACTAATCATGTTGGCTTCACGGGTTCAAAATGATCCGGCAACTTAGTGGGAGTGAGATCCTCATCACACTGGGCGACGTTACGAAAGTAGAAGTCATTGCAATGCTACGTAAGTGGCAGATATTGCAATGCTATGATAGTAACGATTATTGCAATACTACGCAAGTAGCAGACATTGCAATACTACATGAGTAGTAGTTAAAGCAGTGGGAGAAGTGCACCTATCTTTTTGAAGATAAAGTTTTTTGAGATTATCTTTATGTTCCCAGTTTTAGAAAGAATTCACTTCCAGTTTCTAAAATTCGATTAAAGGACATTAAGTTTCTTCTAATAAGAATGACATCATTTTTGAAATGATGAGTGTATCTGTTACGGGACATTGATGGAAAATCTCTATACAATTAACTGTGCACACCACTCACGAAATGCATCCTATAACACATCAACTATTTCCGACAAAAGAAAGCGTGAACGAAACACTTCTTTGGCATCTAAGATTAGGTCATATAAATCCAAAGAGGATCCAAAGGTTGGTGAAAGATGGTTCACTGGAGCGTCTCCAAGTTGAACAAATTCCAACCTGCGAATCATGTTTGGAGGGTAAAATGACCAAGAGGGCAATTGGAGCCAAGGGGCATAGAGCCAAAGAAGTGTTAGAGATCGTTCACACAGATGTATGTGGTCCAATGTCAACCAAAGCAAGAGGAGGTTATGAGTATTTTTATTGATGATTACTCAAGGTACGGTTACATTTTCCTTATGAAGCATAAATCTGAGACCTTTGAGAAATTCAAAGAATTTAAGGCTCAAACAGAGAATCATAGGGAAAAACGTATCAAGTCTCTACGATCTGATCGTGGAGGCGAATACCTCAGCGATGAGTTTTTTGAACTACTTATCTGATGAAGGGATTGTATCCCAGCTCACTGCACCCGGAACCCCTCAACAAAACGGGGTTGCAGAGCGAAGAAACAGAATTCTTTTGGAAATAGTTAGATCAATGATGAGTTACGCGGATCTTCCTGAGTCATTCTGGGGTCATGCCTTGGAAATAGCGACTTACATTCTGAACTTGGTGCAATCCAAATCGGTTCCCAAAACTCCCAAAGAATTGTGGACCGGGCGCAAGCCTAGTATGAGACACATCAGAATTTGGGGGTGTCCGGCCTACGTGTTGGACAAGGAAACCGGTAAATTGGATCCTCGATCAGAATTAAGGCTGCTTGTAGGATACCCCGAGGGAACAAAAGGGTGTATGTTCTATAGTCCCGAAGATCAAAAGGTGGTCATTAGCACCCACTTTAGTTTTTTGGAAGAAGACTATATGAACCAAAGAAAACCCAGGAGTGAGATTACCTTAAATGAGCTTAGAGGGCAAACCTCAGTGCCAACTGTACTAGATGATATACCAAATGATACGCTTTCACAACCGGAGCCTCATCGTAGTGGGAGGGTTGTTAGACAGCCCGAGAGATTCATGGGAATAGGAGAGTCCTCGGACTTGATTCCTGGACAAGACGAATCAGACCCATGGACATATGACGAGGCATTCCAAGATAAAGATGCAGTTTCTTGGCAAACATCAATGAAAGCCAAAATGGGTTCTATGTTTCATAATAGAGTGTGGGAGCTAATCGAACCACTTAATGGGGTCAAACCCATTGGATGCAAGTGGGTGTATAAGAGGAAAAGAGGACCGGACGAGAAGGTTGAAACCTTTAAAGCAAGACTAGTGGCGACAGGTTACACTCAGAAAGAAGGGATCGATTATGAGGAAATTTTTTCGCCCGTAGCCATGCTTAAGTCCATCCATATTCTCTTATCGATTGCTGCGCATTTCGACTTTGAAATCTGACAGATAGATGTCAAGACAGCTTTCCTTAACGGAAGTCTTGATGAAGAGATCTATATGCAACAAACCCAAGGTTTCATTGAAACAGGCCAAGAACACCTAGTTTGTAAGCTCAAGAAGTCCATTTACGGACTCAAACAGGCATCCAGAGCTTGGAACCAATGTTTTGATCATGTTATAAAGTCTAATTGGTTTGATCAAAACAAGTTTTAAAGTTGTGTGTATAAAAAGCGTGTCGGAACTGCATTGGTATTCTTAGTACTATACGTAGACGACATTTTGATCATCGGGAACGATGTGAAGGTGTTATCAGACGTAAGGGCATGGCTTTCAAAACAGTTTGATATGAAGGACTTAGGGGAAGCCGGACAGATCCTTGGGATCAAGATCACTCGAGATCGCAAGAAAAGGATGATCGGCTTATCGTAAGCTTCATACATAGACACTGTCTTGAAACGCTTCAGCATGCAAGATTCCAAGAAAGGATTCGTACCTTTCAGACTTGGAATCCATCTATCCAAGAAAATGTCCCCTAAGACGCAAGAGGAGATAGATGACATGAAAGGTATTCATTGTGCTTCGGCTGTCGGAAACCTTATGTATGCATTGCTGTGTACGAGACCGGATATCTGCTTTGCCGCAGGCATGATAGCGAGATATCAAAGTAACCCAGGGAAAGAGCATTGGACGACAGTTAAAAACATTCTGAAGTATCTGAAAAGAACTCGTGATAGAATGTTGATTTATCAGTCAGATACTCCAATCCCCATCGGCTACACGGACTCGGATTTCCAATCAGACTTAGATTCGAAACTATCTGCCTCAGTTAGTGTGTTTCCATTTGGGAAGTGTAGCCATCAAATGAACGAGTATGAAGTAGAAATGAATCACTGACTCAACCATGGAAGTCGGGTAAGTAGCTTCTTGTGAAGCAGTGAAAGAACTGATATGGCTCTAGACCTTCTTAGTGAACTTGGATGGAGTTCCGAATTTGTCTAGCAATATTTGCTAGGGGTAGTTGCAAATTCAAGGGAACCAAGAGTCCACGAGTCAAACGAGCACACAAAAGGAAAGATATCTTATACGAGAAATCGTTAAGGGAGGAGATATAGATGTGGCAAAGATAGTGTCTAAGGACAACCTAGCAGATCCATTCACAAAGAGTCTGCCTCTGAATACATTCGAGAGACATGTGGAAGGAATGAGTGTCAAGACCGTTGCCAATCTGCTTTGAGTATAAGTGGGAGAAATTATTAGGTTCGTGTAGGTGACATTAGATGTCACGGACTACGCGAGACATGTTGTAGTATACTTAAAAGCAGACTTTGAGTATAAGTGGGAGATTATTGGGATTATACTGGAAAGTATGCTTTTACTTTGTATAATCGAAACTGAATTTCCAGACTTATTTACTGAAATAAATTGTATATCACTGATGCTTTAAATATTATTTAATATTACATATATTTACTGCATAACTGTTCAATAAGTCGTACGTGTTACATTGTAGTTAATTTAGTGATACCAGGTCACAAAAGATTAAATTAACAGTCCCTTGTAACTAAAAGTACGTTATTCACAACCTAGATGGAAATGAACAACCCATCGTGAAAGTTTGAAGTGTAAGGCTCAGATTGACTTGTCTTGACCAAGAGATTACACTAGTGCATGACTGATGCACTGAATAGGACCTACAGGAGGATAAATTCTTCAGAACTGAACAAGGAAGAATTAGACCTCAGTGGTTCGTTATTTCTTAACCTTCGTCCCTTAAATAGGATCAGGTGGGATTGGTAACTATTGCTTTGACTTATCATGGGTAGCGAATCAATGAGATTCAATACTTTTTATCTTGGGCAATATTATTAGTCACATGTGATTGCTAAGATTTAATACGAAGAATCGTGTGCAAGTACGCTTGTTTGATTTGCCCCCTTGGGAGGTTCATAAGCTTTATCATACCAAATCTTGCAAGTGGAATTAGTTTCCGGTATGGATAATAATGTTGAACCGTTCCTTGACCAAGGATAAAAGATATTAATTAACGGAAAGCTATTTCAGTGGCTTGAATTAATTAATGGGCTAGATAATCTTAAACACCGGAAATAATGACCGGGAGCCATATTGACTGTAATATGGGTTAAGATGGATATTGCAATATTAATTATGTAGTGGGATTAATTAATATTTATGGGCTTGAATTATATTGTGGCTCAATATTAGATATTCAAGGTCCATTAGAAGGTCCAATCTTAATTCTCCTAAAGGCCCCCTAAGTAGCCCAACATATAGTCCAATAACTGAAAAATGTATTTAAAATAAAATAAATATTGTTGCCTATTTTTCCTTGCAATTTTCGAATTTTATGGATAAAAGGGGGAGAAAGATTTTCTTTGAATTTTGTTATGGAATGAAGATATGTATTCTTGGAATACAAGATTATCTCATTAAATTCAAGAAATCTCCCACTTGGTTATCTATAAGAGAAAATTCGAAAATTTTGAAATATAGTGGGCAAGAAAGATTTTCTTGATTTTCTTGAAAATATATTATGGAAGATATGTATTTCTTGAAATACAAGAATATCTCATAAATTCAAGAAGATCCAAATCTTGGAATCTTGCTCATCAATTTCAAAAATATCCATAAAAATAGAGTAGGTGGGATTTTGTGGAATATTATAATTATGAGAAAAAATATATAGGAGATATATTCAAGATTTCTTGGAGATCAAGAAAAGATTTTCCCACATTATTTTTTTTTACCCAAAATTTCGTCCACCACCCTCTATAAATAGGGGATGAATGTTTCATTCCCAACAACACACGAAAATTGGTTTTTCGGAAAAATATCAGCGTCGACAAAATATCAAATATTTTATAACGTCGACCGATTGTATTTTTTCAAAAAAGGACAATTGTGAGTAGTGTACAATTCCGTGTGCTGGAAAAATTAGTAAATCCACAAAGGTGGTGCAATATAATTTATTTTCCCTTTTGTTAAATCGTTCGCAAGAGCCATTCCACCGGATAGTCGAACGAGGGCTAAGGGAATACTTGGGAAGTTCTTTTGGTTAGTCTAAATCACTGCCATCCCAAGAGGTACGTTCACGTAAACTCGTAGAATTCCGCATGCGTAGGTTTTACGTGAATTATTATATGCATGATATGTTGTTGGATTATTATTTGAATTAATATAGGATTAATTCATGCTAGTAATAATTAAAGAATTAAATTTGTATTTAAATATTCACCCCGAATAGATCTGTGCAAGCAGGTTACAAACAAGAACAGTTACAAACCTTTAATATCTAGATTAATAGTTGGCTCCCACTTGACCAATATAAAATTGACAGGGACTTCGGGGAAGTATATGCATATCAATTTTATACCTAAGTAATAACCATGATTAAATATGAGATTATTATTTCGCTTTGAAGCGCCTTTCTCGTGGGGAGGGTCATAAATATACAGTAATAATCCACAATCATCCATTTGGAATTCATTCATGTGAAAGCTAACTTTTGACCACGTCCGTGGGGGAATTTCTCCAAAAGAATTCACAAATAAATAAATCAGGGAGGTCAAAATTATTTCAATTTTATTTTCCGAATAAAATTGTCAATTAATTATTTAAACATACTTAGTAATTTTGAAGGTGAGATTTTTCATTGGGCCACCTCTCATGCAAACACATTTAAACAAATTAAATAAAGCATAAGATAACACAATAATAAATCAAGCAAAGCGGAAAAATAAATATATTGGGCACAAATTATCCAATTGTCATGGTTTGATTTTTCTTGGCTTGATTTTGAAGAAACGCCGTCTTGAATTTCTCCCACTCGATTGTCTCGAAAAAGAACTCCGTCTCAAACGCCACGCCAAGTAGCTCGCATTGGGATGCGTCGCGATTCAGCGGCCCCTTGGAAGTCACCTCAAGAAGCCCGCCTCGGCCACGCCTCGGCGAGAAAGCCCGCCGCCGTGCCTCAGCACGCGGCCTCGGCAAGAGATTGTAAGACCTCGGCGAGCGCTAGAAGCGCAAGAAGACCGCGGCGCTTACCCTCACCTACCTCTGTCCCCACGGAACTTCGTAAGCGCCCTTGAAGTCCCAGCGCGCTTCGTCTGCTTCCAGGCCATCACCTCCGTCCCCGATCCGCCCGCGCCGCGGTACCCGCGGCGCCCTATACTCCCGCCCGTGTGCACCGCGTATTTGATCCTCGCGCTCGGCCCTCGGCCTCGCCCCCGCCCGTGCATACCCTGGCGCATCGGCGTGAAAGTGCCTCCCTTGGCATGTTTAAGGCGACGACGTACGCCTATGCCCGATGCGGATTTTATCCTTTAATTCTTCATCTCCGCCTCCGTTTCCGATCCGGTTACTGTTTATTTACAAAAAATAAATAAACCTAGATCTAGACTAGTCTATTACATTGATCAAATCAAACAACTCCTAATCTACTCGTGGATTTTCTCACGAGGCAAAATGAATCCGAACGAATCGAATTCAAAACCACAATTTATATGCATGCATAAATAAACACATTAAATTCCATGACAATTGGATACCTGCAAAAAAGATCTAGCAATTCTACTATCCAATTTCAAATTTAATGACAACGAATTACATTACAATTTAAAATTCAGAGCCCGAAACCGTCGCTTTGATACCAGTTGTTGGGGAATAAGTTGCACGGATCTATTCGGGATAAATATTTAAATACAAATTTAATTCTTATAATTATTACTAGCCTGAATTAATCCTATATTAATTCAAATAATAATCCAACAACAAATCATGCATATAATCAATTCACGTAAATCCTACGCATGCGGAATTTCTATGAGTTTACGTGAACGTACCTCTTGGGATGGCACCGGTTTTGTTGATTAGACACACCAAAAGAACTTCCCAAGCATTCCCTTAATCCTTGCTGGACTATCCGGTGGTAGGACGCTTGAGAACAATTTAACAAAAGGAAAATAAATTTTATTGCACCACCTTTGTGGATTTACTAATTTTTCCAACACATGGAATTGTTCTTGGGAATGAAAGAATCATCCCCTATTTATAGAGTAGTGGTGGTCGATTTTTTAGGGCAAAAACAATGTGGGGAAATCTTTTCTTGATCTCCAAGAAATCTTGAATATATCTCCTATATTCTTTTTCCATTAATTATAATATTCCACAAAATCCCACCTACTCTTTGTTATGGAGTATTTTCGAAAATTATAGGACAAGAATCCAAGATTTGGATCTTCTTGAATTTATGAGATATTCTTGTATTTCAAGAAATACATATCTTCCATAATATTTTTCCAAGAAAATCAAGAAAATCATTCTTGCCCTTTATTCTTCAAAAATTTCGAAACTTGCTATATGAATAACCAAGTGGGAGATTTCTTGAATTTAATGAGATAATCTTGTATTTCAAGAATACATATCTTCATTCCATAACAAAATTCAAATAAAATCTTTCTCCCGCTTTATCCATAAATTTCGAAAATTAGGAAAAATAGGCAACAAATTTATTTTATTTTTAAACACCTTTTTCAGTTATTGGACTTTATGTTGGGCTACTTAGGGGGCCTTTAGGAGAATTAAGATTGGACCTTCCAATGGATCTTGAATTATCAATATTGAGCCACAATATTATTCAAGCCCATAAATATTAATTAATCCCACTATATATTTAATATTGCACTATCCATCTTAACCCATATTACAGTCAATATGGCTCCCGGTTATTATTTCCCGTGTTTAAGATTATCTAGCCCATTAATTAATTCAAGCCACTGAAATAGTTTTCCATTAATTAATATCTTTTGTCCTTGGTTAAGGAACGGTTCAACATTATTATCCATACCGGAAACTAGTTCCACTTGCATGATTTGGTATGATAAAGCTTATGAACCTCCCAAGGGGGCAAATCGAACAAGCGTACTTGCACACGATTCTCCGTATTAAATCTTAGCAATTGCATGTGACCAATAATATTGCCCAAGATAAAAAGTATTGAATCTCGTTGATTCTCTACCCATGATAAGTCAAAGCAATAGTTACCAATCACACGTGATCCTATTTAAGGAACGAAGATTAAGAAATAACGAACCACTGAGGTCTAATTCTTCCTTGTCCAGTTCTGAAGAATTTGTCCTCCTGTAGGTCCTATTCAGTGCATCAGTCATACACTAGCGTAATCTCTTGGTCAAGCCAAGCCAATCCGAGCCTTACACTTCAACATTTCACGATGGATTGTTCATTTCCATCTAGGTCGTGAATGGTGTACTTTTAGTTACAAGAGATTGTTAATTTAATCTTATGTGATATGGTATCACTAAATTAACTACAATGTAACACGTACTATTTAATGAACAGTTATGCAATAAATATATGTAACATTCGATGATATTTAAAGCATCAGTGATAATCAATTTATTTCATTAAATAAGTCCGAAATTCAGTTTTGATTATACAAAGTAAAAGCATACTTTCCAGTATAATCCCAACAAACATGCACCCTTTTGTTCCCTCGGGGTATCCTATAAACAACCTTAATTCTGATCGAGGATCCAATTTCCCGGCTTCCTTGTCCAACACGTAGGCCGGACACCCCCACATTTTCATGTGTCTCAAACTGGGCTTGCTCCCGGTCCACAATTCTTTGGGAGTTTTGGGAACTGATTTGGATGGCACCAAGTTCCGAATGTAAGCCGCTGTTTCCAAGGCATGACCCCAGAATGACTTGGGAAAATCCGCATAACACATCATTGATCTAACCATTTCTAAAAGAGTTCTGTTTCTTTGCTCTACAACCCCGTTTTGTTGAGGGGTTCCGGGTGCAGTCAGCTGGGATACAATCCCTTCATCTGACAAGTAGTTCAAAAACTCATCGCTGAGGTACTCGCCTCCACGATCGGATCGTAGAGACTTGATACGTTTTTCCCTATGATTCTCTGTTTGAGCCTTAAATTCTTTGAATTTCTCAAAGGTCTCAGATTTATGCTTCATAAGGAAAATATAACCGTACCTCGAGTAGTCATCAATAAAAGTGACGAAATACTCGTAACCTCCTCTTGCTTTGGTTGAAATTGGACCACATACGTCTGTGTGAACGATTTCTAACACTTCTTTGGCTCTATTCCCCTTGGCTCCGAATGCTCTCTTGGTCATTTTACCCTCCAAACATGATCCGCATGTTGGAATTGGTTCAACTTGGAGAAAGTCTAGTGAACAGTCTATCACCAACCTTTGGATCCTCTTTGGATTAATATGTCCCAATCTTAGATGCCATAGAAGTGTTTCGTTCACGTCTGATGAACGTTTTTTTTTATCGGAAACAGTTGATGTGTTATAGGATGCATTTCGTGAGTGGTGTGCACATTTAATTGTATAGAGATTTTCCATCAATGTCCCATAACAGATACACTCATCATTTTAAGAAATGATGTCATTCTTATTAGAAGAAACTAAGTATCCATTAACAGAATTTTAGAAACTGAAAGTGAATTCTTTCTAAAACTGGGAACATAAAGAACATCTCTTAAAATTAAAACTCTGTCTTCAAAAAGACAGGTGCACTTCTCCCACTGCTTCAGCTGCCACTCTCGTAGCATCGCCCAGTGTGATGAGGATCTCACTGCCACTAAGTTGTCGGGTCAGCTGGGACCCCGTAACGTGAAATATACATGGTCAACAGATCCCGTATCAACTACCCACGAATGAGAAGTATACGCCGCTAAACAAGTTTCAACAACTAGTGCGTGAGAATTACCTTTCTTTCCGTCCCCTTTGGGGTTGGAACAAACAAACTTCCATTGTCCTCTTTCACCGCAGCTTAAGCACTTCCTCTTTGGATTCTCCTTGACATCACAAGCATTCCTCATCTTACCATTGCCCTTGGCAACAGATGAGTTTTATTGCTTATGGCTTTTGGTTCTCTTCTTCTTCTTGCCTACCCTTGACCTAGAAGATGAAGATGGACCACTTGTCGTTCAAAGCTTGAGTTTGGTGCCCCATCAACATCTCTGCCGAGACCAAAACTTGCAACAAATCAGCTAGTGAGGCCAAAAAATGCCGTAAACTTTTTGGGAGAGTGAAGTACCAAATTCATCCGAGTCTCCAGATTATAATCACTTTTCGAGAACCTCAAGTTTGTTCGGGGATGGGCCATTAATTTTGAGGGCGTAATCCCTTACGGGTTTGCCCTCCACCATTTTTAAAGAACGACATCTCTTGCAAAGGTGATCGACGAGTCCCGTGATTTTTTACTTGTCAGTTGGCTCATCTGATTTTTGTGTGTCAAGAATCCACTTGTGCTTTTTGTGCGATTAGGACAATTATAATTTTTTGTTTCCAATCAATATAGTTTCCATACTTATTCTATTGACTTTAAGTATAATAAAGTGGATTAAAAAGTTACGACATCGAATCGAAATAAATAATAATATGCATAAGCACAAATATATCACAAGGTTCGATCACATGTTTCATATTAAAATCCCAAAAAATATGAACATGCATCAACCAACATCTCAAAACAGTTTAAATAAACCACGTGGGGTGGGTCATTATTTAAACACATTCAAGCAGGTTACAAACAAGAACAGTTACAAACCTTTAATATCAGATTAATAGTTGGCTTCCCATTTGACCAATATAAAATTAGCCGGGGACTTGGGAAGTATATGCATATCAATTTTATACCTAAGTAATAACCATGATTAAATACAGGATTATTATTTCCCTTTGAACGAGCCTTGTGGGGAGGGTCATCGTCCCCACTAGTAATAATCCACAATCATCCGTTAGGAATTTATTCATGTGAAAGCTATCTTTTGACCGTCCCGTGGGGGGAATTTCTCCAAAAGAATTCACAAATAAATAAATCATGGATATCAATAATTAATTCAATTTTATTATCCGGAATAAAATTGTCAATTAATTGTTTAAGCATACTTAGTAATTTTCGAAAGTGAGATTTTTCAAAATATTCTCATGCATCGCAAATTTAAACACAATTTAAATAAGCATAAATAATGCATAAACATCAAGACAAAAATTAAACATATTGGGCACATTTATCCAATTGTCATGGTTAATTTTGTCATGTCTTGATCTTGAGAAATCGTCTTCTTAGCCTTCATCGTTCGTCTCGAAAAGCTCCCACTTGACCGTTTTAAAAAAATGCCTTGTCAAGCCACGCCATCATTGATTAGCTCGTCGGAAGCAGTGCCAAAGCACTTCCGGGCCGTGTCGAGTGGCGTCCGTCTTGTGGCGGCAAAAGCTCCGGTGCACCTCGCCAGCGCCGCCTCGGCAAGCATTGCCCCGCGTCTCCTCGGTAGCATTGCCCGCGTCGCCCCGTCTGCGAGCCTCGGCGACATCGCCAGATCCGCGCCCTCGCCCGTCAAAACGCCTCGGCGGCATTGCCGCTTGCAGCGCCAGCGTCGGATCCCCAGCAGCGCTTCGGCCCCTCGGCCTCGCCCCCGCCACGTCGCATCCTCCAGCGTCGGCGTCATAAGCGTGCCTCCTTTGATGCGTTTAGCGCGACGCCACAGCGCCTACCTTGCGGTTAGGATCCCATCTTTTAATTCTTCATCTCGCCTCCATTTCAATCCGGTTAAAAATTATTTACAAAAATAAATAAGCGTGAATCTAGACTAGTCTATTACATTGAACAAATCAAACAAATTCTAATCTACTCATTGGATTTTCTCGCGAGGGCAAAGCGAATCGAGCGAATCAATTAAAAAACCACAATTTATATCATGCATAAATAAACACATTAAATTCCATGACAATTGGATACCGCAGAAAAAAAAGATCTAGCAATTCTACTATCCAATTTCAAATTTAATGAAAACGAATTAAATTATAATTTAAAATTCAGAGCCCGAAACCGAGGCTCTGATACTAGTTGTTGGGGAATTAATTACCCGAATCTATTCGGGATGAATATTTAAATACAAATTTAATTCTAATAATTATTACTAGCATGAATTAATCCTATATTAATTCAAATAATAATTCAACAACAAATCATGCATATAAACAGTTCACATAAATCCTACGCATGCGGAATTGCTACGGGTTTATGTGAACTAACCTCTTGGAGTGGCAATGGTCACGTCGATTAAACACACCAAAAAGCCTTCCCAAGTATTCCCTAGTCCTTGCTCGTCAATCCGGTGGAAGGAAACTCGCGAACAATTAACAAAAGGGAAAATAAAATTTGTTGCACCACCCTTTGTGGAATTACTAATTTTTCCAGCACATGGAATTGTACACTCACAATTGACGTTTTTTGAAAATACACAATCTGTCGACGTTTCAAAATATTTGATATTTTATCGACACCGATATTTTTCCGAAAAACTAATTTTCGTGGTTCCTTTGGGGATGAAACATTCATCCCCTATTTATAATAGGGGGGATTTAAACTTAGGGCTCAAAATAGGGTTAGGAAAGATCTTTTCTTGATCTCCAAGAAATCTTGAATATATCCCATATATTCTTCTTTCCATGTGTATTTTTCCACAAAAATCTCACACCCTTATTTAACCCATTTTTTAGAAATTAATAGGAGACTTTTCAAGATTGGATCTTTCTTGAATTTATGAGATATTCTTGTATTCCAAGAATACATATCTTTTTCCATAAAATCTTTTCAAGAAAATCAAGAAAATCCTTCTTCCTATTATTACTCTATATATTTCGAAAATTACAATTAAAGAAACCAAGTGGGAGATTTCTTGAATTTATGGGATAATCATGTATTCCAAGAATACTTATCTCCTTTCCATAAAATCTTTTCAAGAAAATTCTTCTCCCTCTTTTTCTTTAATAATTTCGAAATTCAAGGAACATAATGCAACAAGAATTTATTTAATTTTAAAACACCTTTTTCAGTTATTGGACTTTATGTTGGGCTACTTGGGGGGCCTTTAGGAGAATTAAGATTGGACCTTCCAATGGACCTTGAATTATCAATATTGAGCCACAATATTATTTAAGCCCATAAATATTAATTAATCCCACTACATAATTAATATTGAACTATCCATCTTAACCCATATTACAGTTAATATGGCTCCCGATTATTATTTCCCGTGTTTAAGATTATCTAGCCCATTAATTAATTCAAGCCACTGAAATAGCTTTCCATTAATTAATATCTTTTATCCTTGGTAAAGGAACAGTTCAACATTATTATCCATACCGGAAACTAGTTCCACTTGCAAGATTTGGTATGATAAAACTTATGAACCTCCCAAGGGGGCAAATCGAACAAGCGTACTTGCACACGATTCTCCGTATTAAATCTTAGCAATCGCATGTGACCAATAATATTGCCCAAGATATAGGGTATTGAATCTCATTGATTCTCTTCCCGTAATAAGTCAAAGCAATAGTTACTCACCACACGCAATCCTATTTAAGGGACGAAGATTAAGAAATAACTAACCACTGAGGTCTAATTCTTCCTAGTTCAGTTCTGAAGAATTTGTCCTCCTGTAGGTCCTCTTCAATGCATCAGTCATGCACTAGTGTAATCTCTTGGTCAAGACAAACCAATCTGAGCCTTACATTACAACCTTTCACGATGGATTGTTCATTTCCATCTAGGTCGTGAATGGTGTACTTTTAGTTACAAGGAACTGTTAATTTAATCTTTTGTGATCTGGTATCACTAAATTAACTACAATGTAACACGTACTATTTATTGAACAGTTATGCAGTAAATATATGTAACATTCGATGATATTTAAAGCATTAGTGATAAACAATTTATTTCAGTAAATAAGTCCGAAATTCAGTCAGTCTGATTATACAAAGTAAAAGCATACTTTCCAGTATAATCCCAACAATTATGAACTTAATTATTGTACAATTAAATAAATTATATTACTTACTTCCGCCATGCGGTGCTCTAGAATCGACTGGGATCCAGCCTTGTGCACAGCGACACCCCCATCCTCTCCTTGCTGGCTTAGGCGATTTTGGCGATTCTTCCGACACATCTCCTGGTATGCGGGATCGCTCCAAACTGCCACAATCGACTCCCACACGCCCGGGTCCATGTCATCCATCATATCCAGCCCTTCATCCCTCCACCCGGCATGCCACCTGTAAAGCATGTCCTTGTATCGGACAGCAGCAAGCTTACAGAACGACCTGTAGAAATCGGCTGGTGACATACCATCCGCCCACTTCGTCTGTTTCTGCATTTCATTAATTAACACAAACTTTATTAAATTTATATATAACAATATATATTATATATTAAATTAAAATAAGTAATAAATTATTGTACATACCCTAAATTCGTCGTAGTAGAGTTGGTGTTGTTGTTCAGACAAGCCTCTCCAACTATGGGCCCCCATTGCAATTCCAACTCGTAAGATGGAGTTGGTGGCTATAGTGGAAGCCTCATGACTGGGTATGATGCTGAAACATATTAAAAAATTAATAAGTATAATTAACAATTAATTTTATAATTACTAAATAAATTAAGAAGTAATTAAAAATTATAACTTACTTTCCCTGACTAAGATCGATCGTTAATCGAGTAGTGGGGGCTGAGCCACGATGAATAGAGGCCAAGCCTGAGCTCGACCCATTTGAGATGATGACTTGGGGGCGATTCTTCTGCAGGTGGCGTCTCTGTTCAGGTTCACCGTCGGTCTCAGGACGCTCTTCTTCTTGGTGCTCAAAGGAATGGACCCGTCGCCCCGACCACCACCTCTGCCTCGACCATTTCCTCTCCCTCGTCCACCGCTGCCTTGGCTAGTACTCATCTGCATTATATAAAACAAATTCATTATATTTTTTAATAATTTAATTAAAATCGCGCCTAAATTTTGATAGAATTTCGACTGTATTATTACATATTCATCCTAGTCAACCATCAATCTAACAATTCTAACCAAATTAACATATATATATATCACATAATTATAAAATAATTCTAACCATTCTAGTCAACCATCAATCAAACAATTCTAACCATTCTATCTCATATATATATCACATATATAATCATAAAACAATTCTAACCATTCTAGTCAATCATCAATCTAACAATTCTAACCATTCTAGTCAATCATCAATCTAATGTTGGAATTTAAAGGCATGTAAACACGTAATACAAAGCGGAATAAACAGTTCACCAACAACGAACATATAATTGCATAATTAAATACGTGTAAACATAAAGAGAAATCTTTAAAGAATAAAGACGATATTTCTCTACTATGGTATCCACGTAATCCCCGTTCACGGACTTGCACAGATTTTCCAGCGTTGAATCTGAGACGGAATTTGCTAGGAAAATTCCTATTCTAGATTTTATAGAGAAAAATGAATTAACGTTGTTTGTGAATTCCCAAGAGCTTGTATATATAGGAAAGGTCCAGCTTAAATCTTAAGCTAACTTGATTGGGAAATAAAATCCCTAATCTTTATTTAAATAAATCTCTAAGATTTATTTCCCACATATAAAATCTCTACGGATTTAATTCCCTTATATGAAAATCTCTAAGATTTATTTCCATATACAGTAAATCCTACAATTATATTCCAAATATAATTATTGGGAATTCTTATTTAATTAAATTCAATTTAATTAAATATTAATAATAATTAATTCTAAATTAATCTATTATTAATTAATTCTCCATAAATTAAATATTAAATCCAATTTAACATTTAATCAACCAACTATAATCCGTAATAGGGAATTACTTGTTGTGTGACCCATAGGCCCTCATATATCGAGCGATTAGTCAAACTAACGGTCTTAATTGAACCCTAGACAATAAATCAGACATTCTCAATATATGAGGTACGTTGCGAGAAATGTGCAACTACCTGTAACTGAAACATGGGCTATTACGATTTCCTCCTTTCATTCGCGAATACTCGATTAAGTCTTGAACATGATGAAGTGTCTATTCAAATAACTTAATCATGTTATCTCCAATCACTAATTGATCATGTTTGTCACACTTAGCCACAAAGTCTAAGTTGACGTGCATCGACCGATGACTTTGATCCAATTATCATGAGAAGATGAGTATTCTCTCTAAATCCACTTTGAGGAATGAATCTTATTCTTGACTCAACTACCACGCACATGCACTTCGTGATGAACCCAATCCAAGCCGTATCTACCCATGGTTAGGGTGCAAGCATTGGTCATGGTCAAAGTTCATCATCCCACACATGTCGTGCGTATTGACCTCAAGTCAAAGGAGTATCGCATCGCTCCCACTAACCAAGACACCTCTAGACACATATAGTGGAAATACATCAAACGGTTTCTCGGATGGGTATACCAATACCCTCTAAGGTATTTGTGATCCATCATGAGATACCTAGTCTCTCATAGTAAGTGAGATCTTGCTACACTCTCTAAGAGTATGATGCAGATCGCACACCAATCTCCATTGTATCATCAATATTCCATTCTTGATGATCCTTGATTGGGGCTTTTTGAGAATCATGCTTAAGTCATCTGAGTTCTCACAACCTCAATGACAGCAATGACTCATGGGAACACTTGCATGAATAAATGCAAACAATCAAACATAATATTCAAACAAGTGTATTGCCATACATTAATATTAAGTGAACTATAATATTAAATCAAACTGAATATCATCGAGTATTATGTCCTTACAATAGATTGTCTCTAGGACACTAACACTAACATCTAACAATTCTAATAATTTTATCACATATATATAACACATATATAATCATAAAATAATTCTAACCATTCTAGTCAACCATCAATCTCACAATTCTAACCATTAATCTATCATATAATTATATATAAAATATCATAATCAACCAAATTACACTAACATGCATATACATAATTGAAATAAATATACATAATTGACTAATTAAACTAAAATAATTGACTAATTAAACTAAAATACATATAAATAATATCGAATATATATTTTGAATTATATATATATATATATATATATAATTTTGAATTATATATATAAACGTACGGAATGCGAAAATAAACAGTTAAAAATTAGAAAAAATACCGTCAAAAGGAAGAATACGACGATACGAATTGAACCACGTGCACTGAATGCTCAGGACGGCGACAACGAATGGCGTACGGCGACGGTGGAGGACGATTTATACGTGAAAAGAATAACGTCTGAATGTTGAAAACGCTGGTTATATAATCGAAGTTTTGCGATGGATACTTAATTGTCGTCGCTAGTAGCGACGGTATAAACCGTCGCTTTGTTCAAAAAACCGTCGCTAAACTCGGCTGGGGCGGTGGTCCAAGTGCCGAGATGGTTCGTGCCCCGGGTCCGACTTTAGCGACGGATATAACTGTCGCTAAATGCCCCGATTTGACCCGGTTCAAAAAAACTGTCGCTACTCAGTCGCTATTAGCGGCGGATACTAAAACCGTCGCTAAATTCGGGGACTTTGACCGTTTAACTTTAACCGTCACTAAAACCGTCGCTACTAGCGACAGTAGTTGAATTCGTTGTTAAAACCCGACTTTTTTGTAGTGAAATAGTGGGGGTAAGACTATTTCGAAAGCTCTATATCTGACCTATGCACAATTATTACCACAACAAGTTGAGGTTGGATTCTAAAATCCTTAATAGACTTATAACTCAGTGGGATGCGTTGTGGACATTCCTGATGAGTCTACCTATGCAAGTAGAGAAGTGAGAGGCAAATTCTTAGGGAGTCGGTAAGATCCCAGAGTACTTGCGAGACCAGGATAAGCACAAGGCCCATTACGAATTGGTGCTACCAAATTAAAGGAGCAAGAAATCATACGCGATGAGAACATGGTTCCATAGTGTTCATGTTCAACCATAAGTTAAAGGCTAAGTCCACTTCATGGCTATTCGTTGCGTAAAATAAGTGTGATTATTTGATTATATTCTTATTATATATTATATATGTAAATTGTTGGGATAACATATGCCAGGATCTATCGGGATGACCTCATAAACACAAATTTAAATTAACAATTATTACTAGCATGAATTTACCTGAGTGAATTCAAATAATAATTCATCTAACAACAACATGCAAATAATATTCACTTAAAATATCCTAGCATGCGGAATTTCTAGGAGTTTACGTAAACGTACCCGTTGGAGAGACGATCTGAGACAGACAGGATCAAGTATTTGGATACCCACCAAAAGTCCTTCTCAAGTATTCCCAAGTCCTCATCCAATAACCCCGGTGGAAGGTCCTCCAATGAACGATATATAAAACAAGGAAAATAAAAATATTGTTGCACCACCTTTATGGATTTCTAATATTTCCAACACATGGAACACTAGTTGGGAATGAAAAATTCATCCCCTATTTATAAGATAAGGGGGTTCGAAATTTTGGAGCATAATTAGGGCTAGGAAAGATCTTTTCTTGATCTCCAAGAAATCTTGAATATATCCAATATATTCTTCTTTCCATGTGTATTTTTCCACAAAAATCTCACACCCTCAATATGGCCTAAATTTTTGAAAATTAAGAATAAAGAATTTCAAGATTGGATCTTTCTTGAATTTATGAGATATTCTTGTATTCCAAGAATATATATCTTCCATAAAATCTTTCCAAGAAAATCAAGAAAACCTTTCTTCCCTTTCTTATGCAAGATTTTCAAAAATTCCCTATTAAAGAAGCCAAATGGGAGTTTTCTTGAATTTATGGGATAATCTTATATTCCAAGAATACGTTATCTCATTTCCATAAAATCTTTTCAAGAAAATCCTTCTCCATCTTTTCTTTAATATTTTCAGAAAATAATAGGAAATATTGCAACAATAAATTTATTTTATTTTAAACACCTTTTATTTATTGGACTATTATTTGGGCTACTTGAGGGGCCTTTAGGAGAATTAAGATGGACCTTCCAATGGACTTCTGAATTCCAATATTGAGCTATAATATAATTCAGCCCATTAATATTAATTAATATCACTATATAATTAATATTGCACTATCCAATCTTAACCCATATTACGGTAATATGGCTCCCGGTTATTATTTCACGTGTTTAAAATTATTTAGTCCATTAATTAATTAAGCCACTGAAAAGCTTTATATTAATTAATATCTTTATCATTGGAGTAAGGACATTGACTTTATTATCCATACCGGAAAATTAATTCCACTTGCAAGATTTGGTATGATAAAGGTTCCGGGCCCACCAAGGGGACCAATCAAGCAAGACTTTTGCAAGCACACGATTCACTGTATTAATTTAGCAACGGTCGTGCAATTAATATTATTGCCCAAGATATAGGGTATCGAAGTCGCAATGATTCTCTTCCCATTTATAAGTCAAAGCAATAACTACTAATCACACACAATCCTTATTAAGTGATAGAGATTAAGAGATCAACAACCACTGAGGTCTAACTCTTCATCCCTTAAGTCAGTGCGAATGAGTTTATCCTCTCTGTAGGTCCGCTTCAGCGCATCGAATGCACTAGTGTAATCTCTTGGTCAAGACAAGCCAATTCGAGCCTTACACATCAACTTTTACCAATAGATTGTTCGGATCTATCTAAGTTGTGAAACACGACTCAGATATCTGAACTGTTTAACGTGATCTTCTGTGATCTGGTATCACCACGTTAACTACAATGTAACGCTTGCTACGAACGGTTTGCAATAAATGTATATAACATTCAATCATATTTAAAGCAACAATTATAAACAATTTATTTCAGTAAATAAGTGTTTAATACATAGGTTATACAAAGTAAAAGCATACTTTCACGTATAACCCCAACAATCTCCCACTTATACTCAAAGTCTGCTTTTAAGTATACTACAACATGTCTGATGTATTATCGGGTGCATCTAATGTCACCTACATCAACCTAATAACATTTCTCCCACTTATACTCAAAGCAGATTGGCAACGCTCTTGACACCCATTCCTTCCACATGTCTCTCGAATGTTAACTGAGGCAGACCCTTTGTGAACGGATTTAGGGTTGTCTTCCGACGCGATCTTTGCCACCTCTATATCTTCTCTCTTAACGATTTCTCGTATAAGATGGTATTTCCTTTCAATGTGTTTGCTGGCCTTGTGGGTTCTCTGTTCCCTTGAATTTGCAAATGCTCCGACATTATCACAAAAAACCGTGATTGTGCTGGGCAAATTCGGAACAACGTCCAAGTCCACTAGGAAGTTCTTGAGCCACACCGCTTTTTTCATTTGCTTCAAGCGGCTACATGTCGGCTTCCATGGTAGAATCTACGATGCATTTCTCCTTAACGCTTCTCCATTTTACAACTCCTCCCCCCAGACAAAACGCACTACCTGAGGTAGATTTTCTGGAATATAGGTCTGATTTGAAATCCGAGTCCATGTATCCCACTGGAAATAAACTGCCTAACTAATAAACCAACATTCTATCTCGAGTTCTTTTTCGGATACTTGGAATGTTCTTAACAATGAGTCAATGTTGATTTTTCGGGATTGCTCGATATCTCGCTACCATGCCTACGGCGAGGAGATATCGATCACGCATACACAACATAGCATACATGAGGGTTTCTTTTCGCCGACGATAAGGAATCCCTCTCATGTCATCTATCTCCTTTGTGTCTTAGGGCACATGTCTTTTCGATAGATGGATTAGTGCTGAAAGGTACAAACCCTTCTTGGAATCTTGCATGTTGAAACACTTCAAAACGGTATCTATGTATGAAGCTTTGCGATAAAGTGATCATTCTTTTCTTTTCGATCTCGAAGTGATCTTGATCCCAAGAACATGACCCGGCTTCCCCTAAGTCCTTCATATCAAACTGTTTTGACAGCTATACCCTTACGTCTGACAAAACCTTTACATCATTTCCGATGAGCAGAATATCGTCCACGTATAGTACTAGGAATACCAAGGCAGTTCAGTCACACTTTCTATAAACACAACTCTCGAAATCGTTTTTATCAAACCTAAAAGATTTTATTACATGATCAAAACATTGGTTCCAAGCCCGAGATGCTTTCTTAAGTCCATAAATGGACTTCTTCAGCTTGCACACAAGGTGTTCTTGGCCTTTTTCGATGAAACCTTCAGGCTGTTGCATATAGATTTCCTCGTCAAGACTCCCGTTAAGGAAAGATGACTTGACATCCATTTGCCAGATCTCAAAATCTAGATGCGCAGCTATTGCCAAGAGAATACGGATGGACTTAAGCATGGCTACAGACGAAAAGGTTTCTTCATAATCAATACCCTCTTTCTGAGTGTATCCCTTTGCCACAAGCCTAACTTTAAAGGTTTCCACCTTCTCGTCCGGTCCTCTTTTCCTCTTGTAGACCCACTTGCATCCAATGGGTTTTACCCCACTGGGTGGTTCTAGTAGCTCCCACACCTGATTATGATCCATTGAGCCCATCTCGGCTTCCATCGTGGTTTGCCAGGATTCTGAATTCTTATCTTGGACCGCCTCCTTGTAGGACCAGGGGTCTGATTCACTATCCCCGGGGACCAAATCCAAGATTCTCCTATCCCCATGAATCTCTCGGGTTGTCGAACAACCCTCCCACTACTCTGACGAGGTTCGATTATGTCGATTGTGACGCTTCAGTATATCTACTCCGTACAATTGGTATAAGAGTTTGCCCTCTTATTTCATTTAAGGTAATCTCACTTTTGGGCTTTCGATTGTTCATAAAGTCTTCTTCCAAAAAATCTAAAGTGTGTACTTATTACCATCTTTTTGATCTAGGGACCATATAACATGCACCTTTTTGTTCCCATGGGATATCCTATAAAAACCTTAGTTCCGATCGTGCATCTAACTTAACTTCCTGTATTTGTCTACGTATGTATGGACACCCCCAAATTCGAGGTGTCTCGGTGGGCTTAGCATACATCACAACTCTTTAGGGGTTTTGGGAACCGATTTGGATGGCAAATGTATTCAGAGCGTAAGCCGTTGTTTCAAGGCATGACCCCAAAACAACTTGGGTAGATCTGAATAACTCATCATGGATCGACCATTTTAAGAGTGTTCTGTTTCTTAGATTCTCCGCAACCCCGTTTTGTTGAGGGGTTCATTTAAGCGGGAAACAATGCCCTCGTCGACAGGTAGTTCAAAAACTCATATTTGAGGTATTCGGCCTCCACAATCAGATCGTAGAAACTTGATACTCTTTTTCCCGATGATTCTCCGCCGGCTTTGAACTCCTTGAATTTATCAAAGGTTTCCGATTTTGTGTTTCGAGGAAAATGTGCCGAACCTTGAGTAATCATCCGTGAAAGTCACGAAATACTCATAGCCACCTCTAGCTTTGGTTGAAATTGGACCACACACGCCGGTATGAACGATTTAACACTTCAGGGCTCTACTCCCTTGGCTCCAAATTCCCTCTTGGTCATCTTACCCTCCAAACATGATTCGATTGAGGTTGGAAGTGGTTCTAACCGTAGGTCCAACAAATGAACCATCTTTCACCAACCTTTGGATCCTATTTAGATTAATATGACCCGATCTTAGATGCCATAGAAGTGCCTCGTTCACATTTTCTGAACGTTTTCTCTTATTACATGAAACATTCGATGTGTTATAAGATGCATTTTGTGAGTGGTGTGCACAGTTAATAGTATAGAGATTGTTCAGCAAAATTCCATGACAGATAAACACATCGTTACGATAAAAGCGATAACTAACTTAGAAAAACGGATAGAATATCCATCATTAATAAGTTTAGCAACTGAAATAAGGTTTTTGCGAAAAACTGGAACATAAAGAACATCTTTCAAAAACTAGATTCAGAACGTAAGCCGTTGTTTCCAAGGCATGACCCCAAAACAACTTGGGTAGATCTGAATAACTCATCATGGATCTGACCATTTCTAAGAGTGTTCTGTTTCTTCGTTCTGCAACCCCGTTTTGTTGAGGGGTTCAGGGTGCAGTTAACTGGGAAACAATGCCCTCGTCTGACAGGTAGTTCAAAAACTCATCGCTGAGGTATTCGCCTCCACAATCAGATCGTAGAAACTTGATACTCTTTTCCTGATGATTCTCCACTTCGGCTTTGAACTCCTTGAATTTATCAAAGGTTTCCGATTTGTGTTTCCTGAGGAAAATGTACCCGAACCTTGAGTAATCATCCGTGAAAGTCACGAAATACTCATAGCCACCTCTAGCTTTGGTTGAAATTGGACCACACACGTCAGTATGAACGATTTGCAACACTTCTGTGGCTCTACTCCCCTTGGCTCCAAATTCCCTCTTGGTCATCTTACCCTCCAAACATGATTCGCAGGTTGGAAGTGGTTCTAACCGTAGGTCCGACAGCGAACCATCTTTCACCAACCTTTGGATCCTATTTAGATTAATATGACCCAGTCTTAGATGCCATAGAAGTGCCTCGTTCACATTTTCTGAACGTTTTCTCTTATTACATGAAACATTCGATGTGTTATAAGATGCATTTTGTGAGTGGTGTGCACAATTAATAGTATAGAGATTGTTCAGCAAAATTCCATGACAGATAAACACATCGTTACGATAAACAGTAACTTGCTTAGAAAAACGGATAGAATATCCATCATTAATAAGTTTAGCAACTGAAATAAGGTTTTTGCGAAAAACTGGAACATAAAGAACATCTTTCAAAACTAAAAACTTGTCTTCAAAAGACAGGTGCATGTCTCCCACTGCTTCAGCTGCTACTCTCGTAGCATCACCCAGTGTGATGAGGATCTCACTTCCACTAAGTTGCCGGGTTTGTTTGAACCCCTGTAACGTGAAACAAACATGATCAGTGGATCCCGTATCCATTACCCACGAGTGGGTAGCATATGCCGCTAAACAAGTTTCAACAACTAGTGCGTGAGAATGACCTTTCTTTCCTCTCCTTTTGGGATTGGAACATGCATTCCTCCAATGTCCTTTTTCACCACAGTTGAAACACTTCCCTTTTGGATTCCTTTTGACACCCATCCATTTGACCTTCTTTTCTCTACCTTTCTTTGCAGTGAGGTTTCCTTGGTTTCCACCATCCATTTTCATCAACCTTGCCCTCCGTTGGCCTAGATTTTGAGAAAAAACTTTTGGTCACCAAGGCTTCATCTTCTTGTCCCAGATGTTTCTCTATCGTCTCAAAAGCTTGTTGAAGAGTATCCATAGTGAACATGTGATCACTCATCACAAAACTACAGTAAAACTCATCAAAACATTTTGGAAGAGTCAGGAACAAAGAATCCACTTAAACCTCACTACTATACTTAACACCGAGATAAGCAAGCTTGTCAAAATAACGCTTGACCTTGAGAACATGATCCCTTACGAGTGTTCCCTCAGTCATTTTCAGCATTGTCACGCCATCACATTTGAACTGATCGATCATGCGGTTCTTTGTTAAAAACATATCTTCGAGACTTTGCATAATTTCCACAGCAGATTCAACACCTTCATGAATGTATCTCAAATCCTCAGACAAAGATGTCAAGATTATATACTTCATAGGTTCATTGGCCTGCTCCTAGTCATTATATAAAGATCTCTCCTCTTCGGTTGATCTTTCAGTTGGCTTGTTTGGCATGGGCATCTCGAGAACCCAATTGTGTTCTTGTGCAGGTAGGACAAAACTCATATTTCGTTTCCAAATAACATAGTTATCACCAGTTAATTGATGTTCTTTGAGTGTATATAACAGTGGATTAAAAGGTTGCGACATGCTGAACTGAAATAAATAACAATTTGTGTAAGCACAAAATTATCACTCAATTCGATCACATAGTTCATATCAAAATCTCAAAATAATATGAACATGCATTAGCCGACATCTCAAAACAATTTAAATAGGTCACGTTGGGTGAACTTTCTATTTAAACACATTCAAGCAGGTTACAAACAAGAACAATTACAAACCTTTAATTCAAAATTAATAGTCGGCTCCCACTTGACCAATATAAAATTGACAGGGACTTCGGAGAAGTATATGCATATCAATTTTATACCTAAGTAATAACCATGATTAAATACAAAATTATTACTTCGCTTTGTATGAGCCTCGTTGGAGGGTAAATCGCCACTTATAATAATTCACAATCATCCTTTTGGGAATTTATTCCTGTGAAATCCATCTTTTGGCCGTTTCGTTGGGGAAATTTCTCCAAAAGAATTCACAAATAAATAAATCATGGAGGTCAATTTGACGTAATTTTATTATCTGGAATAAAATTTGTCAATAAATCATACTTAGTAATTTTCGAAAGTGAGATTTTCTTTTAGACAATTCCAAATCATGCAAACACATTAAATAAATAAAATTACACGAATTTAAAACAAGCATCAAGAATAAATAAATCAAGTTGGGCACATATATCCAACTGTCATGGTTTAAATTCCAAATCTTGATCTTGAGAAACGTCCCATCTTTTGCTTTCATTGTTTGTCGAAAAAGCTCCCCCTTCAGATCCGCAACAATTCTTTAAACGTCCTCCGTTTAGGGTTAGGACGGCGTTAGTAGCTCACAACCCGAAAAGTCGATGCGCTAAGCGCACGCCGTCCGGATCGGCCATCCCGCCCCGTCACCCATAGCCTTGCACGCACGAAGCATTGCCCGGACGCGCCCGCATCCTAGGTCCCGCGCCCCGTCGCCCAGCTCTGCCCCGCTCACCTCGGCCCTCGACGCCTGAAGCATCAGTAGCGATAGCATTGAGGCTCATGGCGCCTTAGCGTCTGTCATGTTACGCGTGATCGCCCGGGTGGTGCGCGCGGTCGCTAGGAATTCCGCCTAGTCCGCGTGCTCCGCCTTGGCTCGTGTACGTTCGGCCATTTGGACGTTAGTCTTTAATTCTCCGTCTCCATCTTCGTTCACGATCCGGTTACAATTTATTTACAAAAAATAAATAAACCTAGATCTAGACTAGTCTATTACATTGAACAAATCAAACAAATCCTAATCTACTCGTGGATTTTCTCACGAGGCAAAACGAATCCGAACGAATCAAATTAAAAACCAACAATTTATTTGCATGTAAATAAGCACATTAAAATACCATGACAATTGGATACCGCAAAAGCAGATCTGCGGTTCTACTATCCAATTTCAATTTTAATGAACAACAATTTAAATTACGAGTTTAAAAGATCGAGGCCTAACTCAGGGGCTCGATGCAGCTTGTTGGGATAACATATGTCAGGATCTATCACGATGACCTCATAAACACAAATTTAAATTAAAAATTATTACTAGCATGAATTTACCTAAGTGAATTCAAATAATAATTTGTTGGGAGATGAATTTAATAAAGAAGTTTTGATTAGATCCCAAAAACCCTGAGTATGACATGTTCAGGATAATCTTAATAGACTGAGTCAGGTTTCAGTATAGATTGTTCAGGAAGTTATCTGCATCATGTATAGTCCTTGAGATATAGATCAGGTTAGATTTTGAATACACTGAAGACTCAAGAAGTTCTTTCAAGACATCAAGACTCAAGATGTCTTTCAAGACATCAAGACTCAATAAGTTACTGAAGACATTGAAGACTCAGTATGTCACTGAAGACATTGAAGACTCAGTATATTGAAGACATCAAGACTCAAGATATCAAGACCAGTGAGGTATTAAAGACTTCAAGAAGATATCGAATACTCAAGATAACACAACGTTCAGAGGCACTGAATATAATCTATCTGAAGATTACAAAAACTGAGAAAAAAGTAAATATTCAGAAAAATAGATATTGCCCAAAACATTCATATGCAGACAAAAGGAACTAAGTCTAAGTGTTGTTTAAGATTGTCTCATTCAGAGAGATTGACCAAAAAGAGTCATTTTGTTTGTCTACATTCATCAAGACAAGAACCAATCGAGAGAAGACAACACTGTACTTTCTTTTTTAATCGAAAGCGGGACCACTGAATCATGTCAGTAGTACCAAGTTCCAGACTGCAAAAATTGGTGATTGGCTACATGACTGCATATTTCCTAAAACATGCAAGGGAGTGTTCAAACCCTAAATATAGCCGTTCATCAAACACCATAAGAGGAAACTCATGAAGCTATTTCCTCCAACGGATAGTTTTTCAAAGAGTGACCTTGGTGAAGTTGCCTATAAATACCAGTGACCCTTTACAATGAAAGGTCACGGGAAATTTCAAAGCAACTCAAGAGCTCATTCGTATTATTGCAAATTGAAGCACTCAAAAAACCTAGAATTTCCCAAGTGTTTCACATTGGAGAGAGCTCACTATTCCAAGCCTAGAGTGATAGATATATCCAAAGCTTAGAAGAGATATCCTAGCCTTTGCATTAGTTCTTATTGTAAAAGATATCTCACCCTAGTTGGAAACCAACCCAAAACCCAAACCCTTTGTTAAGGTAGTTTGTGTGTGTTTTGTTGGTGAGTTAGAGTTGTAAAGAGTTAGTAAGCTACAGTGAGTTAGCCAGAAAACTCTAGAGAAGAAGTTAGTAAGCTACTTGTGGTAGTCTGAACACTTGTGTGTGTTAGAGTTAGTAAGGCTGCGGTGAGTCGACGGAAAACTCAAGGTAGAAAAGTGAGTAAGCTACAAATTGAGTTAGCCGAAAAGCTTTAGGAAGTGGTTAAGGAATTTCTCTCGAAGATCGAGAGAGAGTGGATGTAGGAGCTTGAGTCTCTCGAACCACTATAATTGTTGTGTTGTTTTTGCTTTACATCTTTGCATTATTATACATTGCATGTTTTTTCTTCGAAAGCATAGTTCAGCGATATTCGGTTGGAACCAATCAACGAACTTGCATCAAATTTATCTGTGACCTTAATCACTATTTTATTAAAGGGAAGATTTTCAACAAAGCTAAAAACGAGTATAAACTTAGGGCCAACCATTCCAAGACACTTGAGTAGCTGTAACAGATAGTTACTAAACCGAACTAACTCTCTTGAGGGTTCAGTAAGATAATTATATGATCCAAGTGTTGGGATTATACTGAAAAGTATGCTTTTTACTTTGTATAATCGAAACTGAATTTTCAGACTTATTTCTTGAAATAAATTGTTTATCACGATGCTTTAAATATGATTGAATGTTACATATATTTCTTCGCATAAGCTGTTGAATAATTCGTGACGCGTGTTACATTGTAGTTAATTTAGTGATACCGGATCACAAAAGATTAAATTAAACGGTCCTTGTAACTAAAAAGTACGCCATTCACGACCTAGATGGAAATGAACAACCCATCACTTAAAGGTTGAGGTGTAAGGCTCAGATTGGTTTGTCTTGACCAAGAGATTACAACTAGTGCATGTCGACTTGTTGAATAGGACCTCTGAGGAGGATAAATTCTTCAGAATCGAACAAGGAAGAATTAGACCTCGATTGGTTCGTTGTTTCTTAACCTTCGTCCCTTAAATAGGATCACGTGGGATTGGTAACTATTGCTTTGACTTATCATGGGTAGCTTAATCGAGAGAGATTCAATACTTTTTATCTTGGGCAATATTATTGGTCACATATGATTGCTAAGATTTAATACAAAGAATCGTGTGCAAGTACGCTTGTTTGATTTGCCCCCTTGGGAGGTTCATAAGCTTTATCATACCAAATCTTGCAAGTGGAATTAGTTTCCGGCATGGATAATAATGTTGAACCGTTCCTTGACCAAGGACAAAAGATATTAGTTAATTAGAAAGCTATTTCAGTGGCTTGAATTAATTAATGGGCTAGATAATCTTAAACATGGGAAATAATGACCGGGAGCCATATTGACTGTAATATGGGTTAAGATAGATAGTGCAATATTAATTATGTAGTGGGATTAATTAATATTTATGGGCTTGAATTATATTGTGGCTCAATATTAGATATTCAAGATCCATTAGAAGGTCCAATCTTAATTCTCCTAAAGGCCCCCTGAGTAGCCCAACAAATAGTCCATTAACTGAAAAAGGTGATTAAAATAAAATAAATATTGTTGCTTATTTTTCCTCTAAATTTTCGAAATTTATGGATAAAAGAGGGAGAAAGATTTTATTTGAATTTTGTTATGGAATGAAGATATGTATTCTTGGAATACAAGATTATCTCATTAAATTCAAGAAATCTCCCACTTGGTTATTCATTGAGGAATTTGAAATTTTGAAATATAGTTGGGCAAAAAAGATTTTCTTGATTTTCTTGAAAAGATATTATGGAAGATATGTATTTCTTGAAATACAAGAATATCTCATAAATTCAAGAAGATCCAAATCTTGGAATCTTGCATCATTAAATTTTCGAAAAATCCATAATTAGAGGAGGTGGGATTTTTGTGGAATATTTTAATTATGGGAAAAAGAATATAGGAGATATATTCAAGATTTCTTGGTGATCAAGAAAAGTCTTTTCCCACATTGATTTTTCACTGTAAATTTTGACCCCCCCTCTCCTATAAATAGGGGATGATTGTTTCATTCCCAAGTATAATTCCATGTGCTGGAAAAATTAGCAAATCCACATAAGTGGTGCAACAAAGTTTATTTTTTCCTTTTGTTAATTGTTCGACAAGTGTCCTTCCACCGGATAGTTGAGCAAGGGCTAAGGGAATATTTGAGAAGTCCTTTGGTTAGTTCGTCCAACCGAATTCACTGCCATCCCGAGAGATACGTTCACGAAAACCCGTAGATTCCACATGCGTAGGTTTTACGTGGCTCTTTATATGCATGATATGTTGTTGCAATTATTATTTGAATTAATATAGGATTAATTCATGCTAGTAATAATTAAAGAATTAAATTTGTATTTAAATATTCACCCCGAATAGATCTGTGCAACTCATTCCCCAACAATTGGTATCAGAGCCACGGTTTCGAGCTCTGAATTTTTTAAATTGTAATTTAATTCGTGGACATTAAATTTGAAATTGGATAGTAGAACTGTTAGATCTGTTTTGCAGGTATCCAATTGTCATGGATTTTAATGTGTTTATTTATGCATGCATATAAATTATGGTTTTAATTCGATTCGTTCGGATTTGTTTTGCCTCGTGAGAAAATCCACGAGTAGACTAGATTTGTTTGATTTGATCAATGTAATAGACTAGTCTAGATCTAGGTTTATTTATTTTTGTAAATAAATTGTAACCGGATCGGGAATGAAGAGACGAAGAATTAAAGGACAAAATCGAATCTAAGGCTAAGCAAAGACAGCGCTACTGGCTACCGGCACGACGGGCGCAAGGCGTAGGTTGCCGCCGCGCATGAGAATAAGACGCACGGGCGGATTTCTAAGCGACGCGTACCGTGCACACATCCAATGAGCCGGACGGACGGCCAAGACGGAGGCGGTGGTAGGGACAATAAGCCGCTTAAAGTCGCGGGGCGGAGGCGGAGGCGGGGGCGAGCGCGCTGCGGCCGCGTGTCGCCGCGCCGACGCCGCCAGACAGTGCCGAGGCGTGTCGAAAGATGGCGGGCCCGCCAACCCGTGCATGTCGAGGTCGTTTAAACCATGTGGCCGGCCGGATCGTGGCGTGAATCCTGGCCAGAGCCGCTTGGCGTGGCGTTCGAAGAAGTATTTTTGGAGATTTAACGAGTGGGAGAAATTGAGGCGTGTTTCTTCAAGATCAAGTCAAGAAAAATCAAACCATGACAATTGGATAATTTGTGCCCAATATGTTTATTTTTTCGCTTTTGCTTGATTTATTTGTGCTATCTTATGCTTTATTTAATTTGTTTAAATGTGTTTGCATGAGGGTTGCCAAATGGAAAAAATCTCACCTTCAAAATTACTAAGTATGTTTAAATAATTAATTGACAATTTTATTCTAGGATAATAAAATTGAATTAAGACCTCCATGATTTATTTATTTGTGAATTCTTTTGGAGAAATTCCCAATCTGGGATGCCCAAAAGATAGCTTTACATGAATAAATTCCTAATGGATGATTGTGGGTTATTACTAGTGGCGGCGATGACCCTCCCAACGAGGCTCGATCAAAGCGAAATAATAATCTCAGATTTAATCATGGTTATTACTTAGGTATAAAATTGATATGCATATACTTTCCAAGTCCCTGTCAATTTTATATTGGTCAAGTGGGAGCCAACTATTATCTGGATATTAAAGGTTTGTAAATGTTCTTGTTTGTAACCTGCTTGAATGTGTTTAAATAATGACCCACCCAACGTGGCTTATTTAAACTGTTTTTGAGATGTTGGTGATGCATGTTCATATTTTTTTGAGATTTTAATATGATGCATGTGATCAAACCTTGTGATATATTTGTGCTTATGCATATTATTATTTATTTCGGTTCATCACGCCCCAACCTTTTAATCCTTTGTTATATACACTCAAAGAACACCAATTAACCGGAGAAAACTATAATGTTTGGAAACGAAATATGAACTTTGTCCTACCCGCACAAAAACATTATTGGATTCTTGATGTACCCAAGCCACGTAGTTCTCACCGATGAATCAATCGATCGCGGCAAGACATGAGTATAATTTTGGGAGCAGCCAATGAACCCATGAAACGTGTAATCTTGACTTCTTTGTTTGATGATTTGAAACACATTCATGAAGGTGTTGAGTCCGCCATGAAATTATGTAAAGTCTTGAAGAAATGTTTTCAAAAAAAGACCGCATGATCGATCGGTTTAAAAACGCACGACGTGCATTAGGGCTGAAAATGGCCGAGGGAACACTGTGAGGGAGCATGTTCTCGAGTCAAACACCATTTTCTAAAAACGGCTTATCTCGAACTAAGTATTGTGATGAGGCCCAAATCGAATTTCTATTGCTTACTCTGCCAAGGAGCTTCGATGGATTTTACTGTGGTTTTGTGATGAGTGATCACATGTTTACTATGGATAATCTACAAGAAGCCTTGGAGAAAGTGGAGAAGCATTTAGGAAAGAAAGACGAAGCATTGGTGACCAAAAGTCTTTTCTCGAGATATAGGCCAGTGGAAGGCAAGTCTCAAGAAAAGGAAAGTGGTCAGAACCAAAGCAAACTCATCACTATGAAAAGTGAGAAAAAGACGGTTAGCTGGTTGGGTGTTAAGAGAGAACCAAAAGGAATATGTTTTAATTGCGGGGAGAAAGGACATTGGAGGTCAGCCTGTTCCAATCCCAAAAGGGATGGAAAGAAAGGTAATTCTCACGCACTAGTTGTTTGAAACTTGTTTAGCGGCGTATGCCTCCCATTTGGTGGGTGGTGGATACGGGATCCACTAATCATGTTTGTTTCACATTACAGGGGTTCAAGCGGACCCGACAACTTAGTGGGAGTTAGGTCCTCATCACACTGGGTGATGCTACGAGAGTGGCAGCTGAAGCAGTGGGAGAAGTGCACCTGTCTTTTGAAGACAGAGTTTTAATTTTGAGATGTTCTTTACGTTCCGGATTTTTAGAAAGAATTCGTTTTCAGTTTCTAAACTTTTATGATGGATATTCGGTTACTTTTAATAAAGTTGTTACCATTTTTCTTTTTGATAAATTTATCTATCATGGAACGTTGTTGAATGATCTCTATGCAATTAACTGTGCACACCACTCACGAAATGTATCCTATAACACATCAACTGTTTCCGAGAAAAGAAAACGTTCATTAGACGTGAACGAGACACTTCTTTGGCATCTAAGATTGGGTCATATAAATCCAAAGAGGATCCAAAGGTTGGTAAGAGTGTCCTTCCACCGGATAGTTGAGCAAGGGCTAAGGGAATACTTGGGAAGTCCTTTTGGTTAGTCCGTCCAACCGAATTCACTGCCATCCCGAGAGGTACGTTCACTTAAACCCGTAGATTCCGCATGCGTAGGTTTTACGTGGCTTTTTATATGCATGATATGTTGTTGCAATTATTATTTGAATTAATATAGGATTAATCCATGCTAGTAATAATTAAAGAATTAAATTTGTATTTAAATATTCACCCCTAATAGATTTGTGCAACTCATTCCCCAACACCAAGCGCCTCAGGATCTCTGATAAACTCAGGCTCAGTTGGGATAATCTGAAGCTTCTAAAAGCAGCTCAGGATCATTGTCTCAGTAGACTTTGACTCAGGGCAATCCGTGCTTCTCAGGGCAAAATCATCAGGATAACCTGACTCATCTGACCTCAGTGAAAGAAAAGTTTTAAAAATCACTGAACACGTGTATTCCCCCCCATACACGTGTGAGACTCGTTAGCACCGGGACCAACATAATTCATCCAACAACAACATGCAAATAATATTCACGTAAAATATCCTAGAATGCGGAATTTCTAGGAGTTTACGTAAACATACACGTTAGAGAGACGATCTGAGACAGACAGAATCAAGTATCTGGATACCCATCAAAAGTTCTTCTCAAGTAATCCCAAGTCCTCGTCCAATAACCCCAGTGGAAGGTCCTCCAATGAACGATTTATAAAACAAGGAAAATAAAAATATTGTTGCACCACCTTTGTGAATTTCTAATATTTCCAACACATGGAACACTAGTTGGGAGAGAAAAATTCATCCCCTATTTATAAGATAAGGGGGTTCGAAATTTTGAAGCATAATTAGGGCTAGGAAAGATCTTTTCTTGATCTCCAAGAAATCTTGAATATATCCAATATATTCTTCTTTCCATGTGTGTTTTTTCACAAAAATCTCACACCCTCAATATGGCCTAAATTTTCAAAAATTAAGAATAAAGAATTTCAAGATTGGATCTTTCTTGAATTTATGAGATATTCTTGTATTCCAAGAATACATATCTTCCATAAAATCTTTCCAAGAAAATCAAGAAAATCTTTCTTCCCTTTCTTATGCAAGATTTTTGAAAATTCCCTATTAAAGAAGCGAAGTTGGAGTTTTCTTGAATTTATGGGATAATCTTATATTCCAAGAATACATTATCTCCTTTCCATAAAATCTTTTCAAGAAAATCCTTCTCCCTCTTTTCTTTAATATTTTCGAAAATAATAGGAAATATTGCAACAATAAATTTATTTTATTTTAAACACCTTTTATTTATTGGACTATTATTTGGGCTACTTGAGGGGCCTTTAGGAGAATTAAGATGGACCTTCCAATGGACATCTGAATTCCAATATTGAGTCACAATATAATTCAGCCCATTAATATTAATTAATACCACTATATAATTAATATTGCACTATCCAATCTTAACCCATATTACGGTAATATGACTCTCGGTTATTATTTCCCTTGTTTAAGATTATTTAGTCCATTAATTAATTATGCCACTGAAAAGCTTTATATTAATTAATATCTTTATCCTTGGAGTAAGGACAACCCAACTTTATTATCCATACCGGAAAATTAATTCCACTTGCAAGATTTGGTATGATAAAGGTTCCGGGCCCACCAAGGGGACCAATCAAGCAAGACTTTTGCAAGCACACGATTCTCTGTATTAATTTAGCAACTGTCGTGCAATTAATATTATTGCCCAAGATATAGGGTATCAAAGTCGCAATGATTCTCTTCCCATTTATAAGTCAAAACAATAACTACTAATCACACACAGTCCTTATTAAGTGCCAGAGATTAAGAAATCAACAACCACTGAGGTCTAACTCTTCATCCCTTAAGTCAGTGCGAATGAGTTTATCCTCTCTGTAGGTCCGCTTCAGCGCATCGAATGCACTAGTGTAATCTCTTGGTCAAGACAAGCCAATCTGAGCCTTACACATCAACTTCTACCAATAGATTGTTCGGATCTATCTAAGTTGTGAAACACACAGTCGTATACAAGGAACTGTTAACGTGATCTTTTGTGATCTGGTATCACCACGTTAACTACAATGTAACGCTTGCTACGAACGGTTTGCAATAAATATATATAACATTCAATCATATTTAAAGCAATAGTGATAAACAATTTATTTCAGTAAATAAGTGTTTAATACATAGGTTATACAAAGTAAAAGCATACTTTCACGTATAACCCCAACATAAATAAGTGGGGGATTGTTGTATATATATTTACATTCTATAATAAGTCGAGAGAAATCTTCTTGAAAGAGCACATTTCAGTGAAGTTGCAGCTCTTCAGGTTCAACATAACTATTCAGTGAAGTTGCACCTTTTGATGAGTTAATTAAAATCGCAACCTTTCGGTGCAACCCTTGAGTATCTATAAATACTAGGGAAGTGTGGAGAGTTGAAGATATCGAGAATTATACTTTCTCGAGATATCGAGAATTAGACTTTCTCGAGACATGGAGAAATCAATTTTCTCTAAACACTGAAAAACCGAGTCTCTCTATACATCGAGTCTTCTATTTTGAGTTTTATATACACTTGTGATTTATGTTTCTGAAATTCGTTAGAGTGTAACTATCGAATTTCCGTGGAATATGTTTTGTATCCTGGAAGGTTAATTCCTTGTGAACCATTTACACCTGTGTGGGAGGTATTAAAGATAACATCGTTTTTCGGTGTGCCTAACCTATCATTAACTTCATTACCCACATAAAATATACAACAAAAACTCCACCATCGTCCAGATTATCGTTGCAGGACTGTCCCAACGCCGATCTTACCGTAAATATTATTCCAAAAACTTAATAGTCACATATACAGTTTGTCCCTTCAACTTCATGGCGGATCAATCTATTTGCAGAAATATGTCTCTTTGTGAATATTAGACAATTTTTTAGTTAATCCATGACGTTCTTCTATGGGAAGAGAATACACAACTCCCCCTCTCAACTATGCCCAAATCAATTTACATATGGTTTATTGATGGAATAATTGATCTACAGTTTGTCATTTTTATGCATAATATTACATATATATATATATATATATATATATATATATATGTATATATATTTATTTTTTTGGTGTTAAGGTGTTTGGGTTAGCAAAAGGTTTTTTCTTTTGTTCATGTTCATGTAGTAACACATTTTATGTCTATCACTATCACACATTTCTAATTCTAATTAATCGAGTTGCCAACAGAGGGAATGATCTTATTTTGTGTTGTTGTTCCTTCTAAGTTTGGATATTGTGTGTATTCATTGTTTCCATTTTGATTGCAAATTAGGTGTTAGTATAAATTTTGTGTCTAATCGTATCATAAATATAGTAATTCTTCTAGTAACGTAATTCCTGTTGGTCGCAGAGCGGGTTTCGAGTAGGAACTAAAAATTTGCGGGTCGCGAGTGGGTCCAGTAGGTTGCCATTAATAAAACACACACTTGAATCCTTATATACATATAAAAGCTAATTATAACTAATTGAATGATATAGCTTGATGGTTTCGAGTCTTTATTTGACACAGTTGGCCACACTTTGACACCTACTAAGCATGATTTTGCATCTTATTTTTCTTCTTCGTTTTTTCACATTTTTTAATAAGATTTGTTTTATTTTTTTGCCTCAAAAAAGTCAATTTTTCTATATTTTCACCTTATTTTTTCTTCATTTTTTCACATTTTTAATAAGATTTTCTTTATTTTTTTCCCTCAATAAAGTCAATTTTGCTATTTTTTCTTTTTAATTATGTTGTTTTTCTTCTTCTTTTTCCGTAATTGTTTTTTGTGTTACCATATGAATAAAACTGTAATACTCATACACACAACATATAATTTTTTTTTCCATTTTTTTTATGTTACTACATTAACTAAGTGTAGGTACTCATAGACACAAGATGTGTTGCTAAATGAATAATTTTTTATTTTAATTTATTAAGCTGCTTTCTTTTCTTCTTTTCAGTAACTTTTTTTGTATTACTGTATGAATAAAATTGTGATATTCATAGACCTGAAATGTGTTACTGGATGAAAAAAATTCAATTTTATTGATCTTTTAATTTAATTTTATTTTTTCATTTTTTTTTATTAATACATGAACAAAGTGTGATGTATATTGACATAAAAATGTGTTATAACATAACAAAAATCAATTTTGCTGATTTTTTAGGTTTTTTTTTTCTACAATTTTTTTTGTTACTATATGAACAAAGTCTGATACATCACAAGATGTGCTACTACTAAACAAAAATTAATTTTACTAATTTTTTATGCTGCTTTTCTTTTTTTCTACAACTTTTTTTTGTGTTACTAGATGAACAAAATGTGTGGTACTGATAGACACAAAATGTTATACTACATGAATAAAGTTAAATTTGTTTTTTTTATACTGATATAATTTGACTCCATATTGCACATGCAATATTTCACAAGAGAATCTCTCATCCCCGAATATGAGTTCAAGGGAATTGTTTTCTCCAAGTGTAATATATGAAGTGTGATTATTTAAAATATGAAGCATTATTTTTTTTTTAATCTAATTTTATGTGTTGTTCTCTTCAAAATCATAAATAGTAATACTATATATACTAAATAGTGACATTTTGTATACTACTAAATAAAAACATTTTAATGAGGAGAAAACCTCAATTCACATAAGCTTATATGGGTGAAATTTCGTGGGAGACAATATCACGATACGACCGATATCACTTGCATTTCTCATTCTTCTTTTTATTATGTTTTGTGGCTCCCAACCTCTATTGATTCAGGCTTGCTACATTGTTGCTCTTGGTAGGTATTTAGGCTTTGCTACTTGACCTTTGCATTGGCTATGATTCAGCTTAAGCTTTAGGAAATTGATTATACATAGGTTTGTCTTGTGTGTGCCTTACTTGTTATACGTGTTTACTGCTTTGGCACGTGTGCCTTGCTTGTAGTTGCTTTGTGCTTGGGCCTGTGTGTCTTTCTTGTTTAGTGCTTTGGTCGGTGTTGCCTTGTGTGTTACTTGTTTACTGCTTTGGCCAATGTGCCTTATATGTAACTTATTTACAGCTTTGGCCGGTGTGTCGTGATTGCTTGTGTTTTTGTTTGCTTGGGTGTTGGTTCTGTCATGGCTCTTGTCACCCGTCCCGTTCATGATGTCCCTAACTCCCACACTCGATTCTCGTCCCCTCATTCTACTTGCCATCTTGGTTCCCTGCCCACTTCTAAGGCTACAGCGGTGGAAGGTTTCCCTTGTAACAAAAAAATATAAGGGATCCCCAGATGGTTTTGTGGGAGAGTCTGGGGATAATATTGATCATCTTGAGATTTCCAATGAACCTAAACCCCCTAGGAAAAATGCTCTCAAGGGTAAAAATATTTTATTGGAGGAACTGAAAATCCTCCACTTTGATAACCCTGGTGACTCAGTCACCCTCGACACTTCCGATTTATGTGATGTGGATATTGAGTGGGAAAACTATCTTGCGGGTTGTGTTACCGGGAAATTCCCAGGACTTAAAGCCATTTCAAAAATGGTAGATTATTGGAAAGTTAACTATGATATCATCTCACATACTGATGGGTGGGTGATATCCAAATTTTACGATTTAACTCAGGTTGACAAAATCTTTCTTAGTGGTCCTTATCATATTTTTGGGAGGACAATTTTCCTCAAAAAAATGTCTAAAAGATTCGACTTCAAGAAAGTGGATCTTCATTCTGTACCTACTTAGGTTAAATTACCCGCACTTGATCTTCAGTGTTGGAACTCTCGTGCTATAGGTAAAATCGTTTCCACTTTTTGTAAACCCCTCAACATATGTAGATCGACTCTCAAGAGAAGTCGGTTGACCTATGCTAGGGTTCATGTACAAGTGGATGCTACCAAAGAGATTCCTCCATCGGCTTGCATTAATCTTCCTAATGGTACTCAATATCATCAGAAATTGGAATTTGATAGCAAGCCAAAATATTGTACTAAGTGCCAAAATTTTGGTCATTATATTGTTGCTTGTAGTAGTATGCCGTCTCCTAGCAAGCCTAAAAGTTCTAAGGTTGTTATGGAGTGTGTCAATAAGGCCAAGGAGAATGCTCCATCTACCTCTAAGGGGGAAGAATGATATGTTCTCCCTAAAGGAGATGGTGTTGTTAAGCATACGGGTGTGAACGTGGTGATGAAAACTACCCCACCGTGTGCTGAAACAACCCTTCCTTTGGGGAAATTACAAGTTGTGGACTTTGATTCGAAGCGATATTAATTGCCCTTCTGTGGGGTCTAAAATTGTTAATGTTGTTGTGTCCACCTCTAAGGTCACTCAAAAAGTTCATGTGCTTAAGGGTAGTCTTAAAACTCTCAATGTTAAACATTTTAGCCACATCTCTACTTGTGCTTCCTTTGCTAAGGAGAAAATCAACTCCTTACTAGATGCACTTCAGCTTGACCCTTCAAATCCCTCTCTTTATGATGAGGTTACTACTTTACGGAAGTAAGTTCTGTTGTTGAAAAAGCGAAAAAACTCGTTTTATTCTCAAAATATTAAGAGCAATTACTTGAATTTGAGTGACTGTAACACCAAGTTTTTTCATAGCTTGGTGAAGCGGAATGCTTCTCGTAATCACATTTACTTCATTACCAAAAGTGATGTTTTGCTCACTACTTCTCCTCAAGAGCTCTCATGTGCTTTTATTGACTATTATGAGGAGTTGTTTGAGTCTAAGCTTCCTTGTTCTCCCACGGACCCATCTATGTTTCTTGAAGGCTAATGCCTTCAAGATGATGATGCCTCTTGTCAGATTAGACTCGTACTTGATACAGATGTTAAAGAGGCTATGTTCTATGTTGGTGATGAAAAGGCTTCGGGGCCTGATGGTTATGCTTCTCACTTTTTCAAAAAAACTTGGAATATTGTTGGTGAACATGTGATAGAGGCCATTCTTAAATTTTTCAGGAATGACAAATTACTTAAACAATTCAATACTACTATAATTTCCTTGATTCCAAAAAACAAAAAACAAAAAACAATATCATTTTTGTGTGATTTCAGACCCATTGTTTGTTGCAATGTGATTTACAAGATGTTGGTCCCGGTGCAAACGAGTCTTACACGTGTATGGGGGGGGGGAATACACGTGTTCAGTGTTTTTAAAACTTTTTCATCGAGGTCACTTGAGTCGATAAATCAAGATTAGGTTCGAGAAGACAGACGCTTCCGAGTCAAAGTCTACAGAGACAAGTTGATCCCGAGCCGCTTTTAAAACCTCGATAATCCCAACCGAGTCCCGAAGTAAGTCAGAGATCCTGAAGTTGCTTGGATCGATAACCAACTTATCGAACCCTCGTAAGAGTAAGTTCAGTTTGGTAACTATCTCGTTTCTAGCTACTCAACCAGCGGAATGGTTGGCCCTTAGTTTATACTGCTTTTAAGCTTTATTAAAAAAACCTTCCCTTTATGAAATAAGGATTAGGCCGTGATTCACTTATGCAACTTCAAAGGGATTGATTCCAACCGAATATCTTGAAAAAGTATGCTTTCAAAATCAAGACAATGCAACAGATAAGCACGATAAGGAAAGCAATAAAGAACACAACAATTATAGTGGTTCAGAGACTCAAGCTCCTACGCCCACTCTCCCCGACTCTTAGAGAAAATTCACTATCAACTTCTCGAGCTTTTCTCGACTACCTCGTAGTTTTATTTACTCAACTCGCCCCGAAGTTTTCGACTACTCCAATGAAGTTTACTTTACTCAACCCGACCTTGAGCTGAACGACTACCTCCCGAGTTTACTTACTCAATCACACACAAGCTTTCAGACTACCCTCAGAAGCTTACTAACTTCTCCTCTAGAGTTTTCTCGACTACTCCGCTGAGAGTTTACTAACTCTTTACAACTCTTTCACCAACAAACACACTCCAACAACCTTCTCAAAGGGTTTGGGGTTTCTTGGTTGGTTTCCAACTAGGATGAGATATCCTTTACAATAAAGCGCAATGCAAAGGGTTAGGATATCTCGAATAAGCTTTGATAATTCTTATCAAGCTAGGCTTAGTATAGTGAGCTCTCTTCAATATCGAAGCACTTGGGAAATTCTAAGTTTTTCGAAAGTGCTTTTTTAACTTTTTAAAAGAATAAGTTTGAGCTCTTGTTATGTGATAAATTTCCCAGAACCTTACAAATGTAGAGGGTCACCAAAGATTTATAGGGCACACCAAGGTCACTCTTGAAAACTATCCGTTGGAGAGATGCTTCGTGAGTTCCTCTTCAGGGTGTGTGAAACGGCTATATTTAGGGTTTGAAACTCCCTAACACTTTCTAGGCAATAGCCTTTCATGTTGCCGGTCTTCACTTTTTGCAAATCGAACTTTTGTACATTTGACATCCTTTTTTCAGAGACTCACACCGGTCAAGGTCAAGATGGTACGTTGTTGTTTTCCTTTTTCTTTTTTTGTCTCCGCTAAAGGTAGACACCTTCAACGGCTCTTTTTGGTTACAAACTCGAGTTTGATATAACCTTAACAACACTTCTCGACTTAGTTCCTTTTGTCTGCATTTGAATGTCCGGGCAAATATCTATTTTCTAAGGAATCGCGATCTTCTCAAGATTGTGATCCTTCAGATAGATATATTCAAAGGTTCTCGAACATTCAGTTCATATCGAAAGCATTCAAGATATTATCGAAGTCTTCGCAATTATTGCGGCCTCCAAAGATTCTTGATCTTGATTTCGCCTTTTTGTCAGGTGTTCTTGAGTCTTCCGAGTCTTCGTGGTCTTCCGAGTCTTCGTGGTCTTCAATCTTTTGTAGTTTATAATCGACCGATGTGTCGAAGTCTTCTCCGAAGTCTTCGCCATTTCAAGATCCCATCGAAGTCTTCAAGAATTATCATGAACTATATCTCACGACTATACATTCTCGCAGATAACATCCTGACAATTCTAAAACTGAATCCTGACTAACTATCAAGATCATTCTGAACATGTCATACTCAGGGGTTTTGGGATCTAATCAAAATCATAAACCTTTATTAAAATTCATCTCCCAACAATTTCTTTTTGATGATGCCAAAACCTATCTTGTTACAAACAAATAACCTATACTCAGGTTTCAGTTTATCCTATTACAAGATTGGTTGTCTCCCAACAATTTCTTAAATCAGAAAAACTCCCAACAATTTTAGAGTTTCTCAACAGTTTAATCATTCAAAGATTTTCTTCAAGAATGAATCTCTTTAACTAGTTCATTACCAAATACTTAAAAAATTTCTCCCTTATCAACATACAATCAGTTCAGAGACATTCATTCAGCATATCAAAATAAAAGACATGTAAATAAGATAATGAGATATTATCTTTTGAGCATAATGATAAATCTTCATTGATGATTGGTATCCTGCTACATATTACAATGAGTTTATCAACAAAATCAAAAAGACAAAAATTTAAAGATTACAAAATCTTCTCGAGTCGAAGTCTCCGGTCTTCTAATTTTGGCTCTTGATTTCCGCTCTTCGTTTTGTTTTCATTCTCAACTTCATCAACGGGCACCTCCAGTCAAACATTCGAAAAAATCTCTTCTTCAAATTTCATTTCTTTCCTTGATGATGTCCGGACTATTTCGTTAGACCCATCCGACCAAAGATATCGAGCAATCTCTTGAGTAATGGCCTTCTCATTCACCAAGCCATTATCAAGTTTTGGAGGTGGATAGAATATGGACCAGGGGCTACTATTCAGATCTCTCCTTCATCCGCAGTTAATCCACTCAGAGATACTTTGGATAGAAGATAAGAAGGTATTCAATGAAAGTTTCATTCTCGATCCGAGCTTTTCCTCTCCATTCCATGAGAACATCATAATTGAACCGTAAGGTTCTCTCGACTTCTTCCCACATATCGCTGAGTTTGATAGGCATCCATTTATCAACGTGGGCCTTTTTTAGTGCTTTTGATGTTCCTTTCCTCTTGCTCGCAAACTTCCCGAAATCACTCCTTCGCTTCGCTTCTTCGCTCATCTTCTTTCCGATCACAGACGTTCTCGAGACCCGGCAAAGAACTTTCTTAGCTTGTTCTTCTTGGAGTGTCTTCAGAGCATTTTCCTTGTTGAAGACTTTCTTCCGAGGTTGAGACTCGATTCCAATCGGGTTGTTTTGCTTTCTTCATCATCCGTAATCCGTTTTCTCTGGATTGGCTTAGAAGCCTTCAGACGCTTGCTTTCCGTTTGAACAACGCCCAAGGCTTTCCCTCTTCATAGGCGATTCAACAAAGAAATGGCTTGTTCCAACCTTTGCTCAAAGACTCGGTTTCTCTCTTGCAACATCAAGCATAGCTTGCTAAACTCGAGTGTAGATATGCTTTTCTACCGAGCGAACTTCAACTTTAGTAGCTTCGACTTCTTTAAAGGCTTTGCTAGATTATACATCTCAAGATCTTTCCGAGCCTTCTTCTCCAAAGCACGTGCCATGAACTTTCTCGAGATCTTGACTTCCTTTCCCTTCTCGCATCAGTAATTTGAAAGAAGCTTTGGAGAGTCTTTGGTCCATGTGATATTGCTCTTTGCTCACACACGGCGAACTTCTCCCGCTTATCCGATCTTGTTCGTCTTCCGGCCTCCTTAGATGGTTCTTGGCCACGTAAAAATTCTTCGATAAGTGGGCAAAACCGCGGCAGAGTGCTTCTTTGAACATCTCGTCATCTTGGTCATGAGCATTGAGCTCATTTCCTCAACAATGAGACTTGATTAGTAACCTCATTCTTTATGCCGGTTTCACCTCTAGAAATCGAACTCTCCCGGTGTTTCGCCTCAGTTCATCACTTAACTTCACTTTAACTCCTCCACCTTCTCATTCGGCTTTCCTTCCATGGAGGTCATCCGGGTGGTTAGAGTGTTTTGAATTTGCACCAGTTCTCAAGAGTGACTAAGACCGGCCCATCTTTTGAGCTTGATTGGCCAACGTCTCTTCCATCTCGAGCAATCTTGATCATCATTGGCTCAACCTTCTCAAGTTTCTATCTCGGAGCGAGATCAATCCTCAGAATCTTCAGACCTCCTGTCTTTGTCTCGATCATCTTGAGCTTCAAACTTCATTCCGAGCTCCAGTCTCAATGCGCCTCGGTCAAGAGTACTATCATCACCGATGTTGACTAATTCGAGTTGATAAAGAATGAAGTCTCCTTTTCAATCGGAGACCGCTTCTCAACATCTCCCCGTTGGTCCCCATCTCCATCTTGAGATTTGTCTCCCATTGTTTGGGGCACCAACTTATTCTTGCTCTCCTCTCACCAACTTCCTCTCAACCAAACTTCATCAAAATCGGCGTTTATCATCCCGAAGCTTTTTCCTTCAACCCCGAGAAATCGGTCAAAAAGGTCGTTTCCTCATTCCATGATCTTCCCCGAAAGCAAAGAATATCAAGCATCTCGGGAAGAGTCCGATTGAGGATGAATACAGCTTGTCCTTAATCAAGAAAATATCTTGCAGATCGTGGTACGAGCCGAGCCTGTGGTATTTGGTCAAGTATGAACCGCTCACTTTTGCTCCTCCATCACTTTCTTCACCGCCGCCCTTCTTCCATCTCTTGCCTCTCCGTTCATTTGAAGTTTCGCTAAGGGATCAAGAAGTAGATCACTCAGAGCTCATCAAGAATATTCTCGCTCCCCGAAGTCTCAAAGAAGACCGGGTTTGTGCGGTCAGTCCTCGCCAGATCCGAGTGGGTCTCGAGGCTCGAATCGTATATCCTCGATTTGAGTCGAAGTTCGCTCGACGGAGGCGTGCACATCTTCGAGATCGACTCGAGCCGGCTCTTCCGGTCTGAGCCTCGCACATCCGAGTTAAGCATCTCTTAGGTCCGAGCTCCTTTGAAAATTTCCGAGAAATTTTATCTCATCTTGGCGATGTCTCGAAGCACCTCGAAAAGACTCCGCTCTCTCCCCGATCCTCGGTTCCGGAGATAACCCGAGCCAACACTTGTAATGGTGAACTCGAGCAGTTTGGCCTCGAGTTGAATCTCTTCGAATCACTTCCATTCATCGGTGAGAACCACCAATCTTCTGCGTTTTGGAGCAAGATCCTTCGTTTCAACATCTTTGCCCTCGCCCATCTTTGCCTCCAACAACACCTTCCCCTGGTTTGTTGGGTCTCTTTTCAGCATTTGCAGAAGGTGATTCTACCTTCTTTTCTCTCTTCCCCCCGATGACCGCTTCCTTGCAAAGAATGGGTTTAAGGAGAATTTTTGACTTAGGAAATGGGGGTCTAATTGACGAAGATATCCTCCTCCTCTCGCAGACATCTCCAAAATGTAAGCAATTTTGGTGGCATGGTGGATCTTGCCTTTGATTGAGATCGCCTGGCCAATCTTCCTCAAAACTTTGGTCCGCTTTCACTCACCGTCTCAATCAGAATTTCACCGCTTGAAATCAGAATGGGTGAGGCCTCTATCGCCGCCATCAACTGAGCTTTGGGGTACCGACCGCTTCAAAACTCCCCCACAAGACTCATGATGCACTTGCTCACAATATCCATCAACACACGATATTGTGGCTTGTGTGCCTTTTATGCAAATGTCGCCTCAAACTTAACAGATTCTCAAAGAATCCTATCTAAGTACTCCGCCGCTCTCTACCGACATATACGTCAGAGATCCTCTCCTCTATCACGAGCTCAAAAACATCATTCAGATTTTTTCAAACTATATACGCATCCTTTCAAAATCGACGATTTGGATGATCGCTCTAAGTGTGATACGCTTAACTTAGAATGCATACAACCCTCTTCATCTATCTTCGTGTTACAGATGAATTCGATTACCTTTTCGCAAACTCTTGGTCCGGGTCGGTTTGATTAGTCAGGGTGAGTTTAGCCAATCGAATCATATGCAGAGCCTCCTCTTTCCGCTTTGAGTTGGTTGTGCTTTCGAAAGTGAGACAACGAACTCGCATTACACGGCTTGTTGGTTTTGGCTAATCTCTCTAATAGGTTGGAGCCATTTTAGAGTTTGATTGAAGAAGTGAAGCTTTAGGGTTTGGAGAATTTCTGGGCAAAGGGGATTTTTAATTGCAGAGGATTTGGAAACGAAGGGTTTGATAAAATTTTGGCTTGAATGGCTGATTGGGGTTTATATAGCCTTGAGATCGTGGGGAATCGTGTTGGTTAGGTGAGTAACAACTTTTGAGATTAATCTCTGATTAATCGGGTATACGAACCGACGATCTCCGAAAAAGTAAGTCGCCAAAACATCCTCATTGGTCATTAATGTAGCAGAGCATTAAATGATCATTGACCTTATTCGAATTTAAAACGATCCCGCCAAAAAAAAAAAAACATTCCTCGTGTGTTTTATATTTATTCGTAATGATTACTAAATTTATTTGAGCAATAAATGGATCGCATGAGTCATTACTTCTGCACTAATTCCCTCTATCATTTTATCGAGTAATCGACCTTGATAAAATGTCAAGATAATAATCAGTAATCGAATTGGTTCAAGATGCTATCGAAGTTTTTTTCGAGACTCAGCCAAGATTTCCATTTTATCCTGAGCTTCTCAGAAGGATTCTGAGAAAACTTCATGCATCTGAAAACCTTCAATTTTTCAGATTTTATTCTATACACCTAGTTCTAAAGATCCCTAATTCAACTGAAAAGTTCTTGAAATCTTGATTCCGCCAAAGGTTTAGTCAAGATATTAGTCTTTATCAAGATGAATTTTTTCCATCCTTATGTCCTTCTTCTCGACATGATCTCCGATGAAGTGATGTCCGATATCCACATGATTGCATCCGTGTGCAATACCGGGTTTTGTGGAAATAGCAATGGCACTATTATTGTCACAAAATATTGGTACTTCATGGCTACAACTTTATAATCCTCAATTGTTCTCCGCGCAAAGAATTGCGGTACAGCAGCCTTCCTCGCAGCCCATATATTCAAATTTTTCAAGAGTATTTGTTGCTATCGAGGTCCTGCTTTCTTCAAAACCAAGATATCACTTTTTGTTTCCTAGAAATTGACAAGTTCCTCAAGTGGACTTTCACACTTCAAGAACCTCCATAATCAAAGATCCGAGTAACCACTTAACTCTAGGTTATCATCACCGGATACCATAATCCTCTATTCATCGCGGCTTTTAAGATATTTCAAGATCTTTTGGCAAAACTTCCATGTGACTAAATTTTAGGATTAGCTTAGTATCTTGCACATATCCCAACAAAGAAATGTTATATCCGCCTACTTGACGTGAGATAGAGCAATGATCCAATGATTCCTCTATAATCAAAAGATGACTTATCGATTTGCCTTCGTAATCGATCCATCTTGTAGTTAGTATTCATAGGAATCCTAATCGCATTGCAATTATGTACACCATATTTGGCAATCGATCTCTCGTGTACTTTCCTCGGTTGATGAATATTCCTTCCTTTGATTGTTTCACTTGAAGTCCTAGAAAGAAATTCATCTCTCCCATCATTGACATCTCAAACTTGCCTTTCATCGTTGAAAACTTTTCACACAAACCGATGGTTTGAGATCCAAAAATGATGTCATCAACATATATCCGAACTAGTAAAATATCTTTCCCATCCTCTATCCCCAACAGAGTTCTATTAATAGCCTTTGACAAAACCATGGTCAAGAAGAAACCGAGAAAGAGTATCATACCATGCTCGGTGCTTGCTTAAGACCATATACAAAGCTTTTTTTATTTCAGAACTTGGTCATTCTGCTTTTGAAACCGTGGAGGTTGTTCCACATAAACCTCTTCTTTAAGCACGCTGCTCAGAAATGCACTTTTCACATCCATCTAATAGATCGTGGAACTTCATGTGGGCAAAGATATGCAAGAAATAACTGATGGCTTCTAGTCTTGCAACAGTAAAGGTTTCATCATAATCCAAGCCTTCTTCTTGGGAATAACCTTGTAACTAAATTTTGCCTTGTTTCTCACAATGTTGTTGTTTTCATCTCTTTTGTTCTTAAAAACCCACTTGGTTCCAATGACATTGTGCCTTTCCGGGTCTATCTACTAGCTCCCATACTTCATTCCTCGAGAATTGATTCATTTCATCTTGCATGGCAAGAATCCAGTTGAGAATCTTGTAGAGCTTCACCAATCTCAAGAGGTTCTTTCTCCTGGACAGGGAAGCAGTAATAGTGCACTCTCTCCATGGAACCTTCTAGTCTTTAACACCTTCAGTTAGATCACCCACAACGGGCTTGTAGGATGGCTATCTAACCATTTCCTTCTTGATGTTCCCCTTCAATGGTATCCTCAACATTTGAAATGTTAGGTTCAAGCTTAAATCAAAAAACTTAGGGGAACAACAAAAACAGAGAAAGGGAATCATCTTCCTCGTGGAAATTTATTCGTAACATTGTCGAGACATTTGTTCCCCTTTGTTGATAGATTCAGAATTTTGCCTCACTTGTGACCACATCTTTTGGCATCATGTACCGAAGTCCAAACCGGTGTCTGCTCAGATTGGTCACCTTTTGAGTGTTGGTTTTCCCGAGTCTCACCATCCCGATTTCCATCCCGAACTTTTTATTCGAGTCCGAGTCACCCAATCATAGATAGTGACCGATTTATTCTTTTTCGTGTTCGGTGGATGATTTATCTTTCTCTTTCAGCTTAACTGTGATCCCTTTAGTCATTTCATTCAGATCATGTTCCTGTTTTTTCCAACACAAAACAGATTCATCAAAAACAACATGAGGTGTTTCCTCCACAATAAGAGTCCTACAGCTTGTAAACTCGAAGTTTTACTAACTTCGTAATATCCTAAGAATATTCCTTCATCGCCTTTTACTATCAAATGTTTTCAATCGATCTTTACCATTATTGTGTATGAAACACTTGCAACCAAAACACACGAAAAAAAGAAAAAACAAGAGGCTTCCTTTCATTCCAAAGCTCATAAGGCGCTTTTGCCTTGACTTTTTGTCAAGATGGATCTATTCTCGAGAGTAAAGATGCAAAGGTTGATGCTTCAAATTTCAAAATCTTTTAGGAATATCACCAAATTTTATCATTGTCCTTGCAGCCTTCTTTTCGTAGTTCTCGTTCTTCTTTCAAAGAACACCATTTTGTTGAGGGGTCCTTGCAAACCGATGTTTCATGTAGAATTCCATTTGTCGCACAATAATCGAAATGATATGATTTATAAATCGGTTCCTTTGTCGATCCGATTTTGACCACACTCGATTTTTCAACATCGAGCCTTTTCAAGAACTCCGGCGCCTTTATTCCGAGTCTCTTTCATCGAAGTAAGAATATGACCCAAGTATATCTTGAGTAGTCATCAACTACTACCAATGTGTATTTCCCCGCCATTAGTGCTCACGGGTGTTATAGACCAAACATATCCATATGCAAAAGTCAAGTATTCTCTCAAGAGAAACTTCTACTTTGCTTTTTAAATGATGCTTTGACTTGTTTTCCTTTTCTCGCACGATCACAAATGTGTTCTTCATCAACACTTCATTAGGGCAACCCTCTTACAAGAGCTAATCTTGCAAGCTTGTTCAGGTTTTGAAGTTTAGGTGATTCATTCTTTTATGCCATAGCCAACTGGGTATTCTGTGGAACTTTTAGCAAAGAAACATGTATCTTTAGGAGTTGAACTCCAATCAAAGAAGATACACATTCCCTTTTCTTGTACCAACAAGAATACTTTCTCGTGATGTATCATCTTTCACAAAACATAAGTTCTTCGAGAACTCAACATTGAAACCTTTATCACAGAATTGGCTAATTGAGAGCAAGTTATGCTTCAATCCGTATACATATGAAACACCATGGATATGAATCGAGTCGACTTCCAAAGTTCCATATCCTTCACCGTCCTTGAGTTATCTCCAAAAGTGATCTCGGGCCTTCTTTGTTCAACATAGTCACCGAAAGCATCTTCTTGAATCCGCCATATGTCTTGAGCATCCACCGCCAAGATACCATACATCGAGCTTTTTTCATCTTCGCCATCATTGCCATGTGATCTTTCATCGCCTTAGTGCCCTTGTTTTCTCTCCTCCTCAATGGCCATCGATTGATGTCATCACTTTCACCGCCCGAGAATATCTCATCCGAAGAGCTAGATCCCTCCTCGTGGTGTTCTTTCTTCCGCAACCATGGCCTTTTTTGCTTGAGAACTTCGTCTCTTATAACTTGCCTTTCTTCTCCTTAAAGACTCAAATCGACAATCATACCGAAGTGACCTTTCTTCCCGAAAGCTTATAAAGATCGGCTGGCATCATCATCCCGATCATTTTCTTCTTTCGACTTGGAGTCCTTTTCTCGATGAAGATCCTTCAATTTTCGTGTCTTTTCTTCTTCTCATTTGATCCGGTCCCTCGTGTTTCTTCCTGCACTGTGGTTCCCGTAATAGCTTTTGTATTTTCTGGGTCCATTATTGAGTCTATCAAACCTTCTTGCCATCGCTAGCTTTTCCTCAAGCTCATCCCGATTTTTGGCATGGGGGTTCTCGACTCTAGTTTTATTGTGTTTTATCTTCGCTTTTAAAGCCACATTACTCAATGAAGAATCATCTTTGTCGCCACCTTTTTGGATTTCTTATCAATTACAAATTCATAGGCTTTCATTTCATAGAAGACTTGTTGGTAAGGCATTGAGTTAATATTCTTGGTGTTTTCAATCACCAACGCATGAATATCCCATTTCTTAGATGCATTCTAAGAATTTTCAATGCAACTTCTCTCTCGTGGGTATTTCTTTCCAAGTGCATTTAGATCATTCATGATGCTAGTGAATCGACTTCCAATTTGTCTATTGATTCACCATCATCCATTTCAAAACTATCAAACTTTCCAATTGCCACCGAAAAGTTTGTTTTTTTATATGATCCGTGCTTCGCACATAACATCTAGTGTATCCCAAATCTCTTTAGCAAAGATATTATGGAGAGAGATCATTCCCATCACACCATCATCAATTGTGTTGTATAGTGTGTCTTTTGCAATGTAGTCTAGATTGACTAACTTTTCTCCTCAGAGTCACTTTGGTCATCGACTTAGGAAATTCTCGCCTTAGATCAATTCTCTCATCTTTCGCTCCTCCGATTCACTACAAAGAACCTGAATGGTCCTTGAGAGACCACTCTCCACATACGCCATGTTTGAATACACATGAGCCTCGCATTCTCGCCTCCATAGGTCATAGTTCTTCACCGAGAACATGGGAAGTTTTTTAGAAGACATTTTTCTCGATCTCTTGAAAATAAAAATTTCAAAGAAATAAGATCACCAGATAGACCACAAGTATTTTTGAAAAAAAATAAAACTTTGGTCAACACAAACAGTGGTCAAGTTGAACCATTGCTCGATACCACTTGTTGGTCCTGTGCAAACGAGTCTTACACGGTATGGGGGGGAATACACGCGGTTCAAGGTGGTTTTAAAACTTTTTTTTACCGAGGTCACTTTGAGTCGATAATCCTCAAGATTAGGTTCGAGAAGACAGACGCGCCCGAGTCAAAGTTCACAGAGACAGTGATCCCGAAGCCGCTTTAAAACCTCGATAATCCCAACCGAGTCCCGAGTGTCGAGATCCCGAAGTTGCTTGGATCGATAACCAACTTCATCGAACCCTCGTAAGAGTACGCTCACTTTGGTAACTATCTGCTCTAGCTACTCAACAGCGGAATGGTTGGCCCTTAGTTTATACTGCTTTTAAGCTTTATTTGAAAAAACCTTCCCTTTATGAAATAGTGATTAGCTGTGATTCACTTATGCAACTTCAAAAGGGATTGATTCCAACCTAATATCAGTGAAAAGTATGCTTTCAAAATCAAGACAATGCAATGATAAGCATGATAAGGAAAGCAATAAAGAACACAACAATTATAGTGGTTCGAGACTCAAGCTCCCTACGCCCACTCTCCCGACTCTTCAGAGAAATTCACTATCAACTTCGAATTTTTTCGACTACCTCGAGTTTACTTACTCAACTCGCCCCCGAAGTTTTCGACTACTCCATGAAGTTTATTTACTCAACCCAACCTTGAGCTTTTCGACTACCTCCGTAGTTTATTTACTCAATCACACACAAGCTTTCAGACTACCCCTCAGAGCTTACTAACTTCTCCTCTAGAGTTTTCTCGACTACTCCGCTGTAGTTTACTAATCCTTTACAACTCTTCTCACCAACAAACACACTCCAACTACCTTCTCAAGGGTTTGGGGTTTCTTGGTTGGTTTCAACTAGATGAGATATCCTTTACAATAAAGTGCAATGCAAAGGGTTAGATATCTCGACTAAGCTTTGATAATTTTATCAAGCTAGGCTTAGTATAGTGAGCTCTTCAATATCGGAAGCACTTGGGAAATTCTAAGTTTTTCGAAAGTGCTTTTAACTTTTTAAAGAATAAGTTTGAGCTCTTAAGTTATGATAAATTTCCCAGAACCTTACAATGTAGAGGGTCACCAAGATTTATAGGCGTACACCAAGGTCACTTTTGAAAACTATCCGTTGGAGAGACCTTTTTGTGAGTTCCTCTTGGGTGTGTGAAACGGCTATATTTAGGGTTTGAAACTCCTTAACACTTTCTAGGTAATAGCCTTTTCATGTAGCCGGTCTTCACTTTTTGCGTACCGAACTTTTGTACATTTGACATCCTTTTTTAAGAGACTCCGTCACCCGCTGTCAAGATGGTACATGTTGTTGTCTTCCTCTTTTGATTTTTTGTCTCCGCTAAAGGTAGACACCTTCAACGGCTTTTTTTGGTTACAAACTCGAGTTTGATATAACCTTAACAACACTTCGACTTCTTTCCTTTTGTCCGCAGATTTGAATGTCTTGGCAACATCTATTTTCTAAGGAATCGCGATCTTCTCAAGATTAAGATCCTTCGATAGATATATTCAAAGGTCTCTGAACATTCAAAGTTCATATCGAAAGCATTCAAGATATTATCGAAGTCTTCAATAATTATCGCGCCTCCCAGATTCTTGATCTTCGCCGCCTTCGCCTTTTTGTGTCTTGAGTCTTTCGAGTCTTGTGGTCTTCGAAGTCTTCGTGGTCTTCTCAATCTTTGTAGTTTATAATCGATCGATGTGTCGAGTCTTCATTGAAGTCTTCGCTATTTTCAAGATCCTACTAAGTCTTCAGTAACTATCCTGAACTATATCTGCGGACTATACATTCTGCAGATAACATCCTGACAATTCTAAAACTGAATCCTGACTCAACTATCAAGATCATTCTGAACATGTCATACTCAGGGGTTTTGGGATCTAATCAAAATCATAAACCTTTATTTAAATTCATCTCCCAACACAAGATCATTACTAAGGTAATTGTGAATATACTTGGGGTCATTCTGTCAATGATAGTGGATCATTCTCAAGTGGCGTTCACTAAAGGTAGAAATATCATTGATAACATATTTCTTGCTCAAGAGATGTTGCGTGGGTATGAGAGGAAAATAATCTCACCCAGATACACTCTTAAGGTTGATCTTAGAAAGACCTATGATACGGTCGCTTGGGGAGTTTCTTTCTAATGTTCTTCTTGGACTTGGTTTTCTCAATGTTTCACTACATGGATTACGGAATGCGTTTTCCATTCCTAGTTATTCTACGCTATCAATGGCATGTCTGAGGTGTTTTTTCCAAGTCAAACGAGGCATAAGACAAGGTGATCCTATGTCACAGGACATTTTTTTCATACGTATGGTTTACCTCTCTAGACTACTGCATAAGAATACAAATGGGCATGATTTTAACTTACATCCTTAAGTGTGAAAAGTTGAGAATAACCCATCTAGCCTTTGTCGATGACTTGATGTTATTTACAAGGTGTGACTTTTGGTCGGTTAAAGTCCTCATTGATACCTTGGATACCTTCAAATCGATTTCTGGTTTGACCATCAATACTTCCAAATCTTGCATTTTCATGATGGGTATCCATGGTTACGATTTTGACTTTATTCTTAATTTGGTTAACTATCCGACTGGTCTCCACCCGGTCAAGTACCCCAGTATTCAGCTTGCAGACCAAAGGCTTTGTGGGGTATATTATGCTCCACTTGTGGATATAATTATGTCCTACATCAATGCCTGGACGGCTAACACTTTGTCATATGTCAGTAGACTCGAATTGATTCAATTTGTTGTCCAATGTGTTGAATGTTTTTTGGTACAATGTTTTTCCCTTCCATCCGCTGTTATATCCAGGATCTATAGTGCTTGTAGAAACTTTTTTGGGGAAAAAAAAAGGTCTCCAGTCGCTTGGCAGGATCTTCGTGTCCATAAAATTGTTATCATATTATAACTGATTTTTTATTTACAAATTTTTAGTATATATACCCTATTCTATTTATTGTAACTATGGTTAGAGGTCTTATATAATTTATAATTTTGTATCTGCCTATATTTTTTTTTTTCATATTTTATGATGAAGAAAATGTATATTAATTTAATTCTAATTATTTTCATCATTGGTGATTTTTTTTTTAGTTTATAATCATCTCTGTCCCTGTTCTGTTCTATGAAATAATGTTTAAAGATTTGCACTATTGGAATCATGTTCTCTTATCTAAGGGTTTGTGGTCCATTCACAATAAATTTGATTTTGTATGGATCAAGTGGATCTATAGTTACTACCTGTCTGTCTAATACCACTATTTGGAATTGGACTCCTAAAAAGTAGTCTTCCCCATTCTTCAAAAGGATTTGGGAGATTAAGAACATAATTGTGTCTAAGTGTGGTGATGTTGATTGTGCTATTAATTATCTTAATTCCATGACATCCGACAACATGTTTAGTTGCTCTACTATGTACTTTAATACCTTGATATTGATAGGGTATATCGTTTGTGCTTATCTTTTGATGAATCCGCTGATCACTTGTTCTTCTCTTGCTGGAGTACTAAGTGTGTGTGGAATGGTGTTCGTCGGTGGTTATCCATTACTCGGAGTATGACGACATTGCAAGTGCACTCAAATGGATTCACAAAGAGCCTTGTAGGTTAATCATCCTCTTGAAAGCTAGGAGGCTAGCCTTGAGCTCAACCGTGTTCAACATTTGGAAGACTAGAAATTCTTTTATTTTTGATGGCACACCTTTCTCTAAAGATTGTGTAATTCGTTGTATCAAGACTCATGTTTATAAAGTTTTATATCATGTTCAGACTATTACTTTCTAGGTTTTCATCTTGAAGGTTATTTTTATTCAATCGGGTTGTACTTTGTATTTGTTGCTTTGGTTTTTAGCAGGGTATGCGCCGCTTAGTTGTATTTTTCTTGTTGATCATTCGTTGCTTAGGCTACTTCATTGTTTTTTATAGATACCTACATATTGGTAGTTTAGGTTTTAGCACCCACAACTGAGTTCACTTAGATTTAAGTCGTTTCGGCTGTGGTGGTGTCTTTTGACGTTTGGTGCTCTTTTGAGTTTTTTTGCTTGACGTGTGATGAACCTCACAACTTGTTCCGTGTACATCCCGAGGTATACCTTGGTGTTTGTTTGATTCTTTTGGTATATATGATTTACATAATGCACAAAAAAAAAAAAAAGTTCAACTTAGACAAACCAAATTAGAACTGCTGGGGAATTATTTAAACATGTCAAGAATTTATTCGGGGCGTAAAATAAAACAAATTATCATAAATCTAATCATATGATTTAAATAATTAAATCAAGTAATTCATGTAGTTGAATAAACAGTAAAAACAATAAATCCCTAACACATGCGGAACTAAGGGATTATCTATTTTACCTCTTGAATCGGAGAGACACTTTTGAGTAGAAGTAACAACAGTATTGATTCAACCCAAATACCTTTCCAAGTATTCCCCAAGTCCTAGCTTGTAGATCCGGTGGGAAATCTCACAAACTATCTAACACTCACAGAAGAATTATTTTTTCTTGTTGCACACTTGAAATTTTTGAAAATCACAAATTATAGACGTTTCAAAATTATCTGATAGTTGTCGACGCTGATATTTTTTTTGAAAAATCAATTTATGTGTTGTGTTGGGGCTGACAAATCCGGATTTTTTTTACTACAGTTGAGAACAATTGGGCACCCTTTACCAAACAGTTCACTTTAGCTAAGAAATTGAGAGTGCTTAAAGGCAGTCTTAAGACTCTCAATGTTAAACATTTTAGTCACATCTCTACTTGTGCTTCCTCTGCTAAGGAGAAATTCAACTCCTTACTAGATGCATTTCAGCTTGACCCTTCGAATCCCTCTCTTTATGATGAGGTTACTACTTTACGGAAGCATGTTTTGTTCTTGAAAAAGCGAAAAAAACTCGTTTTATTCCCAAAATATTAAGAGCAATTACTTGAATTTGAGTGACTGTAACACCAAGTTTTTTCATAGCTTGGTGAAGCGGAATACTTCTCGTAATCACATTCACTTTATTACCAAAAGTGATGGTATGCTCACTACTTCTCCTCAAGAGCTCTCATGTGCTTTTATTGACTATTATGAGGAGTTGTTGGAGTCTAAGGTTCCTTGTTCTCGACGACCCATCTATGTTTCCCAAGGCTAATGCCTTCAAGATGATGATGCCTCTTGTTTGATTAGACCCGTACTTGATTCAGATGTTAAAGAGGCTATGTTCTATATTGGTGATGAAAAGGCTTCGGGGCCTGATGGTTATGCTTCTCACTTTTTCAAGAAATCTTGGAATATTGTGGGTGAACATGTGACATAGGTCATTCTTAATTTTTTTAGGAATGACAAATTGCTTAAACAATTCAATATTACTATAATTTCCTTGATTCCAAAAAAAAAAAATCTCCTTTGTGAGTGATTTCAGACACATTGCTTTTTCCAATGTGATTTACAAGATCATTACTAAGGTCACTGCGAATAGACTTGGGGTCATTCTGTCAATGATAGTGGATCATTCTCAAGTGGCGTATACTAGAGGCAGAAATATCATTGATAATATATTTCTTGCTCAAGAGATATTGCGTGGGTATGAGAGGAAAATAATCTCACCCAGATACACTCTTAAGGTTGATCTTAGAAAGACCTATGATACGGTTGCTTGGGGAGTTTCTTTCTAATGTTCTTCTTGGACTTGGTTTTCTCAATGTTTCACTACATGTATTATGGAATGCGTTTTCCATTCCTAGTTATTCTACGCTATCAATGGCATGTCTGAGGGGGATTTTTTCCAAGTCAAACGAGGCATAAGACAAGGTGATCCTATGTCACCGGACATTTTTCTCATACGTATGGTTTACCTCTCTAGACTAATGCGTAAGAATACAAATTGGCATGATTTTAACTTCCATCCTTAAGTGTAACAAGTTGAGAATAACCCATCTCGCCTTCGTCGATGACTTGATGTTGTTTACAAGGTGTGACTTTTGGTCGGTTAAAGTCCTCATTGATACCTTGGATACCTTCAAATCGATTTCTGGTTTGACTATCAATACTTCCAAATCTTGCATTTTCATGACGGGTATCCATGATTACGATTTGGACTTTATTCTTAATTTGGTTAACTATCAGTATTCCGCTTGCAGACCAAAGGCTTTGTGGGGTGCATTATGCTCCACTTGTGGATAGAATTGTGTCCTACATCAATGCATGGATGGCTAACACTTTGTCATATGTCAGTAGACTCGAATTGATTCAATTTGTTGTCCAAGGGGTTGAATGTTTTATGTTACAATGTTTTTCCCTTCCATCCGCTGTTATATCCAGGATCTATAGTGCTTGTAGAGACTTTTTTGGGGGAAAAAAAGGCTTCCAAATGCTAAGGTGATCTTTTGTCTCCGTAAAGAATTGTTATCATATTATAACTGATTTTTTATTTACAAATTTGTAGTATATAGACCCTACTGTTGGAATTTAGAGGCACGTAAACACATAATACATGCGCAGCGGAAATAAACATTTCACCAACAACGAACAATTAATTGCATAATTAAATACGAGTAAACGTAAAATGTAATTTACAAAAATTTACACGGATTCCTCAACTATGGTATCCACGTAATAAATGCTTACTAACTCAAGACAGACAGATCCGCCAAAGGTTGAATCCCTGAGATGAATTTGCTAGGAAAATTCTAACTTAGAGATTTTATGGAGAAAAAATGAAGTCTTATATTATGAATTCCCAATAGCTCAAATATATAGGGAATGCCCAACTTAAAACTTAAGCTAACCTGATTAGGAAATAAAATCCCCAATCTTATAAATTAAATCCCATCGATTTAATTCCCATATACATAAATATTTACGGATTTGATTTCCATGTATATCAAATCTCTACGGATTTGATTCCATATATATCAAATCCCATAATAATATTCCATATATTATTATTGGGAATCCTATTTAATTAAATATAACTTAATTAAATAGTAATAATAATTAATTCTAAATATAATTATTATTATATTCTCCATAAATTAAATATTAATATCCAATATAATATTTAATCAACCAACTATACTTAGTAAACAACCGTTACTTGTTTTGTGGCCCATAGGCCCTTATATATCGAGCGATTAGTGAAACTAATAAATTTTAATTCAACCCTAGACAATAAATCGATATTCTCAATATATGAGGTACGCTATGCAGGAAATGTGCAACTACCTATAATCAAAACATGGGCTATTACGATAACTTCCTTTCATTTGCGAATACTCGATTAAGTCTTGAACATGATGAAGTGTCTATTCAAATAACTTAATCATATTATCTATAATCACTAATTGATCATGTATGTCACACTTAGCCACAAAGTCTAAGATGACGTGCATCGGCCGATGACTTAGATCCAATTATGATGAGAAGATGAGTATTCTCTCTAAATCTACATTGAGGAATGAATCCTATTCTTGACTCAACTACCAAGCATATGCATTTCGTGATGAACCCAATCCAAGTCATATCTACCCATAGAAGGGTGCAAGCGTCGATCATTGTCAAAGTTCATCACTCCACACATGTCGTGCGTATTGACCTCAAGTCAAAGGAGTATCGCATCACTCTCACTAACCGAGACACCCGTAGACACATATTGTGGAGTTACATCAAACGATTTCTGGATGGGTATACCAATACCCTCTAAGGTATTCAAGATCCATCATGAGATACCTAGTATCTCGTAGTAACTGAGATCTTACTACACTCTCTAAGAGTATGATGCAGATCGCACACCAATCTCAATTGCATCAACAATATCCCATTCTTGATGATCATTGATCGGGGCCATTTGAGAATCATGCTTAACTCATCCGAGTTCTCAAAACCTCAATGACAACAATGATTCACGGGAACACTTGCATGAATAAATGCAAACAATCAAACATAATATTCAAACAAGTGTATTGCCATATATTAATATTAAATAAAACTATAATATTAAATCAAACTGAATATTATCGAGTATTATGTCCTTACAATAGATTGTCTCTAGGACACTAACACTAACACCTACTCCATTTATTGTAATTATGGTTAGAGGTCTTATATAATTTATAATTTTGTATGTGCCTATATTTTTTATTTTCAAATTTTATGATGAAGAAAATGTATATTAATTTAATTCTAAATATTCCAATCATGGGTGATTTTTTTCTAGTTTATAATCATCTGTTTCCCTGTTCTGTTCTATGAAATTATGTTTAGAGATTTCCACTATTGGAATCATGCTCTCTTATCTAAGGTTTTGTGGTCCATTCACAACAAAATTGATTATGTATGGATCAAGTGGATCTATAATTACTACTTGTCTAATACCATTATTTGGAACTGGACTCCCAAAAAGTAATCTTCCCCATTCCTCAAAAGGATTTGGGAGATTAAGAACCGAATTTTGTCGAAGTGTGGTGATGTTGATTATGCTATTAATTGTCTTAATTCCATGACATCTGACAACATGTTTAGTTGCTCTACTATGTACTTTAATACCTTGATATTGATATGGTTTGTCGTTTGTGCTTATCTTTTTATGAATCTGCTGATCACTTGTTGTTCTCTCTCTGTGGTGGGTATTATATGTGTGTGGAATGGTGTTCGTCTGTAGTTATCCATTACTCGAAGTATGACGACATTGCAAGTGCACTCAAATGGCTTCACAAAGAGCCTTTTAGGTCAATCATCCTCTTGAAAGCTAGGAGGCTAGCCTTGAGCTCAACCGTGTTCAACATTTGGAAGACTAGGAATTCTTTTATTTTTGATGGCACATCTTTCTCTAAAGATGGTGTAATCTTGTATCAAGACTCATGTTTATAAGGTTTTATATGTTTTATATCATGTTCAGACTATTACTTTCTAGGTTTTCATCTTGAAGGGTTTTTTATTCAATTGGGTTGTACTTTGTATTTGTTGCTTTGATTTTTAGTCGGGTATGCCCCGCTTAGTTGTATTTTTCTTGTAGATCATTCGTTGCTTAGGCTACTTGGTTGTTGTTTCTAGATACCTACCTATTCGTAGGTGTAGGTTTTAGCACCCACAACTAGTTTCACTTGGATTTAAGTCATTTCGGATGTGGTGGTGTCTTTTGACTTTTGGTGCTCTTTTGAGTTTTTTTGCTTGAGGTGTGATGAACCTCACAACTTGTTCCGTGTACATCCTGAGGTATACCTTGGTGTTTTTTTTGATTATTTTGGAATATATGATTTACATAATACACCAAAAAAAAAACAAAGTTCAACGTAGACAAACCAAATTAGAACTGTTGGGGAATTATTTAAACATGTCAGAGATTTATTATGGACCTAAAATAAAACAAATTATCATAAATGTAATCCTATGATTTAAACAATTAAATCAAGCAATTCATGTAGTTGAACAAACAGTAAAACAATAAATCCCTAACACATGCGGAACTAAGGGATTACGCGTTTTACCACTTGAATCGGAGAGACACGCTTGAGTAGAAGAATAACAAAGATTGATTCAACCCAAACACCTTTCCAAGTATTTCCCAAGTCCTAGCTTGTAGATCCGTGGGAAATCTCACAAACTATATAACACTCACTAAGAATTAATTTTTTCTTGTTGCACACTTGAAATTTTAAAAACTCACAAATTATCGACGTTTCAAAATTATCTGATAGTTGTCGACGCTGATATTTTTTTCAAAAAATCAATTTATGTGTTGTGTTGGGGCAGAAAAATCAGCCCCTTATTTATAATAGGAGGGACGATTTTTTTGTGGATTTATGGAGATATGGAAAGATTTTATTCTCCAAGAGATAATTACCAAATTTCTTTTTCCACAAATTTCTCACTCCCCTTTTCTTGTATAGAATTTTCGAAAAAAAAACAAGAAGACCAAGCCAAAGATTCTCGGAATTATGGAAAGATCTTATTTTACAATAAATCATATCTTCCTTCTATAATTTCTTTCCACAAAATCTTTTTCAGATTTCTTTTCTTTTTTCTCTAGCAAACTAAAATATATAAATATAATTTTAGAAATTATATTTCCCAATAATTTCTCTCTCCTTTATTTCTTGCAACAATTAATAATTTTATTTTAATCACCTTTAGTTAATGGACTTATATTGGGCTACTTGAGGGACTTTTAGGAGAATTAGGATTGGACCTCCCAATGGGCCCGAAAATCAATATTGAGCCTCAGTATTTTTCCAACACATTAATATTAATTCACTCAACTATAGAATTAATATTGCACTATCCATCATAACCCATATTACGAAATATGGCTCCCGATTATTATTTCTTATGTTTAAGATTAATTGTCCACTAATTAATTTAAACTACTGAATGCTTTAATTAATTAATATATTTTTCCTTGGAGTAAGGACAATTCAACATTATTATCATACAAGAAATTAATCTACTTGCAAGATTTGATATGATAAACCTTCTGAGCCCACCAAGAGGACAAAATCAAACAAGACTCTCCAAGTACACGATACTCTGTATTAAATCTTGGTGATATGTCCTATAATTAATAATATGCCCAAAATACAAAGTATTGAATCTCTTTGATTCCCTACCCATAATAAATCAAAGCAATATTATTAATTACATACAATCCCATTTAAGTGACAGAGACTAAGAAATCAACAACCACTGAGGTCTAATTCTTCATCCTCTAAGTCAGTCTGGAAGAATTTCCTCTATGTAGGTCCACTTCAGCACATCATTATGTGCTAGTGTAACCTCTTGGTCAAGACAATCTAATCCGAGCGTTACACATCAACTTCTACCAATGGATTGTTCAATTACATCTAAATTTTCAAATAATTGTACTTTTTTTTTGATAACTCGGTATTGTTGGGAAATTAGGGGTGCCCGGATCTATTCGAGGTGAATTTAAATACATATTTAAATTAATTAATTAATTACTAACATGAATTAATCCTAAATCAATTCAACATAATAATTAATAAGCAAATAAACAACATGCGTACACATAATTCACGTAAATCATAAGCATGCGGAATCTAGGAGTTACGAGATTACATACCTCTTGTAGAGACAACCGTTGAGACGATGGATCAACCCAAAGTGACTTCTCAAATATGTCCCAAGTCTACGAACGTAATTCGGTGGGAGGATTCTCAACGAACGATTTCTAATTTTCCAACACATGAAATTACATTGGGGATGAAAAATTAATCCCCTATTTATAGGAGTAGGGGGGGGGACGAAAATTTTAGGTCAATTGGGCATTGGGAAATTTTCTTGCTTCTTCCTCAAGATACAATCTAGAATATATCCAATATATTATATTTCCCAAAATATCTCCCAACAAAATCTTCTCCTCCTTTCTTGCTCCCTAATTTTCGAAAATTTCACTCAAGTGGGAAGAAAATAAGATCATTTTCCTTTCTTGAATTTATGGGATAAAGTTGTATCTCAAGAATACTTATTCCATAAGATCTTTCCAAGAAAATCAAGAAAAAATCTTTTTCTCTTTCCTACCCAATTTTTCGAAAATTTCATGGAAAAATAGGCAATAATATTTTATTCTCCTTTTCATTAATTGGACTTTAATTGGGCTATTTGAGGGGCCTTTAGGAGAATTAAGATTGGACCTCCAATGGGCTATGAAACTTTAATATTTAGCCAAAATATTATTCAAGCCCATTAATATTAATTTACTCCACTATAAAATTAATATTGAACTATCCATCATAACCCACATTATGACTTCACAATAATATGGCTCCCATCATTATTTCCCAAGGCTTGAGATTATCTTAGTCCATTAATTATTTAAGCCACCTAACAACTTTTATATTAATTAATATCTTTGTCCTTGGAGTAAAGACAACTCAACATTATTATCCATACCTAAATAAATTTCCACTTGCAAGATTTGGTATGATAAAGATTCCGAGCCCACCAAGGGGACAAATCAAGCAAGTCGCATTTTGCACGCTATATTTTCCTCAGATAAATCTTAGCAATCGCCATGTAATCAATAATATTGCCCAAGATACAAGGTATCGAATCACATTAATTTTCTTCCCATCATAAGTCAAATCAATAATTATTAATTTCACACCATCCTATTTAAGTGGATTTAAGATTAAAAAATAACTAACCACTAAGGTCTAATTTTGATATTCAAGATCAAGAATTTGTCCTCCTCAGAGGTCCTATTCAAATAAGATTATAATGCACTAAGGCAATCTCTTAGTCAAGACAAGTCAATACGAGCCTTTACACTTCAACCTTTCATGATGGATTGTTCATTTCATCTGGTTAGAATTTGTACTTAGTCACGAGGAACCGTTAATTTGATCTTCTCGTGATTTGGTATCACCAAATTAATCGCAACGTAACACGCATTTCTTACTTATTGAACAGTATGCAAATGATATATATATATATATATATAACATTCATTCATATTTAATGCAACATGTGATTAATAATTTATTTCAAGAATAAATAAGAAATTCGGGCTTTTGTTATACAAAGTAAAAAGCATACTTTTCAATATAACCCCAACAATCTCCCACTTATACTCAAAGTCCGCTTTTAAGTATACTACAACATGTCTCATTTTCTATGTGACATCTAATGTCACCTTCACTTAACCAAATAATATTTCTCCCACTTATATTCAAAGCAGATCGACAACGGCCTTGACACCCATTCCTTTCACATGTCTCTCGAATACCGAGGCGCACCTTTGTGAATGGATCTCGCTAGGTTGTCTTCTGGACGCCTATCTTTTCCATCTCTATGTCTTCTCTCTTAAGGATTTCTCGTGATAAGATGGTATTTTCTTTTCTATGTGTTTGCCGGCTTTGTGAGCTCGTTCCATAGAATTTGCAATCGCTCCGGGCGTTATCACAAGAAACCGTAATCGCGGCCGGGTAAATCCGAATGACGCCCAAGTCCACCAGAAGTTCTTGAGCTAAACTGCTTCATTCGGCCGCTTTCACGTTAGCCTACATATTCGCTTCCATGGTAGAATCGGGCGATGCATTTCGCTTAACGCTCCATGTCATGGCTCCCCCCATGCAAAACACACTACCCGAGGTTGATTTTCTCGAGTCTATGTCCGATTGGAAATCTTAGTCCGTAACCGGATGGGGATTAGACCGTTCGATTGATAAACTAACATTTTGTCTCAGGTCCTCTTCAGATACTTCGTAATGTTCTTAATCGGCAATTCAATGCTCTTTTCCAGTGGTTACTTTGATATCTTGCCACCATGCCTATGGCAAAGCAGATATCCTGGTCCTCGCACAAGATTGCATACATGAGGCTTCCTACAAACCAAGCATAAGGAATGCCCTTCATGTCATCTATTTTTGTGTCTTTGGACACATCTCATCGATAGATGAATTTCGTGGTCCGAAAGGGAAAAACCTTTTTCGAATCTTGATGCTAAATCGCTTCAAAACGGTGTCTATATATGAGGCTTTGTAAAAGCCCGATCATTCTTTTCCTCGCGATCTCGAAAGTGATCTTGATCCCTAGGACGTGATCGGCTTCCCTAAGTCCTTCATATCAAACCGCTTTTGATAAATATGTTCTTTACGCCCGACAACATCTTTACATCATTCCCGGCGAGCGTAATGTCGCTTCACGATAGTATTAAGAATACCAAGGCGCTCCATCACGCTTTTTTATAAACATAACTTTTAAAATTATTTTGATCAAAACCGTATGATTTTATAACTTGATCAAAACACTGATTCCAAGCACGGATGCTTGCTTTAGCCCATAAATGGACTTCTTTATCTTGCAAACCAGATGCTCTTGGCATTTTCCAATGAAGCCTTCAAAGTTATTGATATAGATCTCTTCGCCAAGACTTCCATTAAGGAAAGCGGTCTTGACATCCATTTCAGTAGATCTCAAAGTCTAGGGCACGCAAAGAATCGACAAGAGAACGCGGATGGACTTGAGATGGTTACGCTAAAAGGTTTTCTCATAGTCCATCCCTTCTTTTCTCGAAAGTGTACCCTTTCACCACGAGTCTTGCTTTTAAAGGTTTCAACCTTCCGTCCGTCCCCTTTTTTCTCTTGTATACCCACTTGCATCCAATGGGTTTTACTCTCACTAAGTGGTTCGACTAGCTCCCACACTTTATTGCGGATCCATTGAACCCATTTCGCTTCCATTGGGCTTGCAAGAAGTTGCATCCTTGTCTTCGATCGCCTCGCACAGGGACCATGGATCCGATTCTTCTCCCCGAGATCAAGTCCGAGGACTCTACTATCCCCAAGAATCGCCGGTCGCCTAACAACCCTCCCACTATGACGAGGTTCTCGTTGTGTAGGTGTGACGCTTTGGTATGTCGCTCAGTACGCTTGGTAAACGGAGTTGGCCCCTAAGTTCTTCTAAGGTAATCTCGCTTCTAGGCTTTTTATCGTTCATATAGTCTTCTTCCAAAAATCTAAAGTGTGTATTAATTACAACCTTTTGATCTTCGGGACCATAGAACATGCATCCCTTAGTTCATTCGGGGTACCCTATAAACAACCTTAATTCCGAACGTGCATCCAATTTACCATCTTCCTTATCCAACACGTATGTCGGACACCCCCAGATCCTCATGTGTCCTAAGTCGGGCTTCATGCCATGGCCCACAATTCCTCTAGGGTTTTGGGAACCGATTTGGATGGCACTAAGTTCAGAATGTAAGTTGTTGTTTGCAAGGCATAACCCCAAAACAATTTTGGTAAATCCGCATAACTCATCATTGACCTTACCATTTCTAGAAGCGTTCTATTTCTTCATTATGCAACCCCATTTTGTTGAGGGGTACCGGGTGCAGTCATCTGGGATGTAATCCCTTCATCTTACAGGTAGTTCAAGAATTCATCGCTGAGGTATTCGCCTCCACGATCAGATCGTAGAAACTTTATACTCTTTTCCTTATGATTTCTTCGCTTGAGCCTTAAATTCTTTGAATTTATCAAAGGACTCGTGTTTATGCTTCATCAGAAAATGTATCCATAGCGTGAGTAATCATCGATAAATATAACTAAATAAGCATAGTCACCTCTTGCTTTGATTTGCATTGACCACATACATCGGTGTGAAAGATCTCCAACACTTCTTTAGCGCTAAGCCCCTGGATCCAAATGCCTCTTGGTCATCTTACCTCCAAGCACGATTCAAGAAGTTGAAAAATGGTTCAATCAGAGAGACTCCAATGAACCATCTTGGACCAACCTTGATCTTTTTTCGGTTAATATGACCTAATCTTAGGTGCCAAAGAAGTGTCTCATTCACATTAGTCGAACGTTTCCTTTTATTACTTGAAACAAAGAGATGTGTTATAGGATGCATTCTCGTGAGTGATGTGCACAATTAATAATATAGAGATTGTTCCAGAAAGTTCCATGACAGATAACCACATCCTTATTTAAAAAAACAAGAATATGTTTATTAAAACTAATGTAATATCCATCAAAGAAATAGTTTTGAAATGTAAATTAGGTTTTTAAGTAAAAAACAGAACACAAAGAACATCTCTTAAAATTAAACTTTTGTCTTCAAAAGACAAGTACATGTCTCCCATCGCTTTCACCGCCACTCGAAGATCGCTTAGCGTGACGAGGATCTCTTTCCCACTAAGTTGTCGGGTCCGCTTTGAACCCCTCAGAATGTGAAACAAACATGATCAAGGACTCAGATCCATTACCCACTTAATGGGTAAGATACCGCTAAACAAGTTTCAACAACTAGTGCTTGAGAATTACCTTTCTTTCCATTCTGCTTGGGTTTGGAACAGGCCGATTTTCAATGTCCTTTTTCACCGCAGTTAAAACACTCCCTTTGGTTTCTTCTGGATACTTAACCAATCGATCGCTTTTACCTTTTACCTTTCTTAGTAGGAGCTCGCTTTGCTTCCCGATCGCTCATCTTCACTATGATCTTGCCTTCCACTGGCCTAGATCTTGAAAGAAGTTTTTTAGTCACCAAAGCTTCATCTTCTTGTCCCAAATGTTTCTCAATTGTCTCCAAGACCTCTTGTAGAGTATCCATAGTGAACATGTGATCGCTCCTCACAAAACTACATAAAAACTCATTAAAGCATCTTGGAAGAGTTAGGAACAAGAATTCGATTTGAGTCCCATCATCATACTTGGCACCGAGGTAAGCAAGTTTTTCAAAATGGCGTCTAACTTTGAGAACATGATCCCTTACAGGTGTTCCCTCTATCATCTTTAGCCTAGCCACGCCATCACGATGAAACTGTTCGGTCATGCGGTTTTCTGTTGAAAATATTTCCTCAAGACTCTGCATGATCTCCGCAACTGATTCAACATCCTCATGAATGTGTTTTAAATCATCAGACAATGAAGTCAAGATTATACACTTCATTGATTTGTTGTCCTGCTCCTAGATTTCATACAAAAAATCCTCATTCCGCATTAGATGATCCGCCAAGAACCAAAAGTTCATACAAAGGAGGACAAATATTTCTTTTCCAAGTTACATAGTTTTCTCCAAAGAAGTTGATGTTCTTTGAGCATATATTTTAGTGGATTAAAAGGTCATGTACATGATGATACCGAAAAATAAACATACATCTTCAGGTCAATATCCTGATCAACACAAAGAAAATCACATAATTCGATCACATGATTCATATTGAAATCTCAAAAAATATGAACATGAATCACCCAACATCTCAAAAGCTTTTAAATGAGCCTCTTGGGAGGGTCATCATTTAAATCACATTCAAGTGTTACAAACAAGAAAGTTTTATAAACCTTTAATTAAAAAAATTAATCAATAGTTGGCTCCCACTTGACCAATACAAAATTGACAGAAACTTCTGCGAAGTATATGCATATCAATTTTGTACCTAAGTAATAACCATGATTAAATATAGAATTACTACTTCGTTTTGATCGAGCCTCTTGGGAGGGTCATCATCGCCACTAATAATAATTCACAATCATCCTTTAATTTGAGAATTTATTCATGTGAAAGCTTTCTTTTGGCCGTCCCTTAGGGGAATTTCTCCAAAAGATTTCACAAATAAATAAATCATGGAGGTCAAAATTAATTTGATTCAAAACCAAACTAATTGTTTAAAAACATACTTAGTAATTTTTGAATTTGAGATTTTTCGTTGGACAATTCTCATGCAAACACATTTAAACAAATTAAATAAAGCATAAGAAAATACAACAATGAATCAAGCAAAACATAAAAATAAACATATTGGGCACAAATTATCCAACTGTCATGGTTTGATTTTTCTTGGCTTGATTTTGAAGACACGTCGTCTTGAATTTCTCCCACTCGTTCGTCTTGAATTTTTTTTTTGTCTCGAATCGCCACGCCAAGTAGCTTGCAGCCGGGATGCACGCCCGCATTTCGTCTCGAATCGCCACGCCAAGTAGCTCACACCGATGCACGCCGCGATCCGCCGCCCAGCGGCGGCCGAAATCGCTTTACGCGCTGAAGCGCTAGCGTCGTGGCATCTTGGGTCTAAGGCAAAGACGACACGCGATGGCACGGCCATAACGCGCCTCCAAGCCGAATCCCTGGGCTGCCGCTTTGACTGGCTGCGATCACAAGACGATGTCACAAGACGCGCCCGTCTTGCATCGCTACCATGATACTGGCGCCCATTATGCGTCGGGCCCGCCGTGGCCGTCTACACTTTGTGGTTCGAAGGCTTAGCGCCGTCTGGCCAAGGTATGCACGGTTCTTCCGGTCCATTTTAACTCCTCGTCTCCGTCTTCATCTTCGATCAGGTTACAATTTATTTAACAAAAATAAATAAACCTAAATCTAGACTAGTCTATTACATTGAACAAATAAAATAGCCTAATCTACTCGTGGATTTTCTCATGAGAAAAACAAATTCGAACGAGTCGAATTAAAACCAAAACATACGCATGAAAAATAAAACACATTAAATACCATGACAATTGGATACCTGCAAAAAAAATCTAGCAATTCTACTTTCCAATTTTCAATAAAATTTAATGGCCAACATAATTTAAATAACAATTTAAATACAGAGCTCGAAACCGAGGCTCTGATACCAGTTGTTGGAAAATTAGGGGTGCCCGGATCTATTCGAGGTGAATTTAAATACACATTTAAATTAATTAATTAATTAATAACATGAATTAATCCTAAATCAATTCAACATAATAATTAATAATCAAATAAATAACACGCGTACACATAATTCACGTAAATCATAAGCATGCGGAATCTAGGAGTTACGAGATTACATACCTCTTGTAGAGACAACCGTTGAGACGATGGATCAACCCAAAGTGCCTTCTCAAATATGTCCCAAGTCCACGAACGTAATCCGGTGGGAGGATTCTCAACTAACGATTTTAATTTAAAGAAAAAAATAAAATATTTGCCACCACCTTTGTGGATTTCTAATTTTTCCAACACATGGAATTACATTGGGGATGAAAAATTCATCCCCTATTTATAGGAGTAGGGGGGAGACGAAAATTTTAGGTCAATTGGGCATTGGGAAATTTCCTTGCTTCTTCCTCAAGATACAATCTAAAATATATCCAATGTATTCTATTTCCCATCTCCCAACAAAATCTTCTCTTCCTTTCTTGCTCCCTAATTTTCGAAAATTTCACTCAAGTGGGAAGAAAATAAGATCTTTTTCCTTTCTTGAATTTATGAGATAAATTTGTATCTCAAGAATACTTATTCCATAAGATCTTTCCAAGAAAATCAAGAAAAAATATTTTTTTCTTTCCTACCCAATTTTTCTAAAAATTTCATGGAAAAAATAGCAATAATATTTTTTTTCTCCTTTTCATTAATTGGACTTTAATTGGGCTATTTGAGGGGCCTTTAGGAGAATTAAGATTGGACCTCCAATGGGCTATGAAACTTTAATATTTAGCCAAAATATTATTCAAGCCCATTAATATTAATTTACTCCACTATAAAATTAATATTGAACTATCCATCTTAACCCAAATTATGACTTCACAATAATATGGTTCTTGACATTATTTCTCGCTTAAGATTATCTTAGTCCATTAATTAATTAAGCCACCGAACAAACTTTTATATTAATTAATATCTTTGTCCTCTTGGAGTAAAGACAACCAACATTATTATACATACCGGAAATAAATTTCCACTTGCAAGATTTGGTATGATAAAGATTCTCGAGCCCACCAAGGGGACAAATCAAGCAAGTCGCATTTGCAACGTTTATTCTCCATATTAAATCTTAGCAATCGCCATGTAATCAATAATATTGCCTAAGATACAAGATATCGAATCGCATTGATTCTCTTCCCATCATAAGTCAAAGCAATAATTATTAATTTCACACGATCCTATTTAAGTGGATCTAAGATTAAGAAATAATGAACCACTAAGGTCTAATTTCAGATATTCAAGATCAAGAATTTGTCCTCCCAGAGGTCCTATTCAACAGATTATAATGCACTAAGGCAATCTTCGTCAAGACAAGTCAATCGAGCCTTACACTTCTAACCTTTCATGATGGATTGTTCATTTCCATCTGGGTTGTGAATTTGTACTTAGTCACGAGGAACTGTTAATTTGATCTTCTGTGATCTGGTATCACCAAATTATTATTGAACATGTATGCAGTAATTATATATAACATTCATTCATATTTAATGCAACATGTGATTAATAATTTATTTCAGTAAATAAATAAGAAATTCAGTTTGGTTATACAAAGTAAAAAGCATACTTTTCAGTATAACCCTAATAGGTATCCGGCCCAAGGACCGACTAATCCGGGGGACTAGAACCCACCGTCCACTAGCGGGGGCCCCACTTGAAGCCAGAGCTAAGCTCTGTATGGACTGACCCATCTCAAGAGTTGATCGCACCTAAGAGGATTCGAACGTGAGATTTAGAGAGGAACACACTCCTAAATCCCAAGCCTACAACAACTAGGCCAACATTATCTACAATGTGATCTTCTGTGATTTTCTTCACACAACATTATCTACAATGTAAAGTACTATAAACGGTTATGCAATACATATTCAACATTCATTATAGTTAAAGTAACAGTGATAAAAAAGATTATTCTCAATAAGTGCAAGAATCAGTTTGTATACATAAGTAGCACTAAAAACATACTTGTCAGTATAATCTTAACAATCTCCACTTATACTCAAATTCTGCTTTTAATAATACTACAACACGTCCATGTCCTACATGTCCTAATAATTCTTTCACTTATATTCAAAGCAAATAAGTAACGATTTGACCTCCATTCCTTCGACATGTCTCTAATGTACTCGAGGCGATTTTTTTGTGAAAGGATCGATAAGTTGTTCCACGATGCGATCTTTGCCACCACTATATCTCCTCTCTTAACGATTTCTCGTATAAGATGGTATTTTCTTTCAATATGTTTGCTTGCCTGGTGGGCTCTTGGTTCCCTTGAATTTGAAACTGCTCCAACATTGTCGCAATAGACAGTAATACTGCTGGGCAACTTCAGAATCACATCCACTTCCACAAAGAAGTTCTTGAGTCAAACCACTTCTTTCACTGCTTCACAAGAAGCTACATACTCAGCTTCAATGGTTGAGTCAATGATAAATTTGTTGGAATTTAGAGGCACGTAAACACGTAATACATGCTACAATGAATTAAAACAGCTTCACCAACAATGAACGATAATCAAGATAATTAAATTACGGAAAAATATAAACAAAATCCTTACAAATGATTCGTATACCGGATTCCTCTACTACTAAGATCCACGTTAAATAAATTACCAATTCAAGACCGATTCGCCGTTGTTGAATCCCGAGATGAATTTGCTAGAAAATTTAACTAGAGATTTTATGGAGAAATAAATTTCTTGTGAGTATACTGAATTCCCAAGAACTCATATATATAGGGGAAACTCACCTTAAATCTTAAGCTATCTTTATTAGGAAAAAAAATCCCTAATCTTGCAAATCAAATCCCATAGATTTGATTTCCCTATATATAAAATCCTACGGATTTGATTTCCATATATATCAAATCCTACAATAATATTCCATATATTATTATTGGGAATCCTATTTAATTAAATCTAATTTAATTAAATAATATTAATTAATTCTAAATATAATTATTATTATATTCTCCATAAATTAAATATTAATATCCAATATAATATTTAATCAACCAACTATAATCGGGTAGAAACAATTGTTACTTGTTGTGTGACCCATAGCCCTCGTGATATCGAATCCATTAGTTAAACTAACGATCTTAATTGAACCCTAGATAATAAATCGATATATGTGTAAACTAACGGTCTTAATTGAACCCCAGATAATAAATAAGACATTCTCAATATACGAGGTAACGCCAGAGGAATTTCGCAACCACCAGAATATGTAGGCTATTGTGATATCTTCCCTTCATTCATAATACTGATTAAATCTTGAACATGATGAAGTGTCTATTCAAATAACTTAATCATATTATCTTTAATCACTAATTGATCACGTATGTCACACTTGGCCACAAAGTCCAAGCTGATGTGCATCGGCCGATGACTTAGATCCAATTATGATGAGGGATGAATCTTATTCTTGGCTCAACTACCACGCACATGCATTTCGTGATGAACCCAATCTAAGCCATATCTACCCATGGAAGGGTGCAAGCCACACCATGGTCAAAGTTCATCACTCCACACATGTCGTATGATTGACCTCAAGTCAAAGGAGTATCACATCGCTCCCACTAATCGAGACACTCAGAGACACATATTGTGGAATCACATCAAACGGTTTTTTTTGGACGGGTATACCAATACCCTAAGGTATTCACAAGATCCATCATGAGATACCTAGTATCTCGTGAGAAAAGTGAGATTTTACTCCACTCTCTAAGAGTATGATGCAGATCGCACACCAATCTCAATTGCATCATCAATATCCCATTCTTGATGATCCATGATCGGGGCTATTTGAGAATCATGTTTAAGTCATCCGAGTTCTCAAAACCTCAGTGACAACAATGACTCATGGGAACATAAATAAGAATAAATGCAAACAACCAAACATAATATTCAAACAAGTGTAATGCCATACATTTAATATTAAATAAACAATAATATTAAAACCAAAATTGAATATTATATTAGTATTATGTCCTTACAATAGGATTGTCTCTAGGAAACTAACACTAACAATCTCCCACTTGGACTAGAGCCAATCACCTACATGTCTAACCCCTAGACTATTAAAATGTCTAGTGTGTACATGAACACTCATAGCTTTTGTGAAAGGATCAACCAGATTATTTTCTGTGGGAACACACTCTAACTCTATTTCTCCTCTAATGGTTATCTCTCGCATTAAGTGATAATGTCTCTAAGACATGCTTGTTTCGTTATTGATCTCGGTTCCTTTGTTTTAAGAATCGCACCAGCTTTTGTCACAATACAATTTTATCGATCGCGGGCACTCTAACTACCCCTAGTTCACTTAAGAACTGTTTTATCAAGACAACTTCTTTCGCAATTTCTGCCGCAGCAATGCACTCAGCTTCTATTGTTGAGTCTATGGTTGTCTCGTGCTTGGAACTATTCCAACTAACCGTCCCACCATTAAGAGTGAAAACATGGAAATTCGAGAATTCACGAAAAACAATTTGTAACTGAAACATCATTTTTCGTCACAATTGATAATTTGTGATGAATTTTTTTATGGCATAGATCATCATTTAATGTGCGTGGTATTATGAAAAATGTGACACTATATTAATTCGTCATGAAAAGGGCATCATTTGGTGACGAAAAGGTCATCGTCCCTATATGTTTCCATCTATTGTGACGCATAAATTGTCACTTTAGGCATAAAAAATTCGTCACTTAATATGACGTTTCGTCACTAAAGTTCAATGTTACGTGACGATATAAATAATTGTCACAAAAAATGTTACTTTAGTGACATTAATTTTGTTACAATTAGCTTGGTTATTTCGTCACATTTTCTATATTCGTCAAGATAGAGTTGTTATTCGGTGATAAAATGTTGATCGTCGTTATATATGTACATATAAAATGACGATAAAATTTGTCACTAAATAGTATATGATTTAGTGAGAAAATTTTTATTGTCTAAAAATGATGTTGAAATTGTGACGAATTATTTTTGTCACTATAATGTATTATTTAGTGACGAAAATAATAATCATCACTAAAAGTTCAGATTTGGTGAAAATATATTGTTCGACATATTTGACATTTTGTCGTCATGAATGAATTGCAGAAAAATGACGAAAAAAATGATCGTGGTTATATATATAGATATAATGACAACTAAATTTCATCACAAAAAATTGGACTTTAGTGATAAAATATTCGTCGTCGTTAAAAGATGTAAAAATGGTGACAAAATTTTTTTTGTCATTAAAAAATAGGAGTATTATTTAGTGACGATAATGATAATCGTCTCTAAAGAAATTGATATAGTAACTGTTGGGATTATACTAGAAAGTATGCTTTTTACTTTGTATAATCGAAACTAAATTTTCAGACTTATTTACTGAAATAAATTGTTTATCATTGATGCTTTAAATATTATCGAATGTTACATATATTTACTGGATAACTGTTCAATAAGTCGTACGTGTTACATTGTAGTTAATTTAGTGATACCAGATCACAGAAGATTAAATTAACAGTCCCTTGTAACTAAAGGTACGACATTCACAACCCGAGAGATTCATGGGAACAGGAGAGTCCTCGGACTTGATTCCCGGACAAGACGAATCAGACCCATGGACATATGACGAGGCACTCAAAGACAAGGATGCAAATTCTTGGCAAACAACAATGAAAGCCGAAATGGGTTCTATATTTCATAACCGAGTGTGGGAGCTAGTCGAACCACTTAATGGGGGTCGCAATCCATTGGATGCAAGTGAGTATATAAGAGGAAAAAGAGGATCGGACGGAAAGTTGAAACCTTCAAAGCAAGACTAGTGGTGAAAGGTTATACTCGTAAAGAAGGATCGATTATGAGGAAACTTTTTCACCAGAGCCATGCTTAAGTCTATTCAGATTCTTCTTATCGATTGTCGCAAGATTTCGACTTTGAAATGGCAAATGAATGTCAAGATGCCTTTCCTTAACTAAGTCTTGATGAAGAGATCTATATGCAACAACCCCAAGGCTTCATTGAAACAAGCCAAGAACACCTAGTTTGTAAGCTCAAGAAATCCATTTACGGACTCAAACAGGCATCCAGAGCTTGGAGCCAATGTTTTGATTATGTTATAAAGTCTTATGGGTTAGATCAAAACGAGTTTGAAAGTTGTGTGTATAAAAAGCTTGTCGGAACTGCATTGGTATTCTTAGTACTATACGTAGATGACATTCTGATCATCGGGAACGATGTGAAGGTATTATCAGACGTAAGGGCATGGCTTTCAAAACAGTTTGATATGAAGGACTTAGGGGAAGCCTGACACATCCTTGGGATCAAGATCACTAGAGATCGCAAGAAAAGGATGATCTCGTTATCGCGAAGCTTCATACATAGACATTGTCTTGAAACGCTCAAAGATGCAAGATTCCAAGAAAGGATTCGTGACTTTCAAAAACATGGAATCCATCTATCCAAGAAAATATCCCCTAAGACTTAAAATGGAGATAGATGACATGAAAGGCATTCCTTATGCTTCTCTTTTTTCGGAAGTTTTATGTATGCAATGTTGTGTATGAGACCCGGATATCCGCTTTTGCCGTAAGCATGGTAGCAAGATATCAAAGTAACCCGGGAAAGAGCATCGACGCCGTTAAAAAACATTCAAGTATCCAAAAGAACTCTGGATAGAATGTTGGTTTATCACCGATAGTCCAATCCCCATCGGCCACACACGGACTCGGATTTCCAATCGACATAGACTCTAGAAAATCTACCTCCTAGTGTGTTTTGCATGGGGGAGGAGCCATGACATGGAGAAGCCGCCAAGGTAAATGCGCCGCAGATTCTACCGTGGAAGTTTAATATGTACATGCAATGAGGCAAATGAAAAGAAGCTGGGTTTGCTCAAGCACTTCCTAGTGGACTTAGATGTGGTTTTGAATTTGCCCAAAGAAAATCATTGTTTATTGTGACAATGCCGAGCAGCTTGCAAATTCAAGGAACAAAGAGCCACAAAGCCAAAGAAACACATAGAAAGGAAATACCATCTTATACGAGATATCGCTAAGAGAGGAGATATAGATGTGGTAAAGATAGCGCCCGAGGACAACCCAGCGCATCCATTCACAAAGAGTCCTCCTCAATACATTCGAGAGACATGTGGAAGGAATGGGTGTCAAGACCGCTGTCAACCGCTTTTGAGTATAAGTGGGAGAAATTATTAGGTTCGTAGGTGACATTAGATGTCACTTTGACTACACGAGACATGTTGTAGTATACTTAAAAGTAGACTTTGAGTATAAGTGGGAGATTGTTGGGATTATACTAGAAAGTATGCTTTTTACTTTGTATAATCTAAAACTCAATTTTTAATTTATTTATCAAATAAATTGTTTATCATCGATGCTTTAAATATTATCGAATTTTACATATATTTATCGTGATAATTGTTCAATAAGTCGACGTGTTACATTAGAAGTTAATTTAGTGATACCGCATCACGTAAGATTAAATTAATAAATTCCCCTTGTAACTAAAGGTACGACATTCACTTAACCTAGATGGAAATGAACAACCCATCGTGAAAGGTTGAAGTGTAAGGCCTATATCGGGCTTGTCTTGACCAAGAGATTACACTAGTGCATGACCGATGCACTAAATAGACCCACAGAGGATAAATTTTTTAGAATCGAACAAGGAAGAATTAGACCTCAATGGTTCGTTATTTCTTAATCTTCGCTCCTTAAATAGATCACGGGATTGGTAACTATTGCTTTGACTTATCATGGGTAGCTTAATCAAATGAGATTCAATACTTTTTATCTTGGGCAATATTATTAGTCACATGTGATTGCTAAGATTTAATACTAAGAATCGTGGTGCAAGCACGCTTTTGTTTGATTTTTCCCCTGGGAGGTTCATAAGCTTTATCATACCAAATCTTGCAAGTGGATTTAGTTTTCGATATGGATAATAATGTTGAACCGTTCCTTGACCTAGGACAAAAGATATTAATTAACGGAAAGCTATTTCAGTGGCTTGAATTAATTAATGGGCTAGATAATCTTAAACACGGGAAATAATAACCGGGAGTCATATTGACTGTAATATGGGTTAAGATGGATAGTGCAATATTAATTATGTAGTGGGATTAATTAATATTTATGGGCTTGAATAATATTGTGGCTCAATATTAAATATTTAAGGTCCATTAGAATGTCCAATCTTAATTCTCCTAAAGGCCCCCTGAGTAGCCCAACATATAGTCCAATAACAGAAAAAGGTGATTAAAATAAAATAAATATTGTTGCTTATTTTTCCAAGTAAAATTTTCGAAAATTATAGATTTGATGGGAGAAAGATTTTCTTTGAATTTTGTTATGGAATGAGGATATGTATTCTTGGAATACAAGATTATCTCATTAAATTCAAGAATTCTCCCACTTGGTTATCTATAATGAAATTTTCAAATTTTTTGAAAATAGAGGACAAGAAAGATTTTCTTGATTTTCTTGAAAAGATATTATGGAAGATATGTATTTCTTGAACTACAAGAATATCTCATAAATTCAAGAAGATCCAAATCTTGGATTCTTGAAACCCCTTATTTTCGAAAATCACCATAAAATAGAGTAGGTGAGATTTTTGTGGAATATTATAATTATGGGAAAAAGAATATAGGAGATATATTCAAGATTTCTTGGAGATCAAGAAAAGATTTTCCCACATTGTTTTATCACTAAGAATTCGACCACCTTGGCCTCTATAAATAGGAGATGATTCTTTCATTCCCAAGTACAATTCCATGTGCTGGAAAAATTAGTAAATCCACAAAGGTGGTGCAACATAATTTGTTTTCCTTTTGTTAAATCGTTCACAAGAGTCCTTCCACTGGATAGTCGAACGAGGGCTAAGGGAATACTTGGGAAGTCCTTTTTTGCTAGTGTATTCAACCACACCGCTTTCCATCCCCAAGAGGTACGCTCACGTAAACTCAGATAATTCCGCATGTAGGTTTTACGTGAATTATTATATGCATGATATGTTGTTGGATTATTATTTGAATTAATATAGGATTAATTCATGCTAGTAATAATTAAAGAATTAAATTTGTATTTAAATATTCACCCCGAATAGATCTGTGCAACTTATTCCCCAATAGTAACAACATATATCATCATGATTAATTAACATACCATGACTATTATTTCGGCCAAAAATGATACATATTGTGACGATTTATTTCATCGTGGAAATAATTACTTTTATTATCAATTTATTTGAATTTTTATATATATTAAATCAGTAATAATACTAAATAATAAATATTACAACAAAAACTAAATTAATTAAAGATAAAAAAAAAATTGCATTAACAAAAAACTCCTTCAAACAATAGAAACCAATCAACAATCTTTTGTTATAAAAAACTACATGAAACAATAAACTAAAAAAAATCAATGTCTTATATGTCTCCAAAAATAATTTCCATGTCATTATTCCTTTTTGCACTTCAAACGCATTTAATCAAATCTTCTCCTCCTTAGATATCACTTTAAAAAAAAAAATCATACCAGATGAATTTATAAGAAAGCATAAATACGTAAAGTATCAAGAAAACGATAATCCTAAACTTTAAATGCACAAATACACATACCATTGAAGAATGCATTTAAGGTGGAAAGCATGCTTGCAGTTTGTAACCTACACCAAAAACGGTTTCCCCAACAGTAAGAAACAACACAAGACCTAAAAAAATTGAGCAATTAGAAAATGAAGCAAATAGAGCAATTAGTGAGAGACACACAATTCTGAACATGTGCCTAATTTCCATATCTGGAGATCAAATTTGTATTTCTGCACAATATAGTACTGTTCACACATATATATAAATATACATAGGCCACAAGAACTAATGATCTACAAGACAATTTCCGTATGTAGAATCTTGAAATGTTAAAAGTCCACTCAATTCTTACATCACTCAATCTAAAAAAAGTCTATGTGATTTGAACTTAATCCAAGGATTTTGTAAGGTGCATACTTACATATCAAGAAACCTGTATCATCATGATTGCTATGTATTAAGAATAACTGTCATTTTCTTTCTTGCTAAAAAAATATTTATTCTTAATCTGGTGCTCAAGATAAGGAATGTAATATGTCACCGTGGAATATAGTGATCTTTTGGATCAGATGCAACTTCCTATCTATCTGCCTGACAAACCGGCTATTGAGCCTAACAAGTTCTAAGTTTAATTTACAAACTTCAACTGATATGCATGCAAACTAATACTATTATGTATTACAACTAATTCTAATATGCAGTAGAACTAATACTGAGACAGATAGAAAAGCTAATAATGCTAACAATCAATCCCAAATTTCACTCAATCGTTAACACGTAATGCCATAGCTTTTACACACAAGCATGAAACAATTTCAACTATACTAAATCTCGGATCTTATAAAGAATTCCTTCACATAATCAAAATCTAAGATTGAGTATAACAAAATTACACTAACTTCTATTAATCATTACATCCATTTAACTAAAATGCAGAATCTTTACTTAAACACACCATAACTAGCACAATTTGGTAGTGAAACAGTGAAAGTGCATATAAGTGTATACAATTAATACACATAAAAAAAATAGAAGCTAACCTTAATTATAAGTCAATCCCTGACTCCCTCTTAAAAGCCATTAGTTTGTTCATCTTTGCACTTTGCTCAGAGAGTTTTGCAGAGAGAATGTCATTTTGCTCAGAGAGTTTTGCAATCAGATTTTCATTTTGTGTAGCGAGGTCCTCTTTCAAGCTAGTTATTTGAGTTTGTAGTTCTTCCACTTGAGCTCTAAACTCAAGGTAACTCTTCTCATATTTCTCTTAGCTCATCTTCATATTCAAAGAAGAATTATACAATGAACTCCGCCTACTTGGAGACTTTGAACCGTGAACCATACCCTTTTGGTATATCCAAATTTCCATGGCCCAACAACTCCAAGAAAATCTCGTGTTCGGTCTTCTATTCCGAGCTCAATTTATTCATCTCGCTTACACGCTTCATCGCTTTCCTTTATATTTAAGCATAAATAAAGTAAATAAAATAAGCTTATCCCCTATCCTCGAACAAACAAGAATCACCAGTTTAAACAAAATCATTAATCTAAGACACAAATTAAATAGTCCTAGCTCAGGTTTCATTAAATTAGCTCTGAAGTTCTTAGAAGATTAGAAGTTGCACTACTCTTGTATAAATAACATGCCCATAGCATGGTTCAAAGTTTATGCAGAAAAGAATCATATGCAACTGAAATAATTGTATAGAATCTGCTACGTACTGAATTGAAAAAGAAGTAAATTAACCTCAATAATAACATAATTGAATATCATAAATGTCTACTTACCCAATTTTCTTTTGCCTTGTCGGATTTCCACCCATTTTTCTCTGTACTGTGGGTCTGCTCATATAAGTAAATTCGATCGCACGGTTCTTTAAGTTCAAGAGACTACAAAAAATTATAAAAAAATTAGCTACTTCATCACCATACCCAAGATTGAAATAAAAAATTCATAAAACACATAATTGTACAAAATATAGTAGATTTAGAAAATAATTCAGCAAATGAATAAAAATCATCAGAAAGATCCTCAGAAAAAAGAGCAGATTTAGAAAATAGAGCAGATGAATTGTACAAAATATTCCAAGAAAACACATTATGTAGCCCTAGGATCAATTTATGTCTATTAGCAGTCAAGGTACATAACACAAACAACCAAATGACCTCAAATAAGAATAATCAAGCTCCTTGTTATAAAGCATTTCATAAGGAGTTTTGTTGTTTAAAACCTGAGAAGGTGTCCTACCGATCAAATAAGCTACTGTTAAAATGCAATAGTTCCAATATTTCAAAGGTAATCTTATTTTATGTGATAGGTGTGTAGATGCAACTAGTGCAAGGAATGCAAAAACTGAATACATATACTACTTGAAAACATTTACTCACAAGTTCATGCGATTGGACTGAGAAAGGCTTTCGTCCAGCAGTATGCTTGCATAACATTTTTTCCCTGTTGCTTTTATTGATCTTACTTAAACGATGCAACATCATTATAATTGTAACAAAACAAATAAGAATCTTTGCATTGAAAAGTGTTAGCCATTAAAACTGTAAAATTATGTGCATTAACTGATCATAGAAAAACCCAAGTTTTGCAAGTAAATACTTAGTACCATTGCAAAGAAGAGTTGTGCCTTTCACAAAGTACAAAAGAAATGATAGTGAAAAAAATCTCATAATCAACCTAAAACACCAAAGTAATGGAAGCCTTAAATGCATAGTTATTACGGGCGCAAGGCGCCACAAGGCGTAAAGCTGCACCTAGCGCCTTAGGCGCGCGCGCCTTGGTGAACCAACTCATCTTCATCTTCCATTAGACCAACCACCCACTCATTGCTTTCATCTATATCCCTCAAAGAGATAGGATCAATGTGATCACGTGAGTCATACCGATTACCTATGCTTCAACGTACGATTATACATAAAAAGTGAATCTTGAAACCCTAGATGTGATTCAATTAAATATTAAGACTTAAGAGATAGTATTTTTTATTATTCTGATGTTATTTGACAAATAAAAAAATGTTTTTTTTATTTCAAACCCTAGATGTACGCAAGGCACGCCTTATGTGCGCCTTTTACCCGAGTCAAGGCGGCAAAAGGCGCCGAAAGGCGCCCCCAGGCGAGCGCCCAGAAAATCCCAACTGCCTGGACCTATGGCAGGCGAGGTGGCTAGTGTCCCGAGCGCCGTGCGCCTTAGGTGCGCCTCGGGCGCGCCTTTAATAACTATGCTTAAATGTTTCACCAATTATATCTAATAATCTACAAATTCCAGTGGTGAAGGTCATCTAAGTTTTAGCCAACTGATGTCTTTTAATATAATGTGCAGCAACTGATATCAGAAAGCATTTATAACCCCAAAACAACACATGATGATGTTATGAAAATAATTGAGATGATACACTACAAAACGATAATATCAGAGATAAAGCATAGTCCTTACTTATAATTCCACAGTTGGAATTGGAAAAGAGATAACCTTGAACTAAGTATTAAGAACAATTTGGTTTAATATATTATCAGCAGCTTGAGATTATTCAAGTTAATCCTACCAGCTTCTCATTTTGACCTTCTAATCCATATAAATATTCAAATTGATGACTCTTATATCCATCTTTATAGTTCCATTGATGTAGAAACACTATAGCTCAACTACAGAGTTAAACCAGGGAACAAATTTGGATAGGTGGATCCAAATATTTTTGGTGTATTAAATTTAATGAGTGATTTCTTAACTAATTTTAACCCTAATGTAATTTCAGTAATCTCAATATAACTATACCATTTAGTAATTTCAGTAAGTACTATAATCTATTCACTTCACTACCGAATTGATGGACCAACTACTTGTCTAATTTCTGAAGCTAATGATGTTCTGTATATTTCAAGTCCATACATCTTTTTCTACCTTTTCCATCTTCCATCCTCCGTCTTTTCAATTCTAATCTCATTTATGGCCTGAACATGAAAAAGCCCAAGATTGTTTAACAGGTCTTAATCACATTGAGGCAAAACCTGGACCACACTATTGAAAAGGAATCATTATTCATTTATACTCGTGGCTGAAACACCACCATATTTTTGCATGATTACTGAAAGTAATAATGCACAAGATTGTTTACTAATAGTAATAATTATGTAAAAGAACATAGATATCAAGATCTAATTAAAAATCTCCAAAAGAAAGCAACATAATATATGTACACAGGAAAAATTCTAAACAGAAGAGAGCAGATTATGAACAGAATCACATTGACCCAAATTCTTTATCCTTTTCCACATTGACCCAGATTATGAGCAGATTATGAACAGAATCACATTCCCATACTCCTTTTCCCCAAAATTCTTTATCAACAGAATCACATTGACCCAAATGATTCCATTCATTTTCTCCACCCAATCTTGCACAAAGCTTCTAAAATTATGAAATTAAGTTCCATGAAAGTATGTTATTTGAAAAAAAAACAGAGTCCATGACAAATAAGGTTGACAAGTGGACAATATGTTGATTTGTATGCATTAAGTTAACCGATCAACATACAATACAATATAACAACCTAGAACTTTGTACTTTACTGCAGTAAATCAATATATATTTCAAAAAAATTACTCGTATCATACAAATTTGCAGAATTCAGTTGCCCAATGAGATTCCAATTCTGATTTAACGGTTAAAGCCTAGAAACAAGTACAATTCAACTATATTATCAGAGCAAGCAAAAGCTAATTTGAAGTTAGGGTTACCAGAGACCTGCTTGATGAGATGAGATAGGAAACAATTGCAGAGAAGGGTTATTGGGCGACGATATTAAAACGAAGGGTTTGAGAGTTGATCGAGTATATAAACAAAAACGTGGGTACGTGAATATCTCTGAATAAGAAGGAAATCTCCCTAATTCATGTTCTTAAAATCTAATTTAAAATTTTAAGACCCGCCAGCGGCCCATTTTGGCTCCAAAACTAATTCTGAATTGCTAAATAATGGGCGGGCTTATAATTTAACCCTAATTTTCTCAACCAAATTCCAAAAGTTTCCAAAATTAAAAATTCTAAAGTTTCCAAAATTAATCATAATTAATTTAACCCTAATTTTCTAAACCAAATTAATCAAATTCTTATAATTTATCAAGATCAAAATAAGCTAATTCTATCCTATTCAATGATTATAACCTAATTTCGGAGATACTTAATTAATTATTCGATGATATCATCGGAGAATAACTTCACGAAAAGAAATTCCTCGATGAATTAGGTCACGGTTTCAAGACAAAGATGGATCAAGCAAAGTGGATGATTGAAAGTGCTCGCTAGTCTTTCAACTGTAATCGCCAGATAATCATCACCATGGCTATCGTCAGTAGTCTTCATTTCACCGCGGCTGACGAAGGTCCGGGATGAACTCCCACCGCTAGGATGACCGAATTTTGATTTAGAGATGCAGGATATTTGGAATTCTCCATCTGAATTGAAATGAATTGGGATTGATCTGTGTTTTCATCTAAATAGATGAAATGAATTGGGGATTGAGGTTGAATTGAAAGTAGATGAAATGAAATGTCGAAAAACGGATTCTCAATCAATTGAAATGAATTTGGGGATCGAGGTATACATCTAATTTTGATGAAATGAATTGGGGACTGAGGTTTTCTTCGAGACAAAAACTTGTATAGACCTGGTTCATGCTATGAACTCGGTTATTTAAGTATCACTGTTACATACAAAAACTCTCACTGTTATGTATAAAAACTATAATTGTTATGAACAAAAACAATCACTGTTTAGAAAATGCTTTATATTTTTAAACAGTGAAAGTTTTTGTGCATAACAGTGATAATTTTTATACATAACATTGATAGAGTTCATGTGTGAACTTGGTTCACATGAGTGTTACTCGTTCTTAGAAATAGGTCAACATTCAAATGAAATAAATATCCATCTAATTAAATATTGAACTTATTCTTTAATCCAAAATTATCTTGGCATCACACGTGTTGCAATTGGGCCCCAATCAATAAATAAATGGTGAATATATACAGAAAATCTGATAATATATTTCTATATTAAGATTTGCTCGTTTCAGTATAATTAAGTTGTACTTTTCAATATAAGAAGTCGCATGTTTCTAAAATACACTATGAGGGCACTGTGCACCTGGGTGCATACAAGACTTAGATATTTTAATTTTATTCATGAAATTGAAATGACTAATTTTTATGATAAAAACTCATCTGAGACGGTCTCATGTATGAGACGGAGTACAACTTAGCACAAATTAAACTCTCCCGTCCCAAAATGTTAAAGCGTCAATGCTCAACTTATGCCATGTCTCATCATTAGACGATCTCGTACAAGTGTGCCTCAATTTTTATTTAATTTTTATGGAATTAAAATGATTATTTTATTTAAATGTTTTAGTTTGTGTATTTTATTTATTATGATATACTTTGAAAAACTATTTGGATGATATGTTGTCCGTACATGTCAAAATCGATTACCAATTGAATTATTAAATAAATAAAAAAATTGTCATGTATAATACTGAAATTGACTTTTTAATTTAACAAATGGTTGTTATAGCAATTTTTTAAGCATATATCTCAACAAATAAAATACGTATAATTAATAATGGGCTAGGTCTTGTATGCACCCGGGAGCACCGTGCATTCATAGTGCATTTTAGAAGTCGCCAAGTAATGTGTTATGTCGAAAAGTGCGAATTTATTTTACGTAAAATGCAAATCATAATATGGGAACATAGTTGCATGCTTCAGTTAAATGCACTATGAGTGCACTGCAGACACCGTAAAAACATGAGACACACTCTTAATAATGAATTTGACATAGTACTAATATATTGACCAAATAATTTTACAAAAATTTTCATAATAAATAAAATATACAAATTTAATAACACTAAATAAAAATTAGTCATTTAAATTTTGTGAATAAAAAATAAAAATACAATCGTTTTTTATTGAATGGAGAAAAATGATCCAGCTTGGTAAAATATATATAATAAACTATATACAATAAAAAAGGAAAAAAAAAGTTGTTGAACAATACTTTGTTGTACTATTTTTAATATTCTTTTTATATTCCAATACATATTTCTATTTATTTAACATTTTTATGATTTTTTTATATTTCAATATATATTTTTGTTTATTTAATTGTTGGAATATTTTTTATTATTTATCATGTTTATTATTTGTTTGATTGTTGGGTAATTTTTTATTATTTATTTGGTTGTTGGGTTAATTTATAAATATCGCACATGAATTTTTAATTTTTAAAAAATAAGTGTTTGTTTTATTCATGCTACAATTATATTAAAATGAATTTAAAATAATTATTATGATTTGTTCTTTCGATAGTAATTTATTCTTTTATTGAGAAGGATGCATTTCTAAAAAAAATCAGTTCTAAAAGATTTTGATTATAATGTTATAGACCGCTTTAAAAAAATGAAGACTCGATACACTTAACTGTAGTTATAATTTAATTTAAATGCTATATACACATTTTTTTATTTGGTTTGCACCCAGTTACATGATTTTTTAAGTATTAAAATTTTTATTAGTTATTATTTGTATCCCCAAATCTAAAAATCATGGTTCCGCCTTTCTCAAAACATTATTTATTTAATCTAAATGTTCAACTTGATCCTTTGTAAAATCAGTTGAATGTTTGTTTTAACAAGTTGAATAATTTTTAACTGTTTTAGATTTTCAAGACACTTACGTAACTTTATAAAATTTAGTATTTTTGTTTAGGTTTTAAGACAATTTATCACCTCAAATTAATTGTGATACTAATACTTTTATACAAGGTATTAGTTGTGATACTAGGGTATAACTTATATTATAAAATGGTATTAGTCATGATACTTAACAATACGGCTAATATTACAAAAGGGTGTTAGTGGTGATAATGAAGAGTGCAACTTATTATAAGTGGAAGTAGTATACATTTGTTAATTAAGTGTTCAAATCTAGATTAATGATTCAATGTTTTATGGTATGCGATTGAGTGTGTCTTTTTGTTTTTTCCCCATAATTTCAAGTTTCACACTATTTCATTCTTCCTGTGTTTTGTTCTTCTGGTTTTTGTTTATGAGAAATCGATATTAATTTTCATCCAGATTTTCATATTCAATTATCAAAAGTAACATCTCATATAATAAAACAAATAGAAGCAACCATTTAAGAATCTGGATCATCCAAATGGAATTCACATCTGAAGACAAAGAGACCACGAGATTGCTTCATATCAATTAAAATTATGAAATAAATTACAGAATCTGATTCCTGGTTAAGGAATTACAAAAGAACCTCCTCCCTAATTAAAATCGAACTAAAGGGAATACAATATTTCGTAGTAGTTTCCCTTTAGATAAGCTCCAAACCTTGCATGTACGATCCTCAGAAGCAGACACAATGATTGCATTACATCCACCATAGCCAGTTTTAATATCGGTCACTTTCAGAGAATGATCATTAAAATTGTACTCAAACAGATGCTTTGCTTCTTCCCTCCTTGCATCATCAAATATCAGGAAAAGTGACCACACACTAACACATCCATCATCTGCCCCAGACATCAAAAGGGATTGATCATCATTAAATCTCAAGCAACTAACTGCCCTGTAATGTCCATGCCAATTCTTAAGCAATTTTCCAGTCGCGACCTCCCAAAAGTATATATCCCCTGGATCACCTCCTTCTGCAATATAAGTTCCTTGACTGATTTAATTGGGGTTATACGTGAAAGTATGTTTTTACTTTGTATAACCTATGTATTAAACACTTATTTACTAAAATAAATTATTTATCACTGTTGCTTTAAATATGATTGAATGTTATATATATTTATTGCAAACTGTTCATATAATAACACGCATTATATTGTAGTTAACGTAGTGATACCAGATTGTTGGGATTATACTGAAAAATATGCTTTTTACTTTGTATAATCGAAACCTAATTTTTCGATTTATTTATCAAATAAATTGTCAATCATCGATGCTTTTTAAATATGATTGAATATTACATATATTTACCGATAACTGCTCAATAATTCAGACGTGTTACATTGAAGTTAATTTAGTGATACCGCATCACTTAAGATTAAATTAATGTCTTTTGTAATAAAAAAAAAAAGTACGCCATTCACTTAACCTAGATGGAAATGAACAACCCATCGCGAAAAGGTTGAGGTGTAAGGCTCATATTGGTTTGTCTTGACCAAGAGATTACACTAATGCATGATCGATGAATCAATAGACCTACAGAGGATAAATTTTTCGTAATCAACAAGGAAGAATTAGACCTCGCTGGTTCGTTGTTTCTTAACCTTCGCCCCTTAAATAGATCACGGGATTGGTAACTATTGCTTTGACTTATTATGGATAGCTTAATCAAAGAGATTCAATACTTTTTATCTTGGACAATATTATTGGTCACATGTGATTGCTAAGATTTAATACTTAAGAATCGGTGCAAGTACGCTTTGTTTGATTTGCCCTCTTGAGAGGTTCATATGTTTTATCATATCAAATCTTGCAAGTGGAATTAGTTTTTGGTATGGATAATAATGTTGAACCGCTCTCTAACCAAGGATAAAAGATGTTAATTAACGGAAAGCTATTTCAAAGGGCTTGAATTAATTAATGGGCTAGATAATCTTAAACACGGAAATAATGACCGGAGCCATATCGACCGTAATACGGGTTAAGATGGATAATGCAATATTAATTATGTAGTGGGATTAATTAATATTTATGGGCTTGAATTATATTGTGGCTCAATATTAGATATTCAAGGTCCATTAGAAGGTCCAATATCTTAATTCTCCTAAAGGCCCCCTGAGTAGCCAAACATATAGTCCATTAACTGAAAAGGTGATTAAAATAAAATAAATATTGTTGCTTAATTTTTCCTAAATAATTCAAAATTATAGATATAGTAGGGAGAAAGATTTTCTTTGAATTTTGTTATGGAATGAGGATATGTATTCTTGGAATACAAGATTATCTCATTAAATTCAAGAAATCTTCCACTTGGTTATCTATATAGAACTTTCGAAAATTTGAAGATAATGGACAAGAAAGATTTTCTTGATTTTCTTGAAAAGATATTATGGAAGATATGTATTTCTTGAAATACAAGAATATCTCATAAATTCAAGAAGATCCAAATCTTGGAATCTTGCATCATTAATTTCGAAAAATCCATAATTAGAGGAGGTGTGATTTTTGTGGAATATTTTAATTATGGGAAAAAGAATATAGGAGATATATTCAAGATTTCTTGGTGATCAAGAAAAGTCTTTTCCCACATTGGTTTTCTACTGAAAAGAATCGACCCTCTCTCTCCTATAAATAGGGGATGATTCTTTCATTCCAAATGACAATTCCATGTGCTGGAAAAATTAGTAAATCCACATAAGTGGTGCAACAAAGTTTATTTTTTTCCTTTTGTTAATTGTTCGACAAGTGTCCTTCCACCGGATAGTTGAGCAAATGCTAAGGGAATACTTGGGAAGTCCTTTTGGTTAGTCCATCCAACCGAATTCACTGCCATCCCGAGAGGTACGTTCACGAAACCCGTAGATTCCGTGATGCGAGGTTTTACTTCGCTTATTATATGCATGATATGTTGTTGCAATTATTATTTGAATTAATATAGATTAATTCATGCTAGTAATAATTAAAGAATTAAATTTGTATTTAAATATTCACCCCTAATAGATCAGGCAACTCATTCCCCAACACCGTATCGTGAGCCACTGCTTGCTCAATTTTTAAATTGTAATTTAATTCGTGGACATTAAATTTGAAATCGATAGTAGAACTATTAGATCTGCTTTTGCAGTATCCAATTGTCATGGATTTTAATGTGTTTATTTATGCATGCATATAAATTGTGGTTTTAATTCGATTCGCTCGGATTTGTTTTGCTCGTGAGAAAATCCACGAAAGTAGATCAGATTTGTTTGACGGATCAATGTAATAGAATAGTCTAGATTCAGGTTTATTTATTTTTGTAAATAAATTGTAACCGGACGGGAACCAAGAGACTAAGATTTAAAGGACAAAATCCGTAACCGAAGCGTAGGGCGGCGCGGGCGCCACCGGCACGCAACGACGGGTTAGTAGGGCAGGTCGGTCGGGCCGAGCGCTGAGAAGCAGTCAACAAGACGGGCGGGCGAAAATAAGACGCTGTATCGTGACGCAAGATCGGGTTAAGCGGATGGGCGGTCAGACGAGGGCGCAATACAGGACGCGGGTTGCCGAGGTCGCTGGGCGAGGCAAAGGCACAAGGAATATACAAGGATGCGCGCGCTGATGCGCTGCTGCCGCCGCCGAGAGACGACGACGCCGACGACGCCGAGGCGTAAGCGAGGCATCAAGCGGCATGGCCCACTAAGCGGGTGCCGAGGTCGGGTTCAGTTAGGTGGTCAGTCGGACGCGCAAGGCAGGCATCCCTACCGGAGCTACTGGGCGTGGCATTTCGACGGAAGTATTTTTCGAGACGACGAGGGGAGAAATTCAAGATTGTTTCTTCAAGATTAAGCCAAGAAAAATCAAACCATGACAATTGATAATTTGTGCCCAATATGTTTATTTTTTCTGCTTTTGCTTGATTTATTTTGTGCTATCTTATGCTTTATTTAATTTGTTTAAATGTGTTTGCATGAGAGTTGCCCAAATGGAAAAAAAATCTCACCTTCAAAATTACTAAGTATGTTTAAACATTAATTGACAATTTTATTCCTAATAATAAAATTGAATTAATTTTCGACCTCCATGATTTATTTATTTGTGAATTCTTTTGGAGAAATTCCTCCACGGGACGGCCAAAAGATAATTTTCACATGAATGAATTCCAAACCGATGATTATGGGTTATTACTAGTGGCTTATTTATGACCTCCCCACGAGGCTCGCTCAAAGTTTTAAATAATAGTCCCAGATTTAATCATGATTATTACTTAGGTATAAAATTGATATGCATATATTTCCCTCAAGTCCCCGCCAATTTTATATTGGTCAAGTGGGAGCCAACTATTAACTGGATATTAAAGGTTTGTAAATCGCTTTGTTTGTAACTCGTTGAATGTGTTTAAATAATGACCCACCCCACGCGGGCTTATTTAAACTGCTTTTGAGATGTTAATCGATGCATGTTCATATTTTTTTTGAGATTTTAATATGATTAATGTGATCGAACCTTGTGATATACTTGTGCTATTGATATAGTTGTTTATTTCACTCAAAGATGTCGCTACCTTTTAATCCATCGTTATTATATTTTTAAAGTCAATACAATATGTATGGAAACTATATTGATTGGAAACGAAAAATTATCCTAATCGCACAAAAGCACAAGTGGATTCTTGACACACCAAAAATCGATGAGCCAACCGACGAAGTCAAAACACGCGGACTCGCTGATCACCTTTGTAGAGATGTCGTCAGCCAAAAAAGTGGAGGGCAAACCCGTAAGCGGATTAAGTCCTCAAAATAGATGGCCCATCCGAACAAATTTGAGATTCTCGAGCGCAGATTATGATTTGGAGACTCGATGAATTTGGTACTTCACTTCGCCTAAAAAGTTTTTTGAGCATTTGCCTCGCTTAGCTAATTTGTTGCAAGCTTTTGGTCTCGCAAGTAAAATGATGATAAGGCACCAAACTCAAGCTTTGACAAGAAGTGGTCCGCTCTCCATCTTCTAGGCCAAGGGTAGGCAAGATAAAAAGAAGAAGACCAAAGGCCATAATCAATAAAATCTCAAACTGTTGCAAGGGCAATGGTAAGATGAGGAATGCTTGTTGTGTCAAGAAAATCCAAAGAGGAAGTGCTTAAGCCGAGGTGAGAGAGGACAATGGAGGTTTTGCTCGCTCCAACCCCAAAAGGGACTCGAAAGAAAGGTAATTTCACGCATTAGTTGTTGAAACTTGTTTAGCAACAGATACTTCTCATTCGGGTGGTTGATACGAGATCCACTAATCATGTTGGTTTAAGGGTTCTAAATGATTCTAAGCAACTTAAGGGGAGTGAGATCCTCATCACACCGGGCAACATTACGAAAAGTAGAAGACATTGCAATTGTTGGGAGATGAATTTAATAAAAGATTATATGATTTTGATTAAGATCCCAAAACCCCCGAAAGTATGACATGTTCAAGAATGATCTTGATAGTTGAGTCGATTCATTTTTTAGAGTATTCGTGATGTTATCTCGCAAAATGTATAAGTCGCCAGATATAGTTTCGTATTAGTCTAAATCAAGACTCAAAGATGAAATCGAGAGATCAAGACTCAAAGATGAAGACTCAAGAAAAGACAACAAGATAAATCAAGACTCGTAAGACTCAAGACACAAGATCAAGACCGAGTATTCAAGATCAAGAAAACTAAAAGCAAAAGAATTATCAAGACTCAAGAATATATCAATGCTCAAGATGAACTCGAATGTTCCGAGGCAATCAATATAACTATCCGGAGGATGCAACATCGAGAGAAACGCGATGCCTTAAAAAGTCGATATTGCCAAGACATTCAAATGCGCATAAAAAGGAACTAAGTCAAGTATTGTTAAGGTTATATCAAACTCAGAGTTTAGGATCAAAAGAGCCGCTAAAGGTGTCTACCCTTTAATCAAGACAAAAGTCAAAAAAAGAGGAAGATGACACTGCACTATACCGACAAATGATAAAGGAGGATGTCGCCGAAAAAGATGTCAAATGTAACGAAAAGTTCCAGATCGCAAAAAGTGAAGATCGGCTACATGAAAGGCTATTGCCTAAAACGTGTTAGTGGAGTTTCAAACTCTAAATAGCCATTTTTCACACACCATAAGAGGGAACTCACGTAAGCTATCTCTCCAACGGATAGTTTTCAAGAGTGACCTCTTGGTGTATGCCTATAAATACCGGGTGACCTCTACATAGTAAGGTTATGGAAATTTATACGCTAACAAGAGCTCAAACTTATTTTATGAAAGTTAAAGCACCAAAATACCTTGAATTTCCCAAGTGCTTTTTATATTGAAGAGAGCTCACTTTACTAAGCCTAGCTTGATAAGTTTTATCCAAAGTTTTAGTCGAGATATCCTAACCCTTCAGATTGTGCTTTTTATTGTAAAGGATATCTCATCCTAGTTGAAACCAACCAAGAAACCCCAAACCCTCGAGAAGGTAGTTGGAGTGTGTTTGTTGGTAAGTAGAGTTGTAAAGAGTTAGTAAACTACACACGGAGTAGTCGTAAAACTCTAGAGAAGAAGTTAGTAAGCCACTGGGGTAGTCCAAAGCTTGTGTGTGATTCGAGTAAGTAAACTACTTGAGGTAGTCGTAAAAACCAAAGGCCGGCCGAGTAAGTAAACCACGTGAGTAGTCGAAAAACTCAGTACGAAGTTGAGTAAGTAAACCACGAGGTAGTCGTAAAGCTCGGGCTTTGATAGTGAATTTCTCTCAAGAGTCGTGAGAGTGGATGTAGGAGCTTGAGTCTCTCGAACCACTATAATCGCTGCGGTTCTTTATCGCTTCCTTATCTCGTGCTTAATTGTTGTGATCAACTTGATTTTGAAAGCATACTTTTCATCGATATTCGCTTGAATCAATCCAACTGAAAGTTGGATAAGTAATTCACAGCCTAATCACTATTTCATAAGGAAAGGTTTTCAAAGAAAGCTTAAAACGAGTATAATCTAAGGGCCAACTATTCAAGACGATCGAAAGTAGCTAGAACAGATAGTTACCAAACCGAACTCTCATCCGAGGATTCAAAGAAGTTAGTTATCCGATCCAAGCAACTCAGATCTCCGACACTCAGACTCGGGCTGGGATTATCCGAGGTATCCGAAAAGTTAGCCAGATCACCGCCTCAAGAGATTTTGACTCAGAGCAACTGCGGCTTTCGTAACCTAATCTTCGTGATTTTCCACCCAAGTCGACCTCAAGAAGAAAAAGTTTTTAAAATCATCGAACACGGTATTCCCCATACACGTGTAAGACTCGTTTCACCGACCAACAAGTGGTATCGAGAGCAAAGGGTTCAACTTGACCACTACCGTGGTTGACCAAAGTTTTATTTTCAAAAATACTTGTGGTTTATCCGAATCGATCTTATTTGTCAAATTTTTTTTTTTCAAAAAGATCGTAAAAATGTCTTCTAAAAACTTCCCATGTTCTCAAAAAGAGAGAACTATGATCTATGGAGATCGAGAATGCAGCACATCTCAGATTCCAAACATGAGCGAGATGGGAGAGTGGTTCTCAAGGACCATTCAAATTTATCGTGGTGAATCCTAATTATGTAAGAGGAGAGAATTGACCCTAGAGAAGAATTTCCTAAGTCTCGATGACCAACTAACTCCCGAGGAGAGAAGGGTTAGTCAATCTAGACTATATGGCAAAAGACACACTATATAGTACAATTGATGATGGTGTGATGGGAATGATCTCTCACCGTAATATCGCTAAAGAGATATGGGATACACTACTGTTATGTGCCAAGGCACGATCATATAAAAGAAAACAAACTTTCAAAGGGCAATTGGAAAGTTTGATAGCTTTTGAAATGGATGATGGTGAATCAATAGACAAATTGGAAGTCGATTCACTAAGATCATGAATGATCTAAATGCACTTGGAAAGAAATATCCACAAAGAGAAGTGGCATTAAAAAATTTAGAGGTCTTTCTAAGAAACGGGATATTCATGCAAAGGGTGATTGAAAACACCAAGAACATTAGCTCAATGCCATACCAACAAGTTTTCTTCGAACTTAAAGCCTATGAATTTGTAATTGATAAGAAATCCAAAAAGGTCGACAAAGAAAGATGATTCTTCATCAAGTAAAAATGTGGCTTTAAAAGCAAAAAGATAAAACTCAGAAACTAAAGAGTTCGAGAACCCCTGATGCCAAACATCGTGATGAGCTTGAGGAAAAGCTAAAGATCGATGGCAAGGAGGTTTGACAGACTTAATAGTAGATTTGGAAAATACAAAAGCTTTTTACAGAACAACAGTACCGTAAGAAACCCGAGGATGATCAACCGAGAAGAAGTTAAGGACTGAAAAAGTCAAGGATCTTCATCCGCAAAAGAAGGACTCCAAGTCCAAAGAAGAAAATGATCGATGATGATGCCAACAGATGCTATAATTGTCGAAGAAAGGTCACTTCCAAAGATGATTGTCCAGAGTTGAGTGCTGGGGAGAGAAGAGAAAGACAAGCTAAAAGAGACCGTAAGTTCTCAAAGGCCATGGTTGCGTAAAAAGAACATTCGAGGAGGAATCTAATTTCTTCAGATGAGATATTCTCGTGACAAAGGATAAGTGATGACATCCGCCCGATGGCCATTGAGGAGGTAAACTCTTCTCGCTCTCAAGTTATTGCTTCCTACTTTTAGCACAAGAGTTTTCAAGTTCCAATCAAAAACAACTATTTTGACCGATGGATTTTTTTGAGAACTGGCGAAGGACTATGCCGCTTTTTGCAAGGATCGCTAAATAAAACTCAAGAGCGTAATAAGGAACCTAATGTCGAAAAATCTAAAATGGAAAGACTCTAGCAAAACCGAAATCACTTTCAATTTATGGGAGCTATCGATTTAACTAGATGTTCAAAGTACAACTCTCAAAGAAAGAGAAGTTGATAGAGACCCTAATCAAAAGCTAGAGAAATCCATCAAGAAACTCGCCTAATCGTAACTAAGTTCAATGACCTCTCCGAGAAGCATGAAACTCTCTACAGAATCATGAGGATAGCATGTAAGAAGTTAACTCTATCAATAATGCATCTAAAGTAATAGATGAAATTCAGAGTTACCAGAGATCCAGGACTATAAAAACTGGATTGGGATACATTCCAGGGGAACCTCACAAGGTCATCTCAATGTCGATCATGTAGCAAGAAGACAATCTTTGTAAAACCAGCTGCACCTACACTTCAAATCAAGTAATGCCCAAGGTTGTAGATAAGGAAAAGGACCTATGGTTTCAAAGAAACCGAATGATCAAAGTTAGAAAGCCCAAACCTCAAAGTGAAGGCTAGAAAACCCGAAAGCAGCCGCTAGAAAATTTCAGTAAGTACTTCAAAGCCTCAAAGCTAAGAATGCAAACTTGAAAGGATCTACATCGAACCATCAGAGGAATCTTCGTAAGAGAAACACTCAAACAGAGATATTCTCAATCAAGAGACCAAGTCCTCAAGATAATCGAAGGCCCAGATTTCAAAGATGCATAACCTAAACCTTACTTGCCTTAAAGGTAAAGGTTATTCAACCCTAATCAACAAAGATTTAGACCGCACAAAAAAGCCTCAAGCATCTCAACAAAAGGCCCGAACCAAAGAAGAATTCAAAGGCACATGTTCAAGCTAAAGCTAGCACACACATATACGTAAAAACCGCTAAGGCACCTGTAGTAGTGGATGTATATAAAGGATGTTTACGGAAGATGATCGCCCACTCTAAAGTAATGAGAGTTGTCGTGCAGATTTGGATTCTAAAGGTACATCTAACCTTGTAGGACCCTACACAAATTGGGTACCTAAGAATTAATTTGTTTTTTCAGAGGAAAACAAGGGCACTAAACCGACTAAAGATCACATGGCACCGATGAGCCGAGATGAAAAAATCCCTCGATATATGGTATCTTGACAAAGGATGTTCAAGACATATGACAGATACAAGAAGTTACTCGCTGACTATGTTGAACATAGAGGCCCACAGATCACTTTTGGAGATAACTCCAAGGATGATCAAGGATATGGAACTTTGGAAATCGACTCAGCCCATATCCATGGTGTTTCATATGTATCCGGATTGAAGCATAACCCGCTTTCAATTAGCCAATTGCGGATAAAGGTTTTAATGTTGAGTTCTCTAAGAACTTATGTTTTGTGAAAGATGATACATCACGTAAAAGTATTATCGACCGGTACAAGAAAAGGGAATGTATCTTGGTCGATTGAGTTCAACTCCTAAAGATACATGTTTAGTTGCTAAAAGTTCCACAGATACCGCTTGGTTATGGCATAAAAGAATGAATCACCTAAATTTCAAAACCCCGAACAAGCTTGCAAGATTAGCTTTTGTGGAGAGGGTTACCTAACTAAGTGTTCAAGAAGGAACATATTTGTGATGCGTGCATGAAAAGGCAAACAGATAAAAGCATCATTTAAAAGTAAAGTTGAGGTTTCTACCGAAAAGAATACTTCGCCATTTTATATGGATCTTTTTTGGTCCTATAACACCGTGGAGCACAAATGGCAGTGAAATACACATTGGGTAGTAGTTGATGACTACCGAGATATACTTGGGTCATATTCTTACTTAGAAGAAAGAGACTCGATAAAAACCGCCAGAGCTACCTAAAAGGCTCAAGATTGAGAAGAATCGAGTGTGGTCAAAATCGATCCGATAAAGGAACCGAATTTATAAATCATATTATATCCGATTATTGTGCAAAGAAATGGAATTTCTCATGAAACATCACCGCAAGGACCCCTCAACAAAATGGTGTTGCCGAAAAGAAGGAATGTGACTCGAAAAGAAGTTCGAAAGGACAATGATACCGGTCGATATTCCTAAAAGATTTTTAATCAAGTCGCCAACACCGCATGCTACTCACGTAATAGATCCATGTCGACCAAGAGTCAAGGCAAAACACCTTATGAGCTTTGGAATGAAAGGAAGCCTCTTGTTTCTTTCTTTTTTCGTGTTTATTGCAGTTGTTTCATACACAATAATGGTAAAGACTGGCTTGAAAACTTTTGATAGTAAAGTCGATGAAGGAATATTCTCAGATATTTCAAGTCAAGAAAGCTTTCGTAGTTTACAACCAGAGGACTTTATTGTGGAGGAAACACCTCATGTTGTTTTTGATGAAACTATTTGTGTTCAAGAAACAGAACATGATGCAGATGAACCGACTAAAAGGATCACCAGATTAAGCCCAAACAAAAAAGAAAAACTCATCTATCGAACTCGAAAAAGGAAGTCAGTCACAATCTATGATCGAGTGACTCAGACTCAGATAAAGAAGTTCGTAATGGAAATCGTGATGGTGAGACTCAGAAAACCAAGATCTAAAGGTAACTAACCGAACAGACACAAGTTCGCATCGTATGTGATGCCAATGAAGATGTGGTCACAACCGAGGCAAATTCAATCTATCAACCAAAGGGGGGAACAAATGTCTCTCGACAATGCTCAATAGAATTTCCGAGGAAGATGATTCACTTTTTCTTTTTCGTTGTTCCTCGAAGTTTATCGATATAATCGAACCTAACATTTCAAATGTTGAGGATACTATCAAGGGGAACATCAAGAAGGAAATGGTTAGATAGTCATCCTACAAGTCGATTGTGGGTGATCTAACCAAGGTGTTAAGACAAGAAGGTTCCATGGTGAAAGTGCACTATTTCGCCGCTTCTTATCGAGAAAGAACCCGCAGAGATTGGTGAAGTTTCTACAAGATTCAGATTGATTATCGCTATGCAAGATGAAATAATCAATTCTCAAGGAATGAAGTATGGGAGTTGGTAGATAGACCGAAAGGCACAATGTCATTGGAACCAAGTGGGTTTTCAAGAATAAAAGAGATGAAAACAACAACATTGTAAGAAACAAGGCAAGGCTAGTTGACAAGGTTATTCCCAAGAAGTTAAGGCTTCGATTATGATGAAACCTTTGCAGACCAAAGACTAGAAGCCATCGATTGTTTCTTGCATATGCCGCCCACATGAAGTTCATACCATCAAATGGATGTGAAAAGTGCATTTCTGAACGGTGTGCTTAAAGAAGAGGTTTATGTGGAACAACCTCCTCGGTTCAAATAGAACGACCAAGTTTATGTGCTCGTAAAAGCCTTGTATGGTCTCAAGCAAAGACCCGTAGAGTATGGTATGATACTTTTTCGCCATCGAATCATGGTTTTGTCAAAGGAACTGCTGATAGAACTCGCTCTCAGATAGAGGATGGGAAAGATATCTTATCGGGTTCAGAGATATGTTGATGACATCATTTTTGATTCCAAACCATCACCGTGGTGAAAAGTTTTCAACATCGGCGAAAGGCAAGTTTGAGATGTCAATGACGGGAGAGATGAATTTTTTTCAGGTCTTCAAGTGAAACAATCAAAGGAAGGAATATTCATCAACCGTGCAAAGTACACCGTAGATCCGATTGCCAAATATGGTGTACAAAATTGCAATGCAATTAGATTCCTATGAATACTAACTACAAGACGGATCCCGATTCGTAAGCAAATCAAGAATCATACCGATTATAGAGGAATCATTGATCATTGCTTCTATCTCACAAAGAAGTAGGCCGATATAACATTTGTCGTAGATATGTGCAAGATACCAAGTTAATCCTAAGACTAGTCACATGGAGGTCGCTAAAAAAAGATAATCGAGATATCTTAAGGGCACAAGTTGAATAGAGGATTATGGTATCCAACCGATGATAACCTCAATTAACCGGTTACTCGATGTCGACTACGGAGGTTGCAGAATTGATGCGAAGTCCACAACAGAACTTGTCAATTTCTTTGGGCTAAACCGATATCTTGGTTTTCAAAGAAATGCACTTCAAGAGTAACCAAGATTATCAAGTAATACATGGTCGCAGAAGTCGTTGGGTTTTATTCTTTTCGCTCGCATAACAATTAAGGGATTATAAAGTTGTGGCTAATGAAGTACCAATATTTTGTGACAATAACGAAGTGCTATCATATTTCACAAAATCCCAGATTGCACACCGTGATGCAAGCATGTGGATATCGACATCACTTCATCGTAGAGATCATGTCGAGAAAAAGGACATAATGATGGAGAAAATTCATACCGATAGTAAAGAGTCGATATCTTGACTAAAACCTTCGTGAATCAAGATTTCGTGAACTTTCGCTTGAATTAGTGGATGAAGAACCAGTATAGAGTAAATCAAAATTGAAGATTTTCAGATACATGAAGCTTTTCTTAATTCTACCGAGAAACTCAGATAAAATGAAATAATGAATCGAAGTCTCAAGAAACTCAAATGCATCGATAGTCAGATTCAAGAAGAACGTCGAACCCTTTCAAGATTTTCAAGATATAATCGACATTTTATCAAGGTCAAGATCAAGAAGACCGACAGGAAGGAAATTAGTTCAAGAAGAATGACTATGCGAGCCATTTATTGCTTAAATAAAACTCAAGAATCATTTGTAATAAATACAAAACACCGAGGAATGTTTTCATGGATCATTTTAAATTCAAGAAGGATACCATTTAATGCTCGCCACATTATTGACCACAGAGGATATTTTTCATGGGCTTATTTTTTGGAGATCGCTTGCTTCATATACCCGATTAACCGGAGATTAATCTCAACCGCTATTTTTCACCTAACCTACACGATTCCCCACGATCTCGGTTATCTATACCTCTTCAAGCCATTCAAGCCAAAATTTTATCAAACCCTTCGCTCCCAAATACTCAGAATTAAAATCCCCTTTTGCCCGTAAATCGCAAAACCCTAAAGCTTCAAATTCTTCAATCACATTCTAAAATGGCTCCAACCATGTACGAGAGATTGGTCATAACCAATAAGCCATGGTACGAAGTTCATTGTCCCACTTGAGAGCTCAACCAACTCAAAGCCGTAAGAGGAGGCTCAATATGATCCGATCGCCAAACTCACCCATCTAGTCGCAAGTCCACTGCATCAGAGTTCGCAAAGCGAGGTAATCGAATTCATCCGCAATTTGAAAAATAGATGAAGAAGATTGTATGCACTCTTCGACATCAGATCTCATCTAGATCACTCATCAAAATACGCCGATTTTGAGAGTGGAGGTGTGCATTATTCCAAAAAAAATCAATGATGTGGTTTGAGCTATGTGATAGAGGAGAGGATCCCGCGATGTATATGCTTGGAAGAGAGAGCAGGAGTACCTAGATAGGATTGCCGAGAATCCTCGTGGAAGTTTGAGGCAACTTTGAACAAGAAGATTCCAAAGCCACAATATCGCAGGCCGATGGATATTATGAGCAAGAGCGCCATGAGTCTTCATGGGGAGTTTTGAGCAGATTAGTACTCAAGCTCGATCGATGGCGGCGATCGAGGCATCTCCCACCACCGACTTCAACCGGCTGAAATTTTAGTCCAGATGGTGTCTGAGCAAGCCAAGATCATAAAAAGAGTCAATGGGGAAATCACAATGAAAGGCAAGATCCACCATGCCACCAAAATTGCCTATATTTTGAGAGATGCAGAGAGGAAGAGGATATCTTCGCCAACTCAACCCCATTCCCTAAATCCAAAATTCTTCAAACCCACCGTGGAAGAAGGTGCTATTCGAGGAAAAGAGAAAAGAAGGTAGAATCACCCTCATGGGTCGGGCCGAGAAAGAGATTCAACAAACCAGTGGGGGAAGGTTCTGCTGGAGGCAAAAAAACAGAGCAAGGAGCAAAACTGCTGAGGCAGAAGAACCTCGCCCAAAGCGCAGAAGATTGGTGGTTCTCACCGACGATGGTAGCAAAGGATTCCGGCGAGAGACAACCCGAGGGCCAAATCGCCAAAGTTCACCTTTTACAAGGCCGCTCAGTTATCTCAAGGACACAGGATCGATCGAGGAGCGTGTCTTTTCCGAGGCGCCGAGACATCATCAGCCAGATAAAATTTCTAAGGAAATTTTTAGCCGAGCTCGGACTTTAAATGCCTACCTAGGGGATGAACAGTTTCGATCAAGAGCTGAACCAGAGTCGATCCAAGATGCGGGCAGTTCGCACTGCTGCCAACTCGTAGACTATATCGATCGGAAATGCCTACCCAGTCTCGAACCCACTCAGATGCAAACCGAGGACCAATGCACAAGCTTCAGATACTACTAAGGCTCAGAGCAAAATGTACTCGATGAGCTCCCTCGAGTGACCCATCGCTGATCCCCAGCGTGGCTTCCCATCGAACCAGAGAGCCCGAGATGGAAGAAAGGCGAGGGTCAAGAAGGCGAATGGAGGGAGCAAGGGGAACGGTTCATCCTGACCGACACTCGAGCTCAAATTTCATACCCCGACCGCAAGATATATTCTTCGATTAATGACGACAGCCAGTATATCCTCAATCGACTCTTCCCGAGATGCTTGATATTGTCAGATTCAGAGGGAAGACCGTGGAATGAGGAGACAGCCTTTCCCGACCGACTTCTCGTGGTTCGTATGACAAAGCTCGATTGAAAAATTCGATTTTGATGAGTCGGTTCTTTAGGAAGTTAGCCGAGAAGAAAGCAAATGAGGTTGAGTCCCCGAAAGCAAATGGGAGACAAATCCAAAGATGGAGACGGGGACCAACAGGAGAAGCCGAGGATCGGGCCTCAAAACGTAAATAGAGACTTCGTTGTCGATCAACTCAGATCGGTTAAGACTCTTCGTGTACCTTTTCGCACTATTGATAATGATGCCAGAGTTACCGAAAGTACTATCTTTAATTTCAAATGTCCGATAAAACAGATCGAGGCTCAATCGAGGACGGAGCTCGTGATGAAGCAGTAAGCTCAGATGATCAAACAAAGATGTATGCAGAAGGTCAGCCGAGATTGATCTCACTCCCCGAAATGGAGAAACTTGAGAAGATTGAGCCAATGGCAATCAAAATTGCTCGATGGAAGAAACATCGCCAATCAAGCTCGCATAATGGAAGGATTCTAGCTATTCTTCTAATCGGTGCGACAAAACACTCGACCACTCGGGATGACCTCCATGGAAGAAAAGCTAAAAGAAAAGTTCGGAGGAGTCAATGCAGAGATAAGTGATGAAATGAAACAAAAGCACCGGTGAGTCGATCAATTACTAGAGGTGAAACCGACAGAGAAATACGAGGTGCGGATCAAAATTGCCGTTGAGGAAATGAGCAAGTGGTTCATGACCAAGATGACAGAGATGCTTAAAGATGCACTCTTCCGCCGCTTTGCCCACATTGAAGAACTGCTCGGGCTAAGAACCACATTAGAAGAATGGAAGATGAGCAAGATCACTTTAGCAGAGAGATCCATTGTGGTGAGCAAAGAACAAGATTATATGGACACAGCCTTCTCCGCATTTCTTCCAAACTACGTGCCAAGAAGGGGGAAAGGGAAGGCGTGCACTTCGTGAAGTTCATGGCACGCATTTTGGAAAAGAAGGCTCAGAAAAGATGCCAAAATGTTAATTTAGCTTTTTTTTTTTTAAAGAAGTCGATGCTATCGAGAAGTTAAAATTTGCTCAAGTAGAGAAGCCTGCCTACATTCGAAGTTTCTAAGCAAACCAAGCTTGAGGTTGCAAGAGAGAAACCGAAGTGAAAGAACCAAGGTTGGAACAAGCCAAAGCCGTGCCGAATCGCTTATGAAGAGGGAAAGCTCATGCGTTGTTCAACTCAGAAGCAAGGCATTTAAAGCTTTAAGCCAACCCCAGAGAAAACCGACTCGAAAATGAAGAAGAATCTCGAGTCTCAACCTCGTAAGAAAGTCTTCAACCTGCAGAGAGGCTCATGACACTCCAAAAAGAACAAGCTAAGAAAGCTACCGCTTTGGGCCTCGTGAAACTTCGCGGATCGTAAAAGAGATAGACGAAGAGCGTAAACGGCGAGTGACTTCGTAAAGTTTATGAAAGCAAGAGAAAGGAACATCAAAAAAGCTGGAAGGGCCCTATGTTGATAAATGGATGCCCATTAAACTCAACGATATGTGGAAGAAGTGAAGAGAACCTTCGTCGTTCAATTTTGATGTTCTCGTGGAACGGAGAAGGGAAGGCTCGATCGTAACTAAGCTTTATTGAACATCTTCTCACCTTTTATCCAAAGTATCTACAAAGTCGATTAACTTATGGATGAAGGTGGAGTACGATAGAGCCCCCTGGTCCATATTCCTATCCTCCTCCAAACTTGGTAATGGCTTGGTAAATGAAAAGGCCATTACGCAAGAAATCGCTTTCAAGACGCCGGGTCATTGGGGACTAATCGAAAAAAAACCTGCACATCATCAGGAAAGAAATGAGTCAAGAAGAGATACTTCGAATGTTTGATCCGAAGTGCCCAATCGATGAAATCGAAAAATGAAGCAAACAGAGGTAAGATCAAGAGCCAAATCAAGACTAAAAATCAAGACTCGTAAGATTTTGTGTTTCTTCAAATGTTTGGTTTTTGATTTTGTTTGATAAATTCATTGTAATCAGAAAAGCTACACTTATCATCAATGAAGATTTATCATTATGCTCAAAAGATAATACCTCATTATCTTATTTTACATGTCTTTTGATATGCCCGACATCGATTGTTTGGTGATGAAATTCTTGGGAGACTCTCCATTTTTTTTTTTTTTGGGAGATTCTCCGATTCAGAAAACTGTTGGGACATAACCAATCTTGTAATAGATAAAATCAAAACCCCGAGAATAGGTTATATACTTGTAACAAGATAGTTTTTTGCATCATCCAAAAGGGAAATTGTTGGGAGATGAATTTAATAAAAGATTATATGATTTTGATTAAGATCCCAAAACCCCGAAAGTATGACATGTTCAAGAATGATCTTGATAGTGAGTCGATTTTTAGAGAGTATTCAGATGTTATCTCGCAAAATGTATAAAAACAGATATAGTTTCGTAATAGTCTTCAAGACTCAAGATGAAATCGAAAGAGATCAAGACTCAAAGATGAAGACTCAAAGAAAATAAACAAGATAAATCAAGATCAAGATCAAGACTCAAGACTCAAGACACAAGATCAAGATCGAGTATTCAAGATCAAGAAAACTAAAAGCACAAGAATTATCGAAGACTCAAGAATATATCAATGCTCAAGATGAACCCGAATGTTCCGAGGCAATCAATATATCTATCGGGAGGATTTAACATCGGAGAGAAACGCGATGCCTTAAAAGTTAGATATTGCCAAGACATTCAAATGCGCATAAAAGGAACTAAGTCAAGTATTGTTAAGGTTATATCAAACTCGTAGTTTGTAATCAAAAGAGCCAAGTAAAGGTGTCTACCCTTAATCAAGACAAAAGTCAAAAAGAGGAAGATGACACTGCACTATACCGACAATGACAAAGGGAAGGTCTCAAAAAAAGATGTCGATGTAACGAAAAGTTCCAGATCGCAAAAAGTGAAGATCGCTACATGAAAGTTATTATCGCTTAAAACGTGTTAGGAGTTTCAAACTCTAAAATATACCTTTCACACACCATAAGAGGGAACTCACGGTTATCTCTCCAACGGATAGTTTTCAAGAGTGACCTTGGTGTATGCCTATAAATACCGGGTGACCCTCTACATAGTAAGGTTACGGAAATTTATACGCAAACAAGAGCTCAAACTTATTCTTATGAAAAGTTAAAGCACTCAAATACCTTGAATTTCCCAAGTGCTTTTATATTGAAGAGAGCTCACTTTACTAAGCCTAGCTTTGATAAGTTTTATCCAAAGCTTAGTCGAGATATCCTAACCCTTTGATTGTGCTTTATTGTAAAGGATATCTCATCCTAGTTGGAAACTAACCAAGAAACCCCAAACCCTCGAGAAGGTAGTGGAGTGTGTTTGTTGGTAAAGAGAGTTGTAAAGAGTTAGTAAACTACACTGAGTAGTCGTAAAAACTCCAGAGAAGAAGTTAGTAAGCCATGTGGGTAGTCCAAAGCTTGTGTGTGATTGAGTAAGTAAACTACGGAGGTAGTCGTAAAAACTCAAGGTCGGGTTGAGTAAGTAAACTACGCGGAGTAGTCGTAAAACTCAGGCCGAAGTTGAGTAAGTAAACTACGAGGTAGTCGTAAAAGCTCGCTTTTGATAGTGAATTTCTCTCAAGAGTCGCGAGAGTGGATGTAGGAGCTTGAGTCTCCAACCACTATAACGGGCTGTGTGGTTTTATCGCTTTCCTTATCTGTGCTTAATTGTCAGATCAACTTGATTTTGAAAGCATATTTTTCATCGATATTCATTGGAATCAATCCATCGAAAGTTGCATAAGTAATTCACAACTCAATCACTATTTCATAAGGGAAGGTTTTCAAAGAAAGCTTAAAACGAGTATAATCTAAGGGCCAACCATTTTCAAGACGATCGAAAGTAAAGCTAGAACAGATAGTTACCAAACCGAATCCTCATCCGAGGATTCAAGAAGTTAGTTATCCGGATCCAAGCAACTCAAGATCTCTCGACACACCGTGACTGGGCTTGGGATTATCCGAGGTATCCGAAAGTTACCAGATCACCGCCTCAAGAGACTTCGACTTTGTTAGCAACTGTGGTTTCGTAACCTAATCTTCGATTGATCAATCGTCAACCTCAAGAAAAAAAGTTTTAAAATCATCAACACGCGTTCCCCCATACACGCAGTAAGACTAAAATTCATTAAAGGACACTAAGTTTCTTCTAATAAGAATGACATCATTTTGAAATGACGAAAGGTATCCACGGGACATTGATGGAAAATCTCTATACAATTAAATCAGGCACACCAATCATGAAATGCATCCTATAACACATCAACTATTTCCTATTAAAGAAAAGTTGTGAACTAAAAACTTTGGCATCTAAGATTAGGTCATAAAACCAAAGAGATCCAAAGGTTGGTGAAAGATGGTTCACCGAGCGCTCTGTTGAACAAATCCCAACCCGCTAATCATGTTCTGAGGGTAATATGACCAAGAGGGCATTTGGAGCTGGCGGGAATAGGGCCAAAGAAGTGCTTAGAGATCGCTCACATGTATGTATGGGTCCAATGTCAACTAAAGCAAAAGAGGAGGTTATGAGTAATTTTATTGATGATTACCAAGGTACATTTTCCTTATGAAGCATGAATATGAGACCTTTGAAAAATTCTAAGAATTTAAGGCTCAAACAGAGAATCATAGGAAAAACGATCAAGTCTCTACGATCTCGATCGTGGAGGCAACACCTCAAATGAGTTTTTGAATCGCTTATCCGATGAAGGGATCAGATCCAAACTACTAATTCCTAACCCCCTCACCAAAACGGGTTGCAGAGCTTAAGAAACATAATTTTGGAAATGGTTAGATCAATGATGAGTTATATGGATCTTCCCGAGTCGCCTCCGGGTCATACCTTGGAAACAATGACTTAAATTTCAACTTGGTGCTATCCAAACGGTTCCCAAAACTCCCAAAGAATTGCGGACCCAAGCGCAAGCAAAGAGATGAGACACATGAGAATTTGAGGCGTCCGACCCACGGTCGACAAGGAAACCGTAAAATGGATCCCCGCATCGTAACCATGCGTCGCTTTGTAGGATACCCAAGCCGAACAAAAAGGTGTATGTTCTATAGTCCCTAAGATCAAAAGTGTGGTCATCAAGACCCACTTTAGTTTTTTTAAGACTATATGAACCAAAGAAAACCCGTAAGGAGATTACCTTAAATGAGCTAGAGGGCAAACCCAAAGGCTAATCAGATTTAGATGATATACCAAACGACACGCTTTCACAACCGGAGCCTCGTCAGAGGGGAGGGTTGTTAGTCACCCCGAGAGATTCATGGAATGAGAGTCCCTGACTTGATTCCTGACAAGATTTAATCGCAATCTATGGATATATGACGAGGCACCCAAGATAAGCGATGCAGATTTCGAAAACAACAATGAAAGTTTAAATGGGTTCTATGTTTCATAGAGAAAAGGAGCTAGTTTAACCACTTAATGGGGTCAAACCCATTAGACGCAAAAGGGTATATAAGAGAAAAAAGAGGACCGGACCGGAAGGTTGAAACCTTTAAAGAAGATCATATTAAAGGTTACACCGTAAAGAAGCGGATCCATTATGAGGAAATTTTTTTCGCCCGAGCCACGCTTAAGTCCATCCGTATTCTCTTATCGACACGCGCATTTCGACTTTGAACTGGCAAATGGATGTCAAGACAGCTTTCCTTAACTAAGTCTTGATGAAGAGATCTATATGCAACAACCCCAAGGTTTCATTGAAACAAAGCCAAGAACACCTAGTTCAGAAGCTCAAGAGGTCCATTTACTTTGACCAAACAAGCATCCAGAGCTTGGAACCAAAGTTTTGATCATGTAATAAAGTCTTACGGGTTTGATCAAAATGAGTTTGAAAAGTCAGGTGTATAAAAACGGTTTGAATCAAGATCGGGTATTCTTAAGATCGCAGACGAGATGACATCATGGGATCATCTGGAACGATGTGAAGGTGTGATCGTACGAAGGGCGTGGTTTTTTTCAAAACAATTGATATGAAAGACTTAGGAAAGCTCGATACATCCTTGGGGATCAAGATTGTCGCGAGTCGCTTTTAGTTGATGAATACATGTGGCTAATTTGGTAACAATCGCAAACAAAACATATAACGTAAAAATAAACCAGAATAAGAGTATTTGTCGAATCCAGCCACAAGAAATGACTACTCAAAGCATACCGCCGTGATATCAGGATATGAGCTTCACACGCATACTTCGATACATCTTATGAAGATTAATCGGCGTATAAAGATAATTTTTTCAATTAGCAAATGAGTGCTGTGGTTTTTGTATATGGATGATCACCAATTTTTAGCCTTCCTCTCTCGGGGATCTTTGCAGCTATTTTTCCTAACCTTATCTTCTTCTTTTTCTTCCTTTATAAAGATGACTCCCAAAGTGAAATGGGCCGGTATGTACGAAATGGAGTCTTCTGATTGGCGCAAGAAGAACCCCCGTGGTGTTGCCATGTTTCCAACTTCGCCTGCAGGACGCTTTTCGATCGTCCAAATTAATCTCTCTTTGTTCGGTCGATGTTTTGTTCGCCTTTAATCATGTCGGGCTTTATGTCGAAGATTGTCTCCTCGAGCACTTCCGAATTCTTCAGATTTCCAGTATTTTCGGGGTCATTGTCTCGGCTTTTTACGGCCTTCCTGCTACCCTAAATTTTATCGGATTCCTTCTTTCCCCACCCCGAGAAGCGGACACGCTTTGTTCTGTGAGTACTTAGAGTAATTTCGAGCCCATTGCCGTAACAAAAGTAACTTATCCACCAGCATGATTATTTTGTTCGAATATTGACGCAGTCGCTTGATGTTCGATTAATCCGATTTATTATTATATCGAACACAACAAAGATCACCGAGATCGCAAGAAAAGGATGACTCTGCTATTGCAAGTTTCATACATGACACCGGCTCAAACGCCTACATGCAAGATTCCAAGAAAGGATTTGTAC